>LR738713.1:633833631-633879925 GCA_902687465.1 Secale cereale | reverse complement strand
ACACGGCGCACAATTATCGTGGCGCTCCGAAGTCAAATTCCATGTTAATGTATTCACACTTAGAATGTAAGTCTTCATTGATTGAAGATATACTTTACTTCGTGTGTTGCACATCTAAGTCATCAATATGCATAAGTGTTAGGATGTGTGCCTGATTACAGGACATTTGAGGATTCTAAGATATTTAGCTCACACCGCAACTTGCAAAACCTTTTCTCATCCAAGGGCTTTGTGAAGATATCTGCCAGTTGCTCTTCAGTGTTGACGTGTATGATATCAATATCTTCCTTCATAACATGATCTCTGAGAAAGTGATGACGAATTTCAATGTGCTTTGTCTTCGAGTGCTGAACTGGGTTGTTGGCAATCTTGATGGCGCTTTCATTATCATAGTAGAGTGGCACATGCTTCAGATGGACTCCATAGTCCTTGAGTGTTTGCTTCATCCAGAGAAGCTGAGCGCAGCAAGATCCAGCAGCAATGTATTCAGATTCAGCAGTGGAGAGTGATACACAGTTCTGCTTCTTTGAAGACCGACAGACAAGTGATCGTCCTAGAAAGTGACATGTGCCTGATGTGGACTTGCGATCAACTTTGTCACCAGCATAATCAGCATCTGAAAATCCTAGTAGATCAAACTCTGAGCCCTTTGGATACCATAATCCTAGTGTTGGGGTGTAAGCCAAATATCGAAGTATTCGCTTCACAGCTAAGTGATGCGACTTCTTTGGTGCCGCTTGATATCGAGCACACATGCAAACACTAAGCATAATATCTGGCCTGGATGCACATAAATAAAGTAAAGAACCAATCATGGAGCGGTATACCTGTTGATCAAACTCTTTACCATTGGCGTCGGGACCCAGATGATGCTTAGCAGGCATTGGCGTCGAGTACCCTTTGCAGTCTTGCATTCCAAACTTCTTCAGGCAGTCTTTAAGATACTTCTCTTGAGATATGAAGATGCCGTTGCTTTGCTGACGAATTTGAAGACCAAGGAAGAACTTCAGCTCATCCATCATAGACATTTGATATTGTTCTTGCATCATGTGACCAAACTCGTCACTGTATTTCTTGTCCGTGCAGCCGAAGATAATGTCATCCACATAGATTTGGCAGACAAATAGCTCATCATCATATGTCTTCGTGAAGAGTGTGGGATCTAGGGATCCAGGTTTGAAGCCTTTGCTCTTCAGGAAGTCTTTGAGGGTGTCATACCAAGCACGAGGTGCTTGTTTGAGGCCATACAGTGCCTTGTTGAGCTTGTATACCATATCAGGACGTTTTGGGTCTTCAAAGTCAGGTGGTTGTGCAACATACACTTCTTCTTCAATTCTTCCATTGAGAAAAGCACTCTTTACATCCATTTGATATAGAAGTATGTTGTGATGATTTACATAGTATGACGCCCGAAGACCGACGTCCCAGAAGATTCCAGAGATTCCAGATGTTCCGGGTTCGCCCGTGTGTTTCAGTTGTGCTTGCTTTATTTATTTTTGCATTGCATCATGTCATCATGCCATCATGTCATTAATCTTTTGCATCTCAACTTAAATAAATTGTGTGGATCTTCGATCCATTTAAATCGAGGGAAGGTGTTTTCTCTTTTAAACATATCCTCCAAATATTTAGGGAGCTATATTATAAAATATTCCATTTGTTTGGAATTAACCAACACACTTGCATATTTTTCCCCATGCCTTCTCTTTCGCTATTCCTTGCCTCAAAACCTTGTCCTAATTCAACCATTTGAATTAAATTCAAATGAGTTCGAATTTATCTCTTGCATTCTTGCCTCTTCTATTTTTTCGTGGACCGTGGACATTTTTGCGAGTCCAGGAAAAATAACCTTTTGCCAAATTCCACCCCTAACCTCCTTTTTTTTATTCTTTCCCTTTTCTGTTCTGTTTTGTCTTTTTAGATTTTAGAAAGAGAGAGGGGCAGGAGATCCCAGCCGCAGCTGGCCCATCTGGCCAGGCCCAAACTTCCTGTCCCAGGCCGCCTCAGCCTCCAGGCCGGCCCGAGGCCCAGCCTCCCGCTCCCGAACCCTAGCCGCTCGACCCCGTCTCCCTCGCGAACCCCCCTCGCTCCTCCTTTCCCCCCCCTCGCGCCGCAGCCTCGCTCCCGACCGCTCGCTCACCTCGCATCCCCTCGACCCCCTCCTCTCGATCTCCCTCTCCCTCTCGCTCCCCAGCGCCTGCGGGCCTCCTCCGCCTCGCAAGGTCTTCGTCGCCCCCAGCTCCCTCTCGCCCCGTCCTCACCGGCTCCTCCCCATCGCGCCTGACGCCCCGCCGCCCTGCAGTTCGCGCCAGCCACCGCTGGCCTCGCGTGCGTCGGGAGGGCGCCGATCCAGTGCGCATCGCCCCGCCTGGGCCTCGTCCCGTCGCCCCAACCTCCCTCGCCTCCTCCAGCGGCCCACCTCAGCGCGCCAGCCGGGTGCCCGAAGCCCCAGCGACCGCGCGAGTCCCCGCGGCCCACTTCTCCCTCGACCGACCGGCCTCCTCACGCGCGCCTCCTCGCCATGGTCGCCCCCGTCGGCCTCCACCAGCGCCCTGCCGACCACCTCGTCTCCTCGTTCCCTGCACCAGCGCCCTGCTTCGCCTCCTTGCTGCTGCCTCCGTGAAGCTCGAGCGTGGTTTTTCTTTTGTGTGCATCGGATCTGCCATGTTCCTCTTCCAGAGACGCCAAGTGCACGAGGACCTCAAGTACGACTACACCACCATCGGCGCCTATGGATTCGCCAAGTCCGACGACGCTCTTGTACAACTACGATGCCGAGACCGAGACCGGCAAGACCACTACGCTGGAACGACTACAAACGTTGACCCCAAGTTCCTCTTTGGAAGTGTACGACTACCGTCACCGGAAACACCAAGTACCCCTTCGTTTAACAAGAACGAAAAGTTCGGAGACCTCAAGTACCACGACGAACGTTGTGAAGTGCCAAGTACCGCGACGCCCGGAGCACTCGAAACCGTCAAGTACATCTACGAAACGAGAACAACTACTTCCTCTACGGACGTGTACCACGACTCACGTGAACCACTACTTCCCCTACGACCTCGAACCGCCCCGGAACGAACGCTTCGAAGGTATAACCCCGAGACGATGAACCGGGGACGAATGCATGTGGTTGTATGAGATGTTTCCCTTGTGTGCATCGTGCCCGTTTCGTCCTTTGTCATGCTCCTCGGTTGCCTCGTCGCCGACTCGTGGGAACCCGGTGACGGGATCACCCCGCCTTTCATTTTGTTCGACTCGTTCACGCCATCTTTTCTTTTGCACCGGTCTCTCAACGAGTTACCGGAACCGAGATGTTGCGTTGCATCATTTTCGGATCGTTGCCGTGGCACCCTTTTCCTTCCACCACGGTGACAAATACTCCTTATCTCTTCATGTTCATTTTTAATAAAATTGCATAAACTTGATCATGTCATCCGCATCATGTTAACAACATTATATGTGTGAGTTGTTGTTGCTTAAAATTGCTAAACATGTGATACGTCCAAAACGTATCTATAATTTCTGCTTGCTCCATGCCTCTTTGTGTGATATTGCTATGATATTTATGCACTTCCATACACTTTTGATCATATTTGGACTAACCTATTAACTCAGTGCATCACAGTGCCAGTTCCTGTTTTCTGCTATTTTTCTATTTCAGGTTTCCCCCATATTAAAAGTGCCCTAAAAATTCTGGGAAAAATACAGGAAAAATCAGCGTATCGAGAGCTTCAAGAAAAACCAAGGCCGCGCCAGGGGGGCGCCTGGGGCCCCACCTCCGCCTCTGGTGACCCCCCTTCGCATATATATTTCTCCCGTCACGAAAACCTTGATTCCAGAACCCTTTTCTCCAGAAGCAATTCCGATCTTCGCCGCCATCGCCACCAAGTTTCGGGGGACCAGAATTCCTGTGCCGGCGTCCTGCCGGGACGGGGATGTGCCCCGGATTCATCTCCATCGACGTTGCTTCCTCCCTCGATGATGCGGGAGTAGTTCCTCCTCGGGGCTGAGGTTTCTACCAGTAGCTATGTGGTCAATTCTCTCTCCCATGATGTGATCTTCGTTGTGATCATAGGCTATGTCAATCTAGGGTGATCCCATGATATTTCCCCTTCCTCTATGTATTTGATTGATGTACTCGCTTGTCTTTATCTAGTATAATCTCCGAGACCAAGGTGACAGCGATCTATTGGACATGGATTAGAAGAATATTTTCATGAGTGATTTCCTCTTTTGTGTGTTGATTGAAGATTGAGAGTCTCTTGGTGCTTGTCTTTGACTATCCTTGAGATATGTTGTGGTGATTGTGGTACTCTCTTTGGATGGCCGCGGTGACATTGGGAAATCCATAGGTTGAGAACTACGAACTTTGAGGTGTGCTTTTGTAGCCCTACATAATTCTCGTCCTCTCTTGACCACAAAGGAATGACCTCCGAGTGCGTCTCCATTGCATGTTTTATGGGAAATATCATGTGATTCGATTATGTTAATGTTGTTGGGAGTTGCCACTAGTGAAAGTATGAAGCCTAGGCCTTGTTTCCACCATTGCAATACCTTTTGTGCTCACGATTACCACATGTTTGCTTGCTGCCATTTTTATTTCAGATTTACAAATACATCTTTTGCCATCCATATCACTTGCCATTTAACATCTCTTCGCCGAACTAGTGCACCTATACATCTGACAAGTGTATTAGGTGTGTTGGGGACACAAGAGACTTCTTGTATCTTGATTGCAGGGTTGCCTGAAAGGGGTACGTTCAACCTCCACTTCCCTGAGTTCGATAAACCTTGGGTTACTCACTTAAGGGAAATTTGATGATGTCCTACAAACCTCTGCTCTTGGAGGCCCAACACTGTCTACAGGAATAGAAGCGTGTAGTAGACATCAAGCTATTTCTGGCGCCGTTGCCGGGGAAGTGAGGTAAGTGAATGTACCTTCTCTAGATCTTGCAATTAAATCTTTTTGTTTCTTGTTTTTATTTCACTAGTTTTGCTTAATGGAAAACAACAAAAATATGAGAGAGCTTTATAAGCTCTACCTTGCTTTGGGACATGATGTGTTTGAAGAGAAAATTAAAAAACCTATGGAACTTTATTATTTGCATAACAATCATGATGGTGGTGATGTTATTAGTATGCTTTCTTTGAATATCAATATTGCTAATGACATGGAAAGCTCTAAGCTTGGGGATGACACGTTTGATGAACATGATATTTTTAGTCCCCCAACTTTTGAGGAGAAAATTTACTTTGATGATACTATGCCTCCTATATATGATGATTACAATGATGAATATGATATTTTTAGTCCACCTACTATTGAGGATAAAATTTATTATGATTATGATATGCCTCCTAAATATGATGATTACCATGATGGTTATGATTGCTTTACTCTCACTATTCCTAATAAGAAAGCTTTTGCTTATATGAAGAGTAATGATACTTTTATGCTTTTGGATCATGGTAACAATGCTTTATGTGATGCTTATATTGTTGAGTTTATTCGTGATCCCACTGAAAATTATTATGAGAAGGGAACATATGCTTATAGATATTTCAATAATATCAAGTTCCCTCTCTTTATGTTGAAGGTTTTGAAGCTGCACTTGTTTTGTCTTCCTATGCTTATTGCTTTGTGCTTCAATGAATTATTCTATTGCAATATTCCTATGCATAGGAAGCATGTTAGGCTTAAATGTGTTTGGTATTTGCTTCTTGATGCTCTCTTTTGTTCTTCAACTCTTATTCCTACGAGAGCATCATTAAAGTCTTAAGCCTATCTTTATGGCTATAAAGAAAGAGCTCTAGGGAGACAACCCTTGTTATCTTTGCTTTCAGTTTGTTCTTTCAGTTTTTAGTGGTCTTGATGTTTGTTACTACTGTAGCAACATCATTGTATCTTTATTTTTCAGCTTTGTGCCAATTTTAGCCCCTGATTGCAAGAAAGTTCAAAAGTTGTGACATGCTGTCCAGAAAACAGATTCTGTCCTTGGACAGAAAAATTTGAATAAAATCACCAGATCATCTTTTTGATCTGAATTGTTTTGACAGCGTGCTCTATACAATTGGCTTTCGAGCGTCTCTTCTGAGTTTTTTTATTTGAGTTGCAGAAGTGCCCCGAAAAAATTATTTACTACCTGCTGGTCTATTTTTCACAGATTCTGTCCTGTTTTGCCTTTTCTTTGTTTTGCAAACCTTGAGCTTGCTTTTTCTTTGCAAAAACCTTTTGGCAATCTTGAGAAACAGTAGCTCTTCAAGATTATCTTTATTTCCAGTAGGGAAAAGTTATTTTATTATGGGTACTAACCTCGCTAATCAGATTATGATGAGTTATGTATGAAGGGAGTTTTCAAGTGTGCGAGGGAAGATGATAAAAGAAGATTCAGGAGTGTCAAACGCTCAAGCTTGGGGATGCCCCCGTGCACCCCCAAGAAATATTCAAGAAGACTCAAGCGTCTAAGCTTGGGGATGCCCCCATGCATCCCCTTCTCCATCAACAATTATCAGTTCGTCTTTCGTTCCACTATATTTTAATCACTTCATGCGTTATGTGCTATGCTTGGAGCGTCTTGCTATTAGTTTCCTTTTTAGTCTTCTTTAGCTTTGCTTGCTGTTCATAATAAGTTAGATCCTAGCCTTCATTGTTTGGGATAGAAATACGCTCCACTCCACTGTAGAACACAACATAGGCTTGCATGCGTATCTTCTTGTGTGTGTTCTTTATCTTTTCATAGCCGCCGTCATGCTTAGCTCTTAGTTTTCATGCTTATCTTTTTAAGAGCTTTTGTTTAGGTTGTTGCTTCTGGAACTCTCTTGAGTTATCATGCTTATCTTGTTAAGAGAGTTGGCTTCTGTGGCACTGGTTGATATGTCTATGATAAAAATGCTATGTGCATAATGGTGCTTAGTAGTTCATGTTTTCTTATGGTTAGTCTCAAATAGCTGGGGGTTCTTAATGTGTTATTGAAGTACCAGCATGATTTGTTTGCCTATGATGTGGTATGGTTTACTAATATCTTCCTCCAAGAATTTATTTTGATTGACTTGTGATGTCTACACACGCTTCTACTCTTGTAGACTATGTTGGGCCTCCAAGCGCAAAGGTTTGTAGGACAGCAGCAATTTCCCTCAAGTGGATGACCTAAGGTTTATCGAACTCAGGGAAGTAGAGGTTGAAGATGGTCTCTCTCAAGCAACCCTGCAACTAAGATACAATAAGTCTCTTATGTCCCCAACACACCTAATACACTTGTTAGATGTATAGGTGCACTAGTTCGGCGAAGAGATGTTAAATGGCAAGTGATATGGATGGCAAAACAAAGTAATATAAATCTGTAATAAAAAGTGCAGCAAGCAAACAAGTGGTAAACGTGAGCACAAATGGTATTGCAATGGTGGAAACAAGGCCTATGGATCATACTTTCACTAGTGGCAACTCCCAACAACATTAACATAATCGAATCACATGATATTTCCCATAAAATATGCAATGGAGACGCACCCGGAGGTCATTCCTTCATGGTCAAGAGAGGACGAGAATTATGTAGGGCTACAAAAGCACACCTCAAAGTTCGTAGTTCTCAATCTAAGGATTTCCCAATGTCACCGCGGCCATCCAAAGAGAGTCCCACAATCACCACAACATATCTAAAGGATAGTCAAAGACAAGCACCAAGAGACTCTCAATCTTCAATCAACACACAAGAGAGGAAATCACTCATGAAAATATTTTTCTAATCCATGTCCAATAGACCGCTGTCACCTTGGTCTCGGGGATTATACTAGATAAAGACAAGTGAGTATATCAATCCAATACATAGAGGAAGGGGAAATATCATGGGATCACCCTAGATTAACATAGCCTATGATCACAACGAAGATCACATCATGGGAGAGAGAGATAACCACATAGCTACACGTACGAGCCCTCGGCCCCGGAGAAGACTACTCACACATGGACATGGTGAGGAGGATCTTGATGGTGGTGTTGATGGATAGGTGCAGCCCCGCGAGGAGGCGGCGGCCGGCGGCGGCCACGGAGGCGGCGGCGGCGAGGAGGAGACGGCGGCGGCCCTAGGGGGCGGCGGCGGCCCTAGGGGCAGCGGCTCCTTGGCCCCCCTTCTTCCTTGTGGATGGTGCTGCAATGGTGCTGGTCCTCCCCTCCAAGACGGCGGCTTGGGAGGAGGAAAATTCGTGGCCCTTGGTGACCTAGGTTTCCTCTCTTTATATAGACTCTCGGATTCCCGTCATCAGATTTTGGGCCTCAGTAAAACGGGCTTTACTCGGCCGTCCGGACTCCGATTTGGACGAATTTTATATCCAGAAGCATAGCCTCGAAATTCCCCACAACTTTCGCAACTAGACTTTTTCCGTTTGACGTCGTCTTCGGGCTGGAACGTGACCATCTTTAAAAAACGTTCTCAGACAGATTTCAGGAAAGTCAGAGTCCTACTCCAATACGACTCCTTTTGCGTTTTTGTCAATTTCCAAGTAATTCCTACACAATAAAGTGTAAAACAAGAACATTGTGCACTTTTGCAACCATTAGTAGGTTAGTCCAAATATGATCAAAAAGTGTATGGAAATGCATAAATATCATAGCAATATCACACAAAAGAGGCATGGAGCAAGCAGAAATTATAGATACGTTTTGGACGTATCAACTTGGCATATGCTCACGCACATTTAAGACTGTAAAGAAAGTCTATCAAGCCTTGATGATCTTTAATTTCTGAGTAGTGATATAACTTCCATGCCCGATTCAATGTTGCTTTGTCGCTCTGCATGATTATGGCCGTCATTGCTCTCTTAGTTGGTCGCTCCCAGTCTTTTGCTAGCCTTCGCCTGTACTAAGCGGACTGACTGCTTGTGCATCCAAAATCCTTGAAACCAGTTATGCCATATGAGTCCACCATACCTTCCTATATATGGTATTTACTTGCCATTCCTAACGAAGACTTTCTTGTACCATCTCAAAATTATTCAAAAGCATTTCTCTTTTATGCCTCTGTTTTAGCTCATGAGGAAGTAGTAGTTAATTCATGATCTTTTTAAGTCGGACAAGTTTTACCCCGGGATTGCATGTCTAATCTGCAAACCCCTAATACGAGGAGGAACTGGCATGAGTGCGCCCGGCTCATAAAAGATAATACAACAAACAAACCCTCCTTCACGCTTTGTTCATGAGAAATCAGAAAACTTTTGGCAGTGATAAACAAAGGAGATTAAGGGGATGTGATCGTCCCCGTGCGGGAGCCGTTCCTCGAAACTTGTTCAGTTCGAGAAGTGATTGGGTTGTCTACTAGCATTCGTTGACGAATTATGCACCTTTCAAAAGCTTTTTATCTCTGTTTTTAAAACCACGAGCTCTGGTACTTGTTTAGTCTTTGCTTCCAGCCACGGGTTTTCAACCTTGCCATCAAAATCCACGGTTCGAGAGTCTCCACTTTCTTTCTTCAAAGCACCAACTATTGAGAGCATGATTGTCATTCTGACTGTAATGTGCATTGTCCCAAAGTACCATTGTCTTCTGCATGATTGAGATATCTCTTATTCTGAAATCATTGTATATAGTCGTCACTTAAACTTCGGAGGTGCTCCTGCATTTATGTTTTGCTTCACTAAAGGGGGCAAGCGAGGTATCACTTTGTCATGTTTGCACACCATACTCACTACAAATTTATTGGGTGTTTTAGTATCATATTGTAAACTTTCAGTTCTTTGTGATATTCTCATGAGGCAACTTAATTACTAAAGATTCATTATCTCAATAAGCATTTGTCATGTGATTGTGAAAGACTCTTTCGTAGCATGTCACCACAGAAATTATGCTTGTTATCATTTACCTACTCGAGGACGAGTAGGAATTAAGCTTGGGGATGTTGATACGTCCAAAACGTATCTATAATTTCTGCTTGCTCCATGCCTCTTTTGTGTGATATTGCTATGATATTTATGCACTTCCATACACTTTTGATCATATTTGGACTAACCTATTAACTCAGTGCACCACAGTGCCAGTTCCTGTTTTCTGCTGTTTTTCTATTTCAGGTTTCCCCCATATTAAAAGTGCCCTAAAAATTCCGGGAAAAATACAGGAAAAATCAGCGTATCGGGAGCTTCAAGAAAAACCAAGGCAGGGCCAGAGGGGAGCCTGGGGTGGCCTAGGCGGCCACCCGGCGCGGCCCCACCCCTGGCCGCGCCTGGGGGCGCCTGGGGCCCCACCACCGCCTCTGGTGACCCCCCTTCGCATATATATTTCTCCCGTCGCGAAAACCCTGATTCCAGAACCCTTTTCTCCAGAAGCAATTCCGATCTCCGCCGCCATCGCCACCAAGTTTCGGGTACCAGAATTCCTGTGCCGGCATCCTGCCGGGACGGGGAAGTGCCCCCGGATTCATCTCCATCGACGTTGCTTCCTCCCTCGATGATGCGGGAGTAGTTCCTCCTCGGGGCTGAGGTTTCTACCAGTAGCTATGTGGTCAATTCTCTCTCCCATGATGTGATCTTCGTTGTGATCATAGGCTATGTCAATCTAGGGTGATCCCATGATATTTCCCCTTCCTCTATGTATTTGATTGATGTACTCACTTGTCTTTATCTAGTATAATCTTCGAGACCAAGGTGACAGCGGTCTATTGGACATGGATTAGAAGAATATTTTCATGAGTGATTTCCTCTTTTGTGTGTTGATTGAAGATTGAGAGTCTCTTGGTGCTTGTCTTTGACTATCCTTGAGATATGTTGTGGTGATTGTGGTACTCTCTTTGGATGGCCGCGGTGACATTGGGAAATCCATAGGTTGAGAACTACGAACTTTGAGGTGTGCTTTTGTAGCCCTACATAATTCTCGTCCTCTCTTGACCACAAAGGAATGACGTCCGAGTGCGTATCCATTGCATGTTTTATGGGAAATATCATGTGATTCGATTATGTTAATGTTGTTGGGAGTTGCCACTAGTGAAAGTATGAAGCCTAGGCCTTGTTTCCACCATTGCAATACCATTTGTGCTCACGATTACCACATGTTTGCTTGCTGCCATTTTTATTTCAGATTTACAAATACATCTTTTGGCATCCATATCACTTGCCATTTAACATCTCTTCGCCGAACTAGTGCACCTATACATCTGACAAGTGTATTAGGTGTGTTGGGGACACAAGAGACTTCTTGTATCTTGATTGCAGGGTTGCTTGAAAGGGGTACGTTCAACCTCCACTTCCCTGAGTTCGATAAACCTTGGGTTACTCACTTAAGGGAAATTTGCTACTGTCCTACAAACCTCTGCTCTTGGAGGCCCAACACTGTCTACAGGAATAGAAGCGTGTAGTAGACATCAACATGCATAAGGGGATTTTCCAGGAATTTGTTGTTGTTATTTCCGGCCTCATTAAAACTTGCCTAAATAGGTAGTTTGCTTTTGCTTCACCTCTTGCCATGTTAACAAACATTTAACCTTGTCTTGTAAATAAACGAGAGTCAATTAAATAATTAAAATGTGGTGTTTCGTCAATATGCAACTCGTTGCATATTGAGCTCCACTTAACTTGTAGTACTTGTTTGTGCACTTTGCCATGACATGCATATTTAAACCGGACATGCATCATACTTGTTTGTGCATCGTATGCCATGTTATGATTGTGTGTTTACCGTGTTGTTTGCTTCTTTCCGGTTGCTTCTCTTGTTAGCTTCGGTTTCGTTCCGGAGTTGTGAGGATTCGCTCGTCTATGTTGCTCCGTCTACTTCATGGACTTGTTCTTCTCCCTCGCGGAATCCCAGGCAAGATGATCATACCCTTGGATACCTTTACTACCATTGCCATGCTTAGTTGTCTCGATGCTATCGTTACATGTCGCGCTACCCATCTTTTATGTCAGCCTCTCCTTGTTGCCATGAAACCTCTAATCCTTGAAACCTTCCTAGCAAAACCATTGTTTGGCTATGTTACCCGCTTGCTCAGCCCCTCTTATAGCGTTGCTAGTTGCAGGTGAAGATGAAGTTCGTTCCAGGTGGGAACTTGTTGTTGGAATATCACAATATCTATTATTATTATTATTATTAACACACCTATATACTGGGCATGGTTGGAAGGCTTGCCTTTTGCTCGGTGTTTTGTTCCACTCATGCCACCTTAGGCGCCGATAAACCGACATTATGTTCCTTGATTTTGCGTTCCTTACACGATGGGTGGATGGGGACCCCTTGACAATTCGACTTTGAATAAAACTCCTCCAGCAAGGCCCAACATTGGTTTTAATTTGCTCATAATAACAACTTAATTAATTAATTAATTGCATAGGGGGTCATGTCCCCGGGTTCTTAATTCTACATAACAGGGGGGCCAGTGCTGATGGTGTTGGTCCCAAACGGGGGTTATGCGGGGCCACCACGGGGAAACTCGAGGTTTGGTTTTACCTGTAGGATCGCCCATCCGGTTGTGGCCTGAGACGAGATACGCGCGGCTACTATCAGGGTGTCGGCACGCCGGGAGGTCTTGCTGGACTTGTTTTACCATTGTCGAAATGTCTTGTGCACCGGGATGCCGAGCCTGATCGGTTTTCCCTAAGATAAGGGGTGATGATATTATATTTATCACTTCAGCTAATCGTGAGAGCTTTTGCTGGGCTAAGTTGGGACACCCCTGCAGAGTTATGATCTTTCGAAAGCCGTGCCCGCGGTTATGTGGCAGATTGGAATTTGTTAATGTCCGGTTGTAGAAAACTTGACAGAGGATCCGAAGTAAAACACACAACTGTGTGAGTAACCGTGACTGTCTCTTTTCACTTTGAGAAGAGAACACGGTGGGGTTATGTTTGACTCGTAAGTAGTTCAGGATCTTTAGCGATCACTACTAGTTGCGACCGTTTGCGTAGAATCTCATCTTATTCTTGTACTCGTAAGTTAGCCACCATATTATGCTTAGCCGCTGCTGCAACCTCACCACTTTACCTCTTCCTACCCATAAAGCTTTGCTAGTCTTGATACCCATGGTTATGGGATTGCTGAGTCCTCGTGGCTCACAGATACTACAACACCAGATGCAGGTTCAGCCGAGATTGATGCAGGAGATGGATCAGAACTTCCGGGAGTTCCATGAAGAGCGTGGCCGTATGCTTGTGACGTTTCGACGATCAGTAGTGGTTTCTACTAGGGGCGATTCGGACCTGTGGCTTTATGTTTTGGTATCTTTCTTTTGGATCTTCGCCCGTAGTCGGGTTGTGATGTTTTGAATGATGTTTTGCTTATGTAATGTATTGTGTGAAGTGGCGAGTGTAAGCCAACTATCTCCTTTTGCATTTTCATCCCTCTTTTACATGAGTCGTGCAAAGATACCAAACTTGAGATCATTCCAGAATGGGCTTATACCTTTAAGTCGTGCCTCGACACGTAGGAGGTATAGTCCCATCCTGCGCATTACAAGTTGGTATTCAGAGCCTTCCCTGACCTAGAAGCCCCCACTGATTGATCGAATCGTTGACGGTTGAGTCTAGGCACACACTTGAAAATGTTTTGAGTCCTATGTATATATCGGAGAGTAGGATTTCTTTTGCTCCTCATCCCTTTTCACTCTGGTGAGGACTCCTGACGATTACTTTTGTCTCTTCTACTCTCAAAAATTCACCAATTTTTTTTTAGGATCACGCGAGTATTGTTTGGATTGTTCCGATGTCTTTGTGACGAGAACATTGTTCTCGATGCCTCCTATCATTAGGGGTTGTGGCAGTGTCCCGGGGAGTTGAACTCCGAGGTGTTGTCATCACAAATATATCGCATCAGTTCTAGAATACTTAAGACGGCCGACATCGAAAACTCTCCTATGCGGTTAGTGGCAAGATAACCCCGACATCACCCAGTACTGGGGAGGTAGTTCGGGAGTATTGCCATAGCTTGTATAGTAGATGCGTTTCAAAGGTCCGAGGTAAACGGTTTCCGGAAATAACTGGTTATGTGTTGAAGGATGGATACAGCTGGATGTAGGATTAGAGTTGAGTGCGCGGTGCTTCCCCTGTATCCCCAACACCTGATTGCATAACTGGAAACTTTCGGAAATTAATAGGTGGGTTCATCTAGTAGTTCTAGGCATTCTTCCAACGAGTGCATGATATGGAGTTCGGGGTTCTACATTGAGTGAAGTGGTTTTATGGGCGTTGTTCCGATCGGGAGTTGCATCTTAAAGGGTCCTTGGCTATGCTGATCCGGGGATTGCAAAACCCTTTTGTAACACGTTCCATGAGCTTTCAGCAAGAATGTGTCGAACGAAACTTCTATCTTGTATTTGTTCTATCTGCTCCTTGTTGTTTTTATTTATCTTTTGTTCTCCCTAGTGGCTTCTCGACAAGTTGATGTACCTACGGAATTCATTCGTTCAATTCTCTGTTCGGATGATATTGTGAAGATTATGTTCCAACATATCTATCCTTTGTTCTTGTTTTGATTCTGGTATTCGAGTTGCTTCGATGTCAAGTGTTGATTCCATACCTTCCTAAGCGGTGTTCTCATATTTCTATGGGAGTGCTAATCCTTCTTGATCATCGAGTTTGTCATGTTAATCCTTTTCAACCGGTGTGCCTTCTCTTCAAGTTATTCCATACGGACGCCGTTGAGAAATCTGACGATTTGTCTGTTTCAATCATCTCAAGTTGTCTTTGTTTTACCCACCCCCCCACCCTTTTCTTATGGAGCTGGAATTCTTAATCAAGTGTTCTTTTTATTCATGTGATATTTCTTCATTCTTTTCCTTCAATGTTCTTATCCGGTGCTTTATCGTGAAGATGCTCAAGAGCTTCAAGCCCATCATTCTTTTGTTCTCAAATTCTACCGGTGGATGTAATTCAAGAATTCGGTGTTGATCTTATCCCTTTTCCTCTTTTCACAATGCTTTCTTATTCCGGTGCACCAATTAATCATTCTCCTCTTGCTATTCATATCCGGAGTGCTGAAGATTCATAATTCCATTCTTAATCCGTTCAAATTATTTTGAGGATTGTTATCTTATTCAAGCCATTTAATTCAACGGGTGCAATATCTCTTAAGCAATCTTTTTCAACAGTGATTTCTTTTGAGTGGGCCCTAACCCACAGGTCTTTTCCCAGGATCTTACCTGACTCTTCTTTTTCTGGAAAATTCTTTTCAAAGCGTGACATAAGAATGATTCCCATCAGTCACATGCCTTCTCCAAGATCGCTTTCAAATTCTTTTTCATCATTGGTTCAACCTTTTAATTCTTCATTACGGAGTGTCTATACAATTCAAGGTGGTGTATCTCATCGTCTTCTCAGATTTTGAAGACTCGAAGACGAGTTCCTCTTGAATCCTTATCCGTTCTTCCAAGATTCGTGGTTCTAGCTTCATGCCATCCTCATTATTGTTCCGATTGTGAGGAATTCTTTTATACCATCCAAAGCATTTCATGAATTCTTCTTATTGTGATCCTCCGAAGGCCATCAATTCAGAATATTTCTTCATTCTCAGTTTTCAACTTCGACCTCCAACTATTCTTCATTGATGCCTCTTCGTTCGTCTCCTTATCCTTCCGGTGGTTCGTTCAAGATTACTCTTCCGTTGTTATCGTATTAATTCATTTGTTCTTTTCATAATCCTACCGGTGAGTCATTCAAGGTTATTCTCAAGTTTGGCTATATCTCTCTCCAATCCTTTTCAAGAAGAATAAGTAGTATGCCAAATCCGTTGCTTGTCATCAATTTAATTTGGTGAAGGATAAGCATACAATAAATCTTATTCTTATTTCCTCGAAGAGGTTAATCCCTTCCTTCGGAGCTTGTTCATCATATCATATCCTTGGTTCTAAGTTTTTCATCTTGTTTTCTGGAGCTTCAAGTTATTTAATTATATCATTTCAAAGCTCCATCTAATTCATCGCAGGCCTTGAATCTATTCTTTTCATCTTTCACTTCTCATCCTTTTGTTACCGGAGTTCTTCATGGTGGTTCATTATGATTTAATTCATCCTTTCATCAAGATTCTTGTTGGAGCTCAAGCATTCTTCATCATGCTTTCCAATTGCAATCCTTTCTACCTTATCTTTTCAGATGGTGTTATGTCATTCTTGACAATTCCTTCATGAATTATGATTCACGAGTTATCAAGAATGAGATATTTAAAACCATCATTTTCTTTGCTCAGGAGATCTTTTCAACTCTTCAATTATTCGTTGGAGTTATCTTGGGTTATAATTCACCTAAAAGCTTTCCTTGAGAATTGTTGCTACTATGGTGCTCATAAATGACCCAAATTCTTCATTTATCATTCCGACAAAATAAGTTTATCGTCTCCTTGTTGATCTCAATCCAATCAAATATTTTCGTCAATGGCTGGTTGTCACCTCTTAATTTTGAGATGTTTTCCATAAGCCCACATCAAGCTTATTCTTTTCGTTGTTGAATTTCCAACAACTCTATTCAATCTATCGTTGTAAGGATGCTCTTTCAAACTCATTTGTCGGAGAAGTTGTCTTTTTCTTCTCCGTTCAAGTCTTTCATTGATTTATATGCTATTCTTTCATTCCGGAGGCATTGTAATATTGCTCTCTTTGACCATCATCTCGTTTTTATCAAGATCATGTTCTTTCCCTTGCTTATCATTAACCGGAGTGTTGTATTCTTCATTCTAATTCTCTCATCTTATCAAGTTTTGCCTCTCTTTTCAACCGGAGTGCTGTCTGAATCCTTCTTACCCCTTGTGCCATTCTTTCAATTGTTTCAGAGGCTGTGTGTTGTTCATTTCATCAAGTATCACTCCATCTCCTCAGACTCATGTTAATTCCTTCCATTTTCAGACGGAGTGCTGTCCAAATTATTTCGTTCTTATTCCTTCTCAATCTTGGTTAACCGGAGTGGTTTTGAAATTCCTCCGTCATCCGTGAGCTCTTGTTTCATGTCTTTCAACCTGCAAGGTTCTCATAATGCTCCTCGTTACACTTTTCTAACGGAGTGTTTTCATATTCGTTCATCTCCATTGTATTCTTGTTCAACTTGTTTAACCTCTCAAGGTTCTTTGGTTTCACTCGATTGTCAAAGAAGCAACTTTGTTTTACCTATTCCTCTTTCGTTTTTACCCGGTGCCATCTCTAGGATCTCGGGTCGAGATCCTCTGTTAGTGTGGGAGAGTTGTGACGCCCGAAGACCGACGTCCCAGAAGATTCCAGAGATTCCAGATGTTCCGGGTTCGCCCGTGTGTTTCAGTTGTGCTTGCTTTATTTATTTTTGCATTGCATCATGTCATCATGCCATCATGTCATTAATCTTTTGCATCTCAACTTAAATAAATTGTGTGGATCTTCGATCCATTTAAATCGAGGGAAGGTGTTTTCTCTTTAAAACATATCCTCCCAATATTTAGGGAGCTATATTATAAAATATTCCATTTGTTTGGAATTAACCAACACACTTGCATATTTTTCCCCATGCCTTCTCTTTCGCTATTCCTTGCCTCAAAGCCTTGTCCTAATTCAACCATTTGAATTAAATTCAAATGAGTTCGAATTTATCTCTTGCATTCTTGCCTCTTCTATTTTTTCGTGGACCGTGGACATTTTCGCGAGTCCAGGAAAAATAACCTTTTGCCAAATTCCACCCCTAACCTCCTTTTTTTTATTCTTTCCCTTTTCTGTTCTGTTTTGTCTTTTTAGATTTTAGAAAGAGAGAGGGGCAGGAGATCCCAGCCGCAGCTGGCCCATCTGGCCAGGCCCAAACTTCCTGTCCCAGGCCGCCTCAGCCTCCAGGCCGGCCCGAGGCCCAGCCTCCCGCTCCCGAACCCTAGCCGCTCGACCCCGTCTCCCTCGCGAACCCCCCTCGCTCCTCCTTTCCCCCCCTCGCGCCGCAGCCTCGCTCCCGACCGCTCGCTCACCTCGCATCGCATCCCCTCGACCCCCTCCTCTCGATCTCCCTCTCGCTCCCCAGCGCCTGCGGGCCTCCTCCGCCTCGCAAGGTCTTCGTCGCCCCCAGCTCCCTCTCGCCCTGTCCTCACCGGCTCCTTCCCATCGCGCCTGACGCCCCGCCGCCCTGCAGTTCGCGCCAGCCGCCGCTGGCCTCGCGTGCGTCGGGAGGGCGCCGATCCAGTGCGCATTGCCCCGCCTGGGCCTCATCCCGTCGCCCCAACCTCCCTCGCCTCCTCCAGCGGCCCACCTCAGCGCGCCAGCCGGGCGCCCGAAGCCCCAGCGACCGCGCGAATCCCCGCGGCGCACTTCTCCCTCGACCGACCGGCCTCCTCGCGTGCGCCTCCTCGCCATGGTCGCCCCCGTCGGCCTCCACCAGCGCCCTGCCGACCACCTCGTCTCGTCGTTCCCTGCACCAGCGCCCTGCTTCGCCTCCTTGCTGCTGCCTCCGTGAAGCTCGAGCGTGGTTTTTCTTTTGTGTGCATCGGATCTGCCATGTTCCTCTTCCAGAGACGCCAAGTGCACGAGGACCTCAAGTACGACTACACCACCATCGGCGCCTATGGATTCGCCAAGTCCGACGACGCTCTTGTACAACTACGATGCCGAGACCGAGACCGGCAAGACCACTATGCTGGAACGACTACAAACGTTGACCCCAAGTTCCTCTTTGGAAGTGTACGACTACCGTCGCCGGAAACACCAAGTACCCCTTCGTTTAACAAGAACGACAAGTTCAGAGACCTCAAGTACCACGACGAACGTTGTGAAGCGCCAAGTACCGCGACGCCCGGAGCACTCGAAACCGTCAAGTACATCTACGAAACGAGAACAACTACTTCCTCTACGGACGTGTACCACGACTCACGTGAACCACTACTTCCCCTACGACCTCGAACCGCCCCGGAACGAACGCTTTGAAGGTATAACCCCGAGACGATGAACCGTGGACGAATGCATGTGGTTGTATGAGATGTTTCCCTTGTGTGCACCGTGCCCGTTTCGTCCTTTGTCATGCTCCTCGGTTGCCTCGTCGCCGACTCGTGGGAACCCGGTGACGGGATCACCCCGCCTTTCATTTTGTTCGACTCGTTCACGCCATCTTTTCTTTTGCACCGGTCTCTCAACGAGTTACCGGAACTGAGATGTTGTGTTGCATCATTTTCGGATCGTTGCCGTGGCACCCTTTTCCTTCCACCACGGTGACAAATACTCCTTATCTCTTCATGTTCATTTTTAATAAAATTGCATAAACTTGATCATGTCATCCGCATCATGTTAACAACATTATATGTGTGAGTTGTTGTTGCTTAAAATTGCTAAACATGCATATGGGGATTTTCTCGGAATTTGTTGTTGTTATTTCCGGCCTCATTAAAACTTGCCTAAATAGGTAGTTTGCTTTTGCTTCACCTCTTGCCATGATAACAAACATTTAACCTTGTCTTGTAAATAAATGAGAGTCAATTAAATAATTAAAATGTGGTGTTTCGTCAATATGCAACTCGTTGTATATTGAGCTCCACTTAACTTGTAGTACTTGTTTGTGCACTTTGCCATGACATGCATATTTAAACCGGACATGCATCATACTTGATTGTGCATCGTATGCCATGTTATGATTGTGTGTTTACCGTGTTGTTTGCTTCTTTCCGGTTGCTTCTCTTGTTAGCTTCGGTTTCGTTCCGGAGTTGTGAGGATTCGCTCGTCTATGTTGCTCCGTCTACTTCATGGACTTGTTCTTCTCCCTCGCGGAATCCCAGGCAAGATGATCATTCCCTTGGATACCTTTACTACCATTGCCATGCTTAGTTGTCTCGATGCTATCGTTACATGTCGCGCTACCCATCTTTTATGTCAGCCTCTCCTTGTTGCCATGAAACCTCTAATCCTTGAAACCTTCCTAGCAAAACCATTGTTTGGCTATGTTACCCGCTTGCTCAGCCCCTCTTATAGCATTGCTAGTTGCAGGTGAAGATGAAGTTCGTTCCAGGTGGGAACTTGTTGTTGGAATATCACAATATCTATTATTATTATTATTAACACACCTATATACTGGGCATGGGTGGAAGGCTTGGCCTTTTGCTTGGTGTTTTGTTCCACTCATGCCACCTTAGGCGCCGATAAACCGACATTATGTTCCTTGATTTTGCGTTCCTTACACGATGGGTGGATGGGGACCCCTTGACAGTTCGACTTTGAATAAAACTCCTGCAGCAAGGCCCAACATTGGTTTTAATTTGCTCATAATAACAACTTAATTAATTAATTAATTGCATAGGGGGTCATGTCCCCGGGTTCTTAATTCTACATAACAGGGGGGCCAGTGCTGATGGTGTTGGTCCCAAACGGGGGTTATGCGGGGCCACCACGGGGAAACTCGAGGTTTGGTTTTACCTGTAGGATCGCCCATCCGGTTGTGGCCTGAGACGAGATACGCGCGGCTACTATCAGGGTGTCGGCACGCCGGGAGGTCTTGCTGGACTTGTTTTACCATTGTCGAAATGTCTTGTGCACCGGGATGCCGAGCCTGATCGGTTTTCCCTAAGATAAGGGGTGATGATATTATATTTATCACTTCAACTCATCGTGAGAGCTTTTGATGGGCTAAGTTGGGACACCCCTGCAGAGTTATGATCTTTCGAAAGCCGTGCCCGCGGTTATGTGGCAGATTGGAATTTGTTAATGTCCGGTTGTAGAAAACTTGACAGAGGATCCGAAGTAAAACACACAACTGTGTGAGTAACCGTGACTGTCTCTTTTCACTTTGAGAAGAGAACACGTTGGGGTTATGTTTGACTCGTAAGTAGTTCAGGATCTTTAGCGATCACTACTAGTTGCGACCGTTTGCGTAGAATCTCATCTTATTCTTGTACTCGTAAGTTAGCCACCATATTATGCTTAGCCGCTGCTGCAACCTCACCACTTTACCTCTTCCTACCCATAAAGCTTTGCTAGTCTTGATACCCATGGTTATGGGATTGCTGAGTCCTCGTGGCTCACAGATACTACAACACCAGATGCAGGTTCAGCCGAGATTGATACAGGAGATGGATCAGAACTTCCGGGAGTTCCATGAAGAGCGTGGCCGTATGCTTGTGACGTTTCGACGATCAGTAGTGGTTTCTACTAGGGGCGATTCGGACCTGTGGCTTTATGTTTTGGTATCTTTCTTTTGGATCTTCGCTCGTAGTCGGGTTGTGATGTTTTGAATGATGTTTTGCTTATGTAATGTATTGTGTGAAGTGGCGAGTGTAAGCCAACTATCTCCTTTTGCATTTTCATCCCTCTTTTACATGAGTCGTGCAAAGATACCAAACTTGAGATCATTCCAGAATGGGCTTATACCTTTAAGTCGTGCCTCGACACGTAGGAGGTATAGTCCCATCCTGGGCATTACACATAGGCTAGCAGTATACGAATAGCTTCAAGTCTAGCCACATGAGCAAATGTTTCATCGAAGTCAATCCCTTCAACTTGAGTGTATCCTTGAGCAACGAGACGAGCTTTGTTTCTGACCACTTGACCATGCTCATCTTGCTTGTTGCGATAGATCCATTTTGTGCCTATTATGTTGTGCTTTCGAGGATCAGGACGCTTGACAAGTTCCCACACATTGTTCAGCTCAAATTGTTGAAGCTCTTCTTGCATTGCTTGAATCCATTCAGGCTCCATAAAAGCTTCAGCAACTTTCTTGGGTTCAGATATTGAGACAAAAGCAAAATGCCCACAGAAATTTGCAAGCTGTGTTGCTCTTGAGCGAGTGAGTGGACCAGGAGCATTTATGCTATCAATTATCTTCTCAACTTGTACTTCATTTGCAACACGAGGATGAGCTGGACGAAGATTTTGCTCTTGCTGTGCATTGTCTTCATCAGGAGTATTGTCTTCGGGCTGAGCATTGTCGTCAGGTTGATTTGGAGCAGAGATGATGAGTTCCTCGTCAGGTTGTGCTTCAGAAGGCATGATCTCACCAGTTCCCATTAGCTTGATAGATTCATTTGGTGAAGCTTCATATAGCACATTTGGTAGGGATTCTCTTTGTAATCCATTTGTCTCATCAAACCTCACATCCACAGTTTCAACAGTTTTATAGAGAAAAATGTTGAAGACTCTGTAGGAGTGTGAGTCCTTTCCATATCCGAGCATGAAGCCTTCATGAGCTTTGGGTGCAAATTTTGACTTATGATGAGGATCCTTGATCCAGCACTTAGCTCCAAATACTCTGAAGTAGCTTACATTTGGCTTCTTTCTAGTGAGGAGTTCATAGGATGTTTTCTTCAGAAGCTTGTGAAGATAAACACGGTTGATGATATGGCATGCAGTGTCAATAGCTTCGGGCCAGAATCTTCTTGGTGTTTTGTACTCATCGAGCATCGTTCGAGCCATCTCAATTAGAGTTCTGTTCTTGCGCTCAACGATCCCATTTTGCTGAGCTGTATATGGGGCTGAGAATTCATGAGTGATTCCCATCTCATCCAGATAAAGATCGAGGCCAGTGTTCTTGAATTCAGTGCCATTGTCACTTTTGATATGTTTGATCTTGATGCCATAATTGTTCATGGCACGGTTGGCGAAGCGTCTGAAGACATCTTGCACTTCAGTCTTGTAGAGTATTATGTGCACCCATGTGTATCTTGAGTAATCATCAACAATGACGAAGCCATAGAGACAGGCTGTGGTAGAGAATGTAGAGTAGTGAGTAGGGCCAAATAAGTCCATGTGGAGCAGCTCGAAGGGTTTGGATGTCGTCATGATTGTCTTCGAGGGGTGCTTGGCTCTAGTCATCTTCCCAGCTTCACAGGCACCACATAGATGATCTTTCTTGAACTTGACTTCCTCGATGCCTATGACATGCTTCTTCTTTGCGAGAGTGTGCAAGTTCCTCATGCCAGCATGTCCTAGCCTCCGATGCCAGAGCCAGCACTCTGAAGCTTTTGCTAGAAGACATACGGTCATCTGCGGTCCTGCTGAGAAATCTACCATATACAGATCACCTTTTCTGTATCCTTCAAATACTAAAGACTTGTCAGATTCCATTAGTTGAAGCCAAGAGATTCAACAAGCATGACTTTGTCCATGTGCTGATCTCTTGAGATTGCAACTCTACCTAGACCCAACACTTTGCTTTTACCAGTATCAACAAATGTGATATGACTCTTGTTGGATGGACGTAAAGTTGAGTCCATGAGAAGGTTTCGATCACCAGTCATATGATTTGTGCATCCGGTATCCATAATCCATTCTGAAGACTTTGGTGTCTCCTCCTACAATGCAGTTAGGAGGATATGCTTCACCAAAAGCCATTGTGAAGCATAAACAATTGATGCACAAGTGGATTATGAAAGCTTTAGATGTAAGTCAGGACTGATAAGATGTTCAGCAAGTAATTTATAAATAGTATGAGCAGTAAGTCATTTTGGGCATTTGATCTTGTGCCCGACAAGTGTTTTAGGTCCCCAGCAATAGCATCAGAAGCCTTTGATTATAGGCTGGAGACCTTTCCCTGCAAGAGAAAGTTAGTTCTTCTTAACCACCCACATCTTCAGGGGTGGCTTAGAAGCAATGAGTCTAAGAGCAGCATCTGAGAATTTTGGCTTTGGGGCCCTAGCAAATAGTCTTGCAGGAGGAGAATAATACTCATAAGAATAGGCACAGAAATTCTTGGATTTATGAACATAGCGGTTTGATGAAACACGCTCATATTCATGGGTCTGAGTATGATTTCCCTGTAAAACATCTGTGTTAGGGTGACTCAGGTGAGTCCTTTGTCTATATGAAGCCTTAGGACCATATGAAGCCTTTGGTCTGGGGTTTGTCTTCATCCCAGGAGGTGTTATGACAGTATTTGCTGGAAGCTTCTCAAGACTACCTTTGGGTACCCAGATCTTCTTCATAGGTGGTCCATTCCTGCTGTTAGTACCAATATACCTGGCAAACACTTCACCATTTTGATTCTTAAACAGTTTATAGTTTGCATCAAAAGATTCATCAATGATAACAGGATTAGCACAAGTGAAGCAAGATAAGGTAGATGGATCCACTGAAGGTCCCTTTGCAGCAACCCATGAGGTTTTGGGATACTGCTCAGGCTTCCAGTATGAACCATCAACATTCATTTTCCTGTCGAACCCAACACCCTCTTTCCTAGGGTTTCGGTTCAGTATCTGCTTTTTGAGGACATCACATAGAGTCTGATGCCCTTTGAGGCTTTTGTACATCCCCGTTTCAAGCAAAGTCTTCAACCTAGCATTTTCATCAGCAATAGTAGTGGTTTCCTCAGCAGAGGGGTTAGTTACCACATCAATAGTTGAAGATATTGCAACAGTGGCAGCAGTAGAGCATTCAGCAACAGATGTAGCATTATCACGTTCAATGCATTTTAGACATGGTGGTTCAAACTCTTCATGAGAAGCACTGACATGTTGAGCAAGTAATGAATCACGCTCCTTCTGAAGATTTTCATAACATCCTCTTAACTTTTCACAATCGGACAAGAGAGTGTTATGAAGACTTTGAAGCGTAATTAATTTAGCCTGAAGCATCTGAAGACTTTCAGCTAAGTTTTTTGACTGATCCATTTCTTCACCCAACATGACATTGCTCTTTTTAAGCATTATTTGAGCCTTTTCCAGAGCAATTTGTTGTTTATTGGCAAGGGAAGCAAGCTTGACATAGCTGGGTCCAAACTCATCACCAGATTCATCATCACTAGATTCAGATGAATAGCATTCGGTTACCTTGGCACCTTTTGCCATAAGACATGGGCAGAAGATGATGGTTCTGGATCGAAAGTCATCGTCTTGAGGGATTCCTTGAATTTCTCAAACCCAGAATCATCACGAGTTCGATGACCTTCATAGACTTCAGAGAGACGGTCCCAGATAAGCTTCGCATGATCGAGATGCATGATGTTCCTGAACTGATCTTGAGATAGACAGGAGCAAATGACGTCCTTCGCTGTGAGATTGAGAAGAGTGAACTTGCGAATATCATCAGCTTCTGCCCTCTTGCATAGATCGGTAAGACCAATCTCAGTGACGGTCCACAGCTCACTGTTAATCGCCATGAGATGTTTCTTCATCATGGCCTTCCACTTGGGATACTCTTGACCGTCAAACATGGGGCAAGACACAGTCTTCATTCCTGTGGTCGACATAGCTAAAACTCCAGGTGGTTAAACCGAATCACACAGAACAAGGGAGTACATTGCTCTGATACCAATTGAAAGTGCAGTATATCGACTAGAGGGGGGGTGAATAGGCGATTTTTGTGAAATGCTTCAAAACATGGAAGTTTCGAAGACAAACGATAAGCTCAAGCCTATCAGTATGCAGCGGAAAGTGGACTACACTAGATAAGCCATAGTCATGTATTCAAAGAAGTGAAAGCATGAAGACTAATAGCAACTAGGCAGTAGTGATCATAAGGGAAGAAGGAATGAAGCCAATCACAACAAGTAGATACTCAGTGAAGACAATCAGATAAGGCAGGCATGCAATGTCTTCACAACGTAGAGCAGTAAGTAAAGGGAACGAAGGAAAGGATAGAACCAGTAGCGGGGAAGACAGTGATTTGTTAGACCAGTTCCAGTTGTTGTGACAACTGTACGTCTGGTTAGGGAGGCTGAGATTTAACTCAGAAGACCGCGTCTTCACCTTGTTTCCCTTGAGCTAAGAACACCTAGTCCTCGCCCAATCACTCTGGTAAGTCTTCAAGGTAGACTTCCAAACCTTTACAGACTTCGTTCACCGGCAATCCACAATTACTCTTAGATGCTCAGAACGCGATGCCTAACCGGCTGGAGGAAACACAGTCCTCAAGTGTAATAAGTCTTCAGGTCACACAGACAGAAAGACTTCAGTGATGCCTAACACTCTTTGGCTCTGGGTGTTTGGGCTTTGTCCTCGCAAGGATTTCTCTCTCAAATGCTTCGGAGGTGGGTTGCTCTCAAACGACAAAAGCCATGCAATAACTCTGAGCAGCCACCAATTTATGGTGTAGGGGGTGGGCTATTTATAGCCACTGGGCAACCCGACCTGATTTGTCCGAAGCGACCCTGGGTCACTAAGGAACTGACACGTGTTCCAACGGTCAGATTTCAAACACACACGACAACTTTACTTGAGCTTCAAGTAAGGCTGACTCATCCGCCTCTGGATAAGATTTGCTCTCATAGTCTTCGCTCGAAGACATAGGATTTGGTTGAGCATCACTTCAGTCACTCTGACTTAGTTCACTTGGACCCCACTTAACAGTATGGTGGTTCCTATGACTCAACAAAGAAGAAAAGGAAACAACGAAACATCTACGTCTTCGCTCTCCATAGTCTTCACACAATGTCTTCTCATGTCATAGTCTTCAATATGATTATCTTCATATTCCACCAGTGATATCAATGTCTTCATACATTTTTAGGGGTCATCTCCGGTAGGTTAACCGAATCAATGAGGGACTACTACCTGTGTTATCCTGCAATTCTCACAAACACATTAGCCCCTCAACCAGGTTTGTCGTCAATACTCCAAAACCACTAGGGGTGGCACTAGATGCACTTACACTAAACTCCTCGTTAGCAATGGCCCTGTCGATCCTTGCCTTAACATTTGCGTCTCCAGGTTGACGATTATCCCAATTGTAACCAACACCCGACCATCCCAGGTCTTGGAGCGCACAATCACTAGTGGCTTCATGAAACTCTCTCATCTGCCTCTCAGGCTGAGCCGATCGGCCAAAATGTTCATCCGGATACAAGGTTTCGTTGAAGTCACCAATACACATCCGCATACACATCCATGGAGGAATATCGTGTAGGGTTCTTAGAAAGCGCCAGCTATGATGACGGTCTGATGCTCTTGGCGCTCCATAGAAGCCTGTTAACCTCCATGCACTTGATTCCGATGAAACATCACGGACCAAGACATCAATGTGGCTACGACTATATGATTTAAGTTCCACATTCAATTCTTTAGACCAGAACAGCCCTATTCCTTCGCTAAGGTCGTCGTTGTCCACTGCATAACTGTGTGCAAACCCTAGGGTATGCCGCAAATCCTCCACTCGCTTGCCTCTGATCTTTGTCTCCGTGACAAAAACCAGCTCGGGCCCTTCTTGCTTCACCACATTGCGAAGCTCTCGAACTGCCTCGGGGTTCCCAAGCCCCTGGCAGTTCCAACTCAGGCAACTCATTGCGCCCGGCAGGGCTGACTAGCAGCTCCTGCCGAGTTATCTGAGGTTGTGGGTGTGTCTCTTTTCTTTTTTGGCACGCGCTCCTCTTCTGCACCCTCAGTAATGTCCTCGCCACTTGGTACACATAGGATCATGATGGATTAAGGCATTGGTGTGAGTGTCAACATGTTCTCCTGCTGTCAACAAGGGCATAACAACCTTTCTGTACACCTGTTTTGGTGGTCCTCCTTTCCTCTTGTTCTTGCCATTTGTATTCTTCTTCTTAGGAGAGGTGACCTCGGGATTATCCTCTCGAGTAGAGCTGAACTCAGGAGCTTCATTCTTCCCTCCTGGTTTTGCATTAGTCTGACTTGCCCGTGAATTCTCGTTGGAGGAGGTCCTCTTTTTGTCTTCCGATGCACCGAGACTAGTTTTAAAGGGAAGGTCGCCGTTCTCATCTCTAGTTCATGGCGTCGGGCAAAGTAGATCCGAGTGACCTAAGCGGCCACATGACTACCTCGAGCCGTTGAATCTATGAGAATCCACCTTCGCAAAGGCTTTCTGACATCAATTGTGACCCTCGCCCTCAAAAAACCTCCCATTGGATCGAATTGCACCGCTTGAGCGTTCATATCTATCTGTTTTGCCACAGCCTGCCCCCACTTATCGTTACGTAGATTGAAGGGCAGATTAGGAACCCTAGCCCACAAATGCAGTTTGTCGAATTGTAATTCGGATGGCTTCATGCAACCAGAGAACTCCGATAAGATGACTGCGTGCTTACTGATATGCGATGGACTTCCATCCCACACGTGGTCATGATGGCGCTTGGTAGCGAATTCTGCCACAAAAATATTTCCCCCCGCCGGCCTGAAGGTCAGGCCTTTCGGGTTCCCCCAGGCAGGGCGAAGAGCATTGGAGATCGTCTGGATGTGAAACGTGTGTTGATGGAGAACTTTCCCTGCCAGAGACCACTTCGTCGGTTCACCATCATCGACGTCGTCGATCAACAGCGGTGTGGCTTCCTCCTCCGTCAGATCCAGCTTGCACATCGCCCCCTCCAGTCGCGCCCTTGCGTGCCTTCTCTTTGCGAGCGCTGGTTGAATCCATCCCAGTGCTGCCCTTGACGCGCCCCGCCGATCGAAATCAGTCGTGCGCCGCTGTTTCTCCTCGAAACCCTAATCGCCTTCCAGGAGGTTCCTAGGTTTTCGGGGAACCCAACCTACTCGATCCTCTATCTCTCTTTTTGGACGCATGGCGCGCGTACGCATACGTACGTACTCCTCCATATGAAGACGAAAATGATCTACTCGGAAAAAAAGAGATGAAAAGGATCGACGCAAGTTGTGCCTCGACATAGGCTTCACAAAGGGGATGTCAAACGTTTTTTTCCTCCGAAAAACCTGGAGCTCTCGGTTAGAGGCGACTAGGGTTTGAGGGTGGATCCTGGCGGCGCACGCCGATCTCCATCGGCGGGGTGACGGTGAGGCTGAGCGGGGGATGTCAACGTCCACGGATCGCAGCAGGGAAGGAAGGCCCTTGTCGCCAGGGGCGGCTAGGGCAAAGTTAGCGGAAGCCATGGGAAAGCTGGAGATCTCGGAAGAGGAGGCTACGCCGCTGGTGCTCGACGATCGTGAGGAAGAAGTCAAGGAAAAGTGGATGTTGGCTGGGAAGATCCTTCACCGAAACACTCTCCACATCCAAACAATTTCCAATGCACTTCGTCCGGCATGGGGCAACCCTAAAGGGCTGCTCTTTAAACCTGTTGGGGAAAACGTGTTTGTGGCTGAATTTGCGACACAGAGAGATAGAGACCGTGTGTGGGAAGGAGCTCCATGGCATGTGAGTAAAAATGCAGTGATCCTTTCGGAGTTTGATGAATGCATGAGGCCGTCGGAGTTGAAGTTTGACAAGCTCCAGTTGTGGGCTAGGGTTATTAATCTCCCCTTTAATCTGAGGAATGATAAATGGAGCGCAGAGATTGCAAAACAGATTGATCGGCAGGTTACTTCGGTGCAGTTTGATCAGGCAGCAGGCTACCTAAGGGCACGAGTGACCATTGATATTCATAAACCCTTGAGGAGATGGATTTTGATTGAATCAAAGAGGCGAAAGTGTATGGACTCATATGACATACAATACGAGAATGTCCCTCATTTCTGTTTCTCGTGTGGACGGCTGGGACATTCAGATCTTCATTGTCCAACGCCAGGTGTCAGAGATGCAAATGGCGAACTGCCGTTTGGGAAGAGTTTGCGTGCCCCTGAAGAGTGGAGGAAAACAGCCTCGAGTGAGAGCTCGTCGAGGGAGCAGACAGGAACACAGAGTAACAGAGCTGAAACTCGCAACTCCACCTCGGGGGCAGACAAAGGAACGGAGGTTAATTCCCCGATAAAATCGAGAGCTTATCAAAATAAGAGGAAAGGAGGACCCCAAGGTTCCAAACAGGTGTACCGAAAGGTTGAGATGCCGCTGCTGATGAACTCTGAACATGCAGCAGATGATGATGGTGATCCAAAGGGTTCAGTTAGCGGACAACTTTCAGTTAGTGGACAACTTTCAGAGAAAGGGTCAGACTCTGGGGATGGTGAGACCAGGGAACCAAAAAAGAAGAAACCAACACCAACAAACTCGGATGGTTCGGCAGCGGCTGCCAGTCAGCCCTGCCGGGGACAATGAGTTGCCTTAGCTGGAACTGCCGGGGGCTTGGGAACCCCGCGGCAGTTCGTGAGCTTCGCAGCATTGTGAAGCAAGAAGGCCCCGGTCTCCTTTTTCTGATGGAGACCAAAATTTCAGCAATAAGAGTGGAAAGACTGCAGAGTCATCTTGGTTTTGCGGGATGTTTCGCAGTAGATAGCGTGGGTCTTAGTGGAGGGATCGGCTTGTTTTGGTCTCACGACTTTGACGTTGAGCTCAAGAATTATAGTTCCTGTCATATTGATGTTATGGTCAGGCGACAGGGTGGCGGTGGGAGGATTTGGCGAGTGACAGGGTTCTACGGAGCGCCACGAGTCAAGGACAGGCATCATAGCTGGCGCTTTTTGAGGACCCTGTTTGAGATCCAACATGAGGCCTGGATGTGCATTGGTGATTTTAATGAAACCCTAGTTGGTTCAGAACACTTTTCTGTGTCACCACGTCCGGAATGGCAGATGCGGGCATTCCGGGAAGTGATGGATGTTTGCTCGCTCACGGACCTCGGATGGTCGGGGGTGGAGTATACTTGGGATAACAGGCAATCGGGCAGAGCGAATGTGAAAGCGCGGCTTGATAGGGCCTTTGGAAATCTATCCTTCATTAATATGTTTGAACATATCAAAGTACGTCATATTGTTGCAACGGAATCAGACCACAGTTTTGTCCTTGTGGATGTCCGTGAGCACTCTGTTTCGTCAGTACCTAGAGGGCCGAAGCCCTTCAGGTATGAGGATGTTTGGCAGACGCACGTCGACTATGATAAATTGGTAATGGACAATTGGCAGCGAGGTGCGGGTGGTCAGGGTTTACAGGGCATTGCTCAAGCTCTCACCTCGTTGCAGGGGAACTTGTCAGCGTGGGGGGCGCGGGAGTTTGGGTCCCTGTCGCGAAAAGTTGCGTAAATTGCGTGAGAAACTTGCTCGTCTTAGGGCCCAATCTGTTGGCAGAGGGCCGTCGGAGGAGGAGCGAGCAGTTACAAAACAACTGCGAGTGGCTCTGAAACAAGAAGAGATTTGGGTCAGGCAGAGATCGCGAGTCCTGTGGCTCCGTGAGGGCGATAGAAATACGGGTTATTTTCAGGCCCAAGCTGCTCAACGGAAGCGCATGAATAAAATTGAGTGTCTCGAGCGAGCAGATGGCTCAAAGTGTGCAGATGTGGAAGAGGATCGAGCTGAAGTTCAGGCTTTTTACCAAGCTCTGTACACATCGCAGGGATTCCAGCAAATGGATGATTTACTGACTTTTGTTCCTAACCGTGTTACGGATGCTATGAACCAGGAGCTGCAGAAACCGTATACTGAGAATGAAATTAAGTCGGCTCTGTTTCAAATGGCACCGTCAAAGTCACCAGGGGTCGATGGGTTTACTGCCGGGTTTTTTCAGCGCCATTGGAACTTGCTAAAAGGTGACATTGTACCTGCGGTTTTGGATTTTTTAAACGGAGGTGAGCTCCCGGAGGGCATGAATGATACTTCTATTACTTTGATCCCAAAGGTACGGTTCCCTCAGAAAATTTCTCAATACCGTCCAATATCTCTATGTTCGGTTCTGTATAAAATCGCCGCAAAATCCATTGCCAATCGGGTTAGAGTTTGTTTGGATGAGATTATTGGAGAAGAACAAAGTGCTTTTGTCCCCGGTCGCTTGATCACTGACAATGTTTTAATTGCGCATGAAAGTGTGCATGCCATGAAGCGAAGGAAGAAAGGGGGCAATGCAGTTTGTGCGGTGAAACTGGACATGATGAAGGCTTATGATCGTGTGGAGTGGCACTATCTTGAGGCTATCATGTTGCAGCTGGGCTTTGGGGCAGAGTTCGTTCGACTGATTTTGAAATGTGTGACTTCAGTCCGGTTTTCAGTACGTGTCAATGGCGAGCTGCTGCCGTTCTTCACTCCATCATGTGGATTACGGCAAGGTGATCCAATATCACCATACTTGTTTCTATTTTGTGCTGAAGGATTCACCTCTTTGCTGAATCACTTTGGTGGAACACAAGTTGATAAAGGGATAAGGGTGAGTTATCGGTCTCCATGGGTTAATCACTTATTATTTGCAGACGATAGTCTCATTTTTATGCAGGCTCGAGTGCAGAGTGCTCAACGTTTGAATGAAATCTTGCGGATCTATGGGAAGTGTTCGGGACAGGCCGTGAATAAGGATAAAAGTTCAATCTATTTCAGCCCAAATACTTTGACCCCGGTCCGGCAAGTATTAAAGCAAATTCTTGGAATAAATGTGGAGGCTTTCAGTGAGCGGTATTTGGGGTTGCCTACAGCTGTTGGGAGGATAACCAGTGGGACCTTTGATCATATTGGAGAAAGAATGAGGACTAAACTCCAAGGGGGGTCCGAGAGAATGATATCTTGTGCAGGAAGAGAGGTACGAATAAAATCCATAGCTCAAGCTATACCTACTTTCAGCATGAGTTGTTTCAAACTGACAAAGAAAGTTTGTTCGAGTTTGACGGCTTCTATGGCAAAGTATTGGTGGAGCAGCACTCTCGATCGGCGTTCAATGCACTGGATGAGTTGGGAGGCTCTCGCACAACCAAAGATCAGAGGGGGGATGGGGTTCCGGGACTTGGAATTGTTCAATACAGCGCTCCTTGGTAAACATGGATGGAGGCTGATGACAAATCAAAACTCTCTGTGTTCTCGAGTGTTAAAAGGAAGATACTTTCCCTTTAGTGATTTTTTGCAAGCAAGGGCGCCCAAAAGTTCTTCGGCGACTTGGCGAGCGATCATCGCTGGGAGGAAAGCCCTGAATGCTGGGCTGATCAAGCGCATTGGAAGCGGTGCATCGGTGTCTATATGGGAAGATAAGTGGATCCCAGACACACTTACAATGACCCCTGTAGCTCGCCTAGGAGATGCGCAAATCAGCTGGGTTGCTGATCTAATTGATGATGAGAATTGGACGTGGAAAACTGATATCGTCAGGCAGTCTTTTATACCTCCGGATGCTGATGCAATTCTTAATATACCATTGAGAACGGGAGGAGGAGAAGATTTTTTGGCATGGGCACCTGAGAGGTCGGGGATATACACTGTAAAGTCAGCTTATCGCTCTCTTATGATTCAAAACGAGCAAAAAGCTCTAGAAGAAGGGACGATAACGGATACTTCAGAGACGGATAAACAGTTGTGGTCTCGGCTGTGGAAACTCAAGGTTCTGCCCAAAGTACGCGTCTTCTGGTGGCGCGTGTTACGCGGGATTCTGCCCGTTGAAAGCACTTTGAAATATCGACATATATCCACCGAGAGTAAGTGCAGAATTTGTCTGTACTCAGACGAGGATATGATGCATGCATTATTGAACTGTTCCCATGCGAGAAGTTTCTGGAACGAAGCAATTGAATGGCTTGATATCAAGCGTCCAGACCTGCATCCTCTCACCTGGGCAAAGGACATCCTCTGTGGTTCCTTATTTTCAGAGTCAGACAGAGCTAAGATAATTTCTGTCATGTGGTCTATCTGGACTTCACGTAACAATATCACACATGACAAAGATGGGTTTCATCCTGCTCAGGCTATGAAGCAGATACGGGAAGCTCTTGCTGTGCTTGAATTACCTCAAGCGCATGCACGTATTTTGCCTGGTCATGGTTGGAGGCCGCCTGATGAAGGATGGATAAAAATCAATACTGACGGTAGTATTGCTATGGAGTCCCGTCGAGGGGGAGTTGGAGGGGTGGCACGATCTTCGTCTGAGCTTAAGGCTGCATGGTGTAAACCCTACACGGGGATCACGGACCCCCTCCTAGCGGAAGCGTTAGCTCTTCGAGATGGGGCAGTTTTTGCAAGACTTCGAGGATATGATCAAGTCATCTTGGAGACCGACAGTCTAGAGATGGTGAATCTCTGGCACTCACGCCATGATCGTTCGGTTGTGGCGCCTATTCTTACTGAGATTGAGGAGCATGCCTCTTTTTTTAAGTCTTTAGTTATTCAACATGTATTGAGATCAGCTAACTTTCCTGCTCACCTTTGTGCGAAGCAAGCTAGCACTTTGGATGTTACAGACTGTTGGTTGGACTCCATTCCTAGTTTCCTTGTAACTAGCCTCCTGGCGGATTCAGCCGGGGTGGTCTCTGTTGAATAAAGCTCCCAATTTCCCCGCAAAAAAAAAAAAAAAGTTGTGCCTCGACGGAGCACCGAACGACCGCTGAGACTGAAAGGTACACGAAGTAGACAAGACATATGGGCAGACGCAACGCAACCCGACCGCTGAAATGCTCGACACGAAAGGACTAGTCCATGATCAGGCAATCTTCCAGACCCTTGGATCAAGCCGCGACCATCCTGTCCATGCATGCAGGTAGTAAACAAAACGCGGTTACACCATCTGGTCCGTTCGTTCAGAGAGGGCGAGATTAAGCTCGGCCATCGCGTGGCCCTGGTCAATGCCAGCGGACGACCGAGCCGGCAAAGGCGGTCCGTTGACATGTTCCTCCCTCCTCTCCGATCGGCCAGCAGCTGCGTGCGAGCACGTTTCCATTTTTAAATGTGCTGCCTGCACTTGATGAGTATACATACTCATATAGTACTATGCTTGCGTGGGCACGGAATGCTGTCGGCTTCGATGGCCGGGCCGGGGAAGGAGGATAAATACGGGATCGACGCTGCCGGGGAAGACGGCGATGTTAGCGGCCAACGCCAATCATACGGGGTCGGTCGAGTCGAGGTAGGAATCGGACAAAGTGGGGGAGCCGGAAGGCGACGAGCACGCCATTTCACACTAGAGCCTCCTGCTCGATGATTGCTTGCGGCATAGACATATAGCTTCCTTTTCTGTCAACCAAAAAAAGAAAGTTCGCGTATTTTCTTTGGATCCCGAGCAGAAATTCAGAAAAACTCTGTGAAAATTTTCTTTATTAGAATTTTAGTTACCGAACTAGGCGCAAATCCTGCCATCATATGATTCTCACAGAACTATTTGCAGAAATGGTACCCCTCTGTCCCATAATATAAGAACGTTTGCTTTTGGACTTTGGTCCTGTAAATTCCTCGCCGGGATGTTTTTGTCTTCTGTGCGATATTCTGTTGATTAAGTCATTCCGAATTTTCTTCGGCCCAAATCGTCAGTAAATTTCAACTCAAGAATATATATAATCGATAAATTTAACCATCGGGGGTGCAATGTTTTTTTGGGTAGCATCAGCATTTGCCAGTAGCAGCTGAAAGGAAGTGAAACCATTGGTGATTTTTTTTAAAACGAGGGATTTTGTTATTGAAATGCCGAGGAAGGTCCTGGTGAAATAACAAGATTTCTTTTGAGAGAAAAGGTGAAATAGCAAGATTTCTTTTGAGGAGAAGGCAAATACTTTTTTTTGAGACAAGAGACGAGCCCAACTTCTCAGTCTCCAGCCCACCTACTATGACTCGGCCCAACTTCTAAGAATCAAAGCCAGCAGCCCAGCACACACATTTGCTAAAAAAAAAAGCAGCCCAGCACACACAGTGCTTCGTCCAGGTCTCGCTCCTCTTCCTCCACTGAAAAAAGGGTCTCGCTCCTCTCGTCAGTTCAGTGCTCGTCCGCAGCCACAGAGACGCGCCGCCGCCCCGCCAATCCTATCCTAGGCAGCGGCAGCCTCCTCCGGCCCTCCCCCGCTTGCAGGTGCTCCGCAGCGCGCGCGTGGACGGCAGTCGGCAGGAGTCGCGCAGCATCACAGCCGCCAGACAGCAGCCGGGAACAGTGGCTGTCAGCAGTGCTTTGGTTGGGTCGCAGAAGCGGAGGGGCCGGCCGTCCGGAGCCAGGATTCGCTCGCTCACACAGCCGCACGCCGCCACGCCCCGCGCCGGAGTGAGGAGGTCGCGACCGGTCGCCGCATCCAGCGCATCGGCCTTGGAGCCTTGGAGGGACGCCGAGGTTCAGTTCCCAGATTATTTGCTTCTATTGCTTTCTATTCAGTGTCGATTACAGTTTGTTTGCTAGTTCATGAACTGTTAACTGATTTTGTGTCAACTACAGTTTGCTCGCAGATTTAGAAATGAAGAGAAAGACTACGAGTATGCATGATTTTTATGCAAGCAGTTCAGTTACTCCACCCCCTGCCGATGTCGAGCCTGAACTTGCCCCAGCCAATGTGACTGCAAATCCCTTTCCTTTAATTGCTGTGAGCGCAATCCCTCCTCCTGAAGCTGAACCCCCAAATGATGAGAGCAATGGTACCACATCTGATGAGAGTACAAACCGACCAAGGCAGCGCATATTAGAATTCCATCCAAGTCAAGTTATCAAGAATGACATTGGAGATAAGAACTTCTCAATCCTTATTGACGAGGCTAGGTATTGCTCAGTAGAAGAGCAAATGGCAGTGACTGTGAGGTAATGCATGCCATTTTTTGGTGCTGTAATGTTGTTTGTAATGTACTAATAATGTTCACTGATCTGATTTATTGATGCATGAAGATTTCTTGATGACCACGGGGAGCTCCAGGAAAGGTTCCTTGCAACTAAGCACATCAACGACTGTACATCTGCTGGAATTAAAGAAGCTTTGGTTGATGTGTTGGATTATCATGGTTTGCAGATTTCTAGGCTACGTGGGCAGAGTTATGATGGGGCTTCAAATATGAGAGGGGAATTCAATGGTTTGCAAAAATTGGTTAGAGACGAAGCTCCATATGCATTTTATGTTCACTGCTTTTCTCACCGGTTGCAGTTGGTGGTTGCCAATGTTGCTCAATGTAGTCCTGCTATTGCTGATTTCTTCAACTGTATTCCCTTGATAGTGACTCTAGTGTGTTCATCTTGCAAGAGGAAAGATGCATTACTTGCCAAACATCAGGATGAATTGTTAGATTTGATTGATAATGGAAAGATTTCAGCCGTAACTGGGTTGCATCAAGAATCTAACATAGCAAGACCAGGAGATACTCGTTGGGGCTCACATCTCAGAACCTTGCTTCGTATATTCGCAATGTGGAATGCTGTGGTGGATGTGCTAGGAATTGTAGTGGTTGATGCCCGGGAACACAAATGTCAAGGTGGAGCTTCAGGTTTGCTTATTAAGATGGAATGCTTCGAATTTGTGTTCATCATGTTTTTCTCAATAAACTTGTTGAGCACCACAAATTATCTATCACAAGCTTTGCAAAGAAAGAATCAAAATATTGTTGAAGCCATGTATTTGATCTTAGATGTGAAAGAAAGCTTGCAAGACATGAGGGACAATGGGTGGGAGTCTTTATTCAGCCAAGCCAAGAATTTTTGTGAGGCACATGACATTGATGTGCCAAATATGGATGATCTTGTTGGAGCTATGGGTCAATCTGTTCGCACTAAGAATAAGGTGACTCGACTTCACTATTACAAGGTTAGCATATTGAATGTTGCCATTGATGCAACTATCACTGAGATGAATCATCGATTCAGTGAAGTTTCCACCGAGTTATTGGATTGTATATCTTGTCTTAATCCAGCAAACAACTTCTCAAAGTTTAATGTTGACAAACTAATTCGGCTTGCTGAAATTTATGCTGAGGACTTTACAAAAGCTGACCGGTTGTTGCTAAGATTTGACCTTCCAAGATTCCTTATGAACATTAGGAGAAGTGAGGAATTTAATGGATGCCGAGATGTGTCCACACTTGCTCGATTGATGGTTCAAACAAGGAAACACACATCTTTCTGGTTGGTATATCGCCTCATTGAGTTGGCGCTGATTCTTCCTAATCCTATGGCAACTGCACCAGTTGAGTGAATATTTCCAGCAATGAAGATCATTGAGACAGATTTGCACAATGAGGTATCAAATGAATGGCTAAATGATTTAATGGTGTGCTACTGCGATAAAGAGATATTCAGAAGCAATGAAGCATTCATGATGATCAAATCATGATAGAATTCCAGAAAATGAGGGATCGTAAAGGACATTTGCCTCATGAGTTTAATGTGATTTCTTAGAGGTATATGTCAGTTTTGCTAGTGTTAATAGTCAACATTGGATGCCTTACTATTATATTACTAATAATTGTGATGGCTTGTGGCTGGTCACTTGGGCATCATTGTTTTGGTCTTTTAGTTGTTGCTTCTCCAGTACTTGATGTATTGGTGTGTGAACTGTATGAAACTTTGTGGTATGGCCAAATATGTTACTGGTATTGGTCTTAAAAGAATTCATGTCATTTTGAGCACATGTTTGGCAGATATTGGCAATACCAAAATTTTAATTCTTTATTCAATATCTTTCAAAAAATACAACAAAGTTCCAGTAAGTTCCCAATAGTAATCTGGGAAATTTTGAGCTTATGTGGACAAAAGGATTAGCAGATAATGGCTATTTTGCTAGGCAGATTCAAATATTGGTTAAAAAATTGATATATTTTCAAAAATCCAGATTTCTTTAGTAAATATCAGATCTTCCCCGTAGTAATCTGGGAAATTTTGAGCTTATTTGGACAGAAGGATTAGCAGAATCTGGCTATTTTGCATGACATATTCAAATTTGAATTTAAATTTTGATATTTAAAAAAAATCCATAAGTGTTTCAGTAAGTACTACATGTCTCGAGTAGTAATCTCGGGAATTTTGAGCTTATTTGGACAACAGGATTAGGAGGTAATAAACGGTGTCTACATGTCTACGGTGTATGGGATTGGGATGATATGTAATGAACCACTTTCGTAGTTCTGTTTAATACATATGGCCCAGCTGTTGGAGAGGACGATGAAAACCGCGTTGGTTTAAGCTACTATTTTACAAGATCTTGCAGGTACTTATGCACACCTCGCTTACTGTAATGGTGATTCCTCATCTCTACATATGGAAATTGCACCATATCCTTTACTTCAGCAATGAGTTTCCATCTTTATAATAGCTATACACTTACACTTGTAGTGGACTCCACGAAAATTACTAACACCGTACTGTAAGCTGGCTGCATTTTTTATGCAAAGAGGGCACTTATACTTGCTTTAATCAAAATGTTGGAGCTGAAGAATACAATTACGGACTTACGGTTCTAGAATAGATCATATTTTATTTCTGGTGTATGTTTCCATCATTATAATTCCATGGAAGGCCATGACATTGTCCACTGCCATGTAGAGGTTTGTGGGACAATGAATCATTTTGGAAGAGGGGATTTGAAAAATATCTCAAAGTAAAGAAGGGCGAAAACTTTTCCTTTTTGAGAGCAAATGTAGATAACATACAAGATTTGCTTACTAGTTATCCAAGTTGGAAAGGAGGGGAAGTAGTCAGCTAGAAGTATTCGATCATATTCAAGTTTATATGATCTTGAATAGAATACCTGAACTTCCAGTCCATAATACCACATAATCAGCTGCAAGGTACCTCCAGAAATCTGTGGACGGCTACAAAGTATAGGTGAGTTTATGTTATTTAACAGTATGCCATAACTTGACTTTTCACTCTACAGTATACAAGCTGAAACCAGTGATATTATATTTGTCATTCTGTAAACATAGCCAAACTTCAAACTTGTTGAACTATTGTATTTCTTAGCTTTCCATCAGATGCATGACTGTTACTTCTCTACTTTCTTACCTATGAACACTCTTTAGCTGTTTTACTGTTGAAATCAGTGAAAGATCTAAAATTCTTCTTTTGTATTCTTAAGTAACTATTTGTATTTTATAATATTCACATGGAGGAATTATGTCCTTGGTTGTACTTTCACTAAACTTGCTACATAGAGCTTTATGTTCAACTGTACATGCACGTTAACTACTTCAACAGAAAAGATAATAAAATAAAATAAATTATGTGTTTATGCATACTAACTTCCATCAATTCACCATTGAGGTTTCAGTTTTTAGAGCAGATTGGTTAGAGTTTCTAGTTTCTACACCATACCTAGTACAGATGAAGCTTTCCTTTGTTATACACTAACTACCAAATTTTGCTGCACTGCGATTTATTATAATAGGCTGTGATACACCTCTTCACATGATAGACCGCGGTGCAACTTGATACACCTCCTTACATGATAGACCACTTTGCAACTATGTGGTCCGGTCCTTGGCTAAATTGAGGGAAAAAAAACTATGTAATCTGATCTTCTCGTGTTCTGTAAATGGAAGGCCCAAATTTCATTGCATTCGCTGTGTACTCATTAGCTCACCCCATACACACAAAGCATACTTAAGAGGCCTTCTGCACATACAATCTACGTCAAACAAAAACACAAGCACTGCACGGATCAACTTGCAGTGGAGCTGATAATTAATTAACACAAATAACAAACACCTGCAGTGGAGCCACGGCGAAGCGCACCTTCCCATTTAGTACTCCACTAGTCTGTGCAAACACCTCACTGAGAAGTCAAAATCAACCAGGCAAGCAATTTTTCACCATCAGCGGCAAGAAAACACCATGTTGATCTATAACAATCTGTGATGGTGGATCCTCATTACAATGGTGCATTACGGTAGTAACAACCCTCTAGAGTTGATGTCTTGGTGTAGAGATTATAAAAAGTAGTGCTGAAGCAAGGCCCCAAATCAGTACGGTACAGCCGATTAAAGAGCAAAGTTGTAAAGAAAAATAGAAAATACATCACGATAGAATGCTGCTTAGGGTTCTGTCTTCCGAACAGCAATTTTCCATGGCAGCTTGAAGAATTTCAGGCCATGGATGCTTGGATGGCATGCAGTAACTTGTCAAACTTTTGGAAATAAGCAACTCTGCATCTCTTATAAAATAAGAAGACAACAAATACGACCCAAAGTCCCAGGGTAAATCCTGCAGCCAGGCCAAGATAAAAATACCTCACCTCTGCATGATGCTCATCAAGATCCCCTGCAGTTACCACAGGCGGTGAACAGTTCCTCAAAAGAGGAGGCCCGCAGAGGTATTCGTTGCCAATGTATGATGATGCTGGATCAATGAGCGTCTGGAGCTGATTCCCGGTGGGAATTCTTCCTGATAGATTGTTGTATGACAGGTTCATCTTGCTTAACATTGTCATTTCTGAGAAACCAGAAGGAATTTCGCCAGATAGTTCATTGCATGACAGGTCGAGAGACTCCAAGGATCCAAGAAAGCCAATCTTCTCTGGGATCTTACCGGACAACCGATTATAGGAGATGTTCAGGTTCTTCAGATTAACGAGAGATGTTATTTCAACTGGAATTTCTCCAACTAAATTGTTGCAGGACAAGTCAAGACCAACCATAAGAATGATGTTGCTAGTGTAAGCAAGATATTGACCTTTCATTACCACTACTAAGCTATCATCATATTTTGGTCTATCGTACGTGTCCGAGTTAGCTGGCCTTTCATAGCTCCACGTTAAAGGGTTACCTTTTGATTGTGTCTGATCCTCAACCATAGCTTTCAAGTTACCCAATGTATGAGGTATTGATCCTGATATTTTGTTATCTGCAAGGTCCAAGTATTGCAGGTATCCAAGGTGTGTGACCTCAATTGGAATAGAACCAGAAAACATATTATGCCGCAGCCGGAGATAAGACAAATCTGGCAATTTCTTGGCTATCCATGTTGGTAACTCTCCATCAAATTTGTTATTGGCAAGATCAAGTAGAATCAACTCTGGGCAGCTCTGTAAGAATGAAGGGAATTCACCAGAAAGGTTGTTTTCATTTAAAATTATAGCTTGAATGAATCTTCCTTCCGATACCTCTGGACAGAGGGGAAATTGTCCTACTAGACGGTTCTTTGCGAGGTCCAGAACTTTCAGTAACTGCAACTGACAAATATATGGTGGTATAGTGCCATTGATACTATTCTCAGAAAGCAATAAATCCATGAGGGATGGAGCCCCAAATTGTTGCGGTAGTGGCCCTGATAAAGAGTTTCTGGAAATGTCAAGCTCTATCAAATGCCTTGGTAGGTGCGGCAGAGTACCAGTGAGGTTATTGGAGTTGAGGTCAAATATTAGAGCAGAAGGCATAAATTCAAGTGTCCTTGGTAACCTGCCACTGATTTGATTACAAGATATGTTCAAATATTGAACATTTGAAAATACAGTCCAAAACCAATCCGGCAGATCATCAACTATGCTTGCATCAGAAATGTCAAGATTAGTAATGTTGCTCTGCCCTTTAAGCCACAGAGGAAACCGAGGTCCAACTTTGCTGCGAGGGAAATAAGCCAGATGCAGTTTAAAGGGAGGATTCCAGTGTGAGCTGATTTTCATGTGCAGGGAGTTATAAGACAAGTCCAGTTCCTCCAAATTCACTAATCTGGCTAAATGTTCCTCCGATATAGAACCATTGAACTGATTACTGTCGAGATACAATTTGTTGAGTTTGCCGAGCATGCCCATTTCAACAGGTATTGATCCTACAAGCCTATTGGAAGAGAGCTCAAGAATGCTCAAATTACTCCATTGGTTTATCCACTTCGGAATTTCCCCACTGATATTTGTACAAGATAGATCTAGCAACTCTATCTTACTCCGTGCGCACTGAGGCAACCCCTTCAGAACTTCAGAAATGTCTTGGTTGATCTGATTTGACCACAGTGTTAGCACTCTCAAGTTGCACAGGCTGTTGAGTAATTCGGTCCTTACACCTGTGAGATAATTGCCTCCAAGTTTGAGTACCTCAAGGGAAGTCATATTTCCCATTGCATCCGGGAATGGTCCAGAAAATTCGTTGTTCGTGAGATCGAGATGCCTGATGGTGCCAACATCCCAGAACCAGTAGGATGGATTCAAGGTGTCAACCCCAGTGTCTGTTAGATCAAGCATCTGAAGTGATGTGAGGTTAGAACGAACAACAGGTGTGTGTGGAAAAACAAGATTGCACTCACGGAGACGAAGGGCTCTTAGATTAGAAACCATGCTAAGCACTTGAACCCAGTCGCCAGCAGCGGTGAGATTCACACCACTCATGTCAAGAAACCTTAGCAAAGGGAGACGTGGTAACCATGATATATCCTCGGAGTGCAATTTATTGTCATAACCACTAGGATTCCAAATGTTGTAGAGGTCAAGATGGTGTAACCTGGAGAGGTTGCCGAGCTGAGGAGGCACTTTTCCGTCAAAATCCATGCAAGAGAGGTTGAGATATACCAAGCTCGGGAGAGAGCCCAAGAATCTCGGTATCGGCACGCCTACTCCCCCGAGATAGTTCCCACTAAGGTCCAAGTACTCCAAGTGTTGCAGAGCAAGCAAGGAAGAACTTATCTCCCCGCGCATCCCGTGAGGATTGGCGGAGAACACGGGTGCGAACATATCATCCAAGAAGAAACTGTTGCGGAGGTCGAGCCTGACGACATGGCTTGTTCTGTTGCTGCACCTGATACCGCTCCAAAGGCAGCAGTCTTGGCCGTTCCACAAGGTGAGGAGGCTTTGCGGGTCCTTTCTGATGCCAGCTCGAAATGAGAGCAGCGCATCCCTCTCATCTGCGAAGCACCCACTGTTGGCTTGCTGCGCGTAGACAGCGGAGGAGGCAGCCGTGGTGGCTAACACAAGCAGGAGGCAACAGGCTGCAGCTGCATCCATTGTGGGAGTGAATTGTTGTTCTGTGGCTTGCTAGGCCAGCCAGTCAGTACTTGTTTGAAGAAGGGTAGTGGGAATTGCATGCTGAACAAATCATGAGCCTATCAGAGATGATAAATTATCTACCTGATTTTTATATTCGTGATGGCAACATCGCACGCGGTCGCTTGCCTTGACTTGCAGCTAACCTGTGCTGACGGATAATGCCTCCTTGAGAATAGGCATTATCTGCTCCAGTCTCCATGTGTGACAGATTGAAAGCAAACCAAACCTATTTTTATTCGCACTTGTTCTTAGAAGAATGGAAGTTCACATGGCACGGATGTGAGAGCAACTGTGAGACATCCACCATTATGCTTGTTGACTGAACTGGAAAGAGTTATGTATGTTCACTTCTGAGTGATTTATGTATGATTCTCAGATGCCTTTGACATACGGTGGGCACTACCTCAACGACTGAAAATGAAGCGGCTTGCATGATAGTGCAAAGTGCTGAAGCCGTACCCACTACTACTATTACTGCAACCGAAACAGCACCGATACTGGATCAGAGCCAGTATCGGGTGTTTCTAGGAACATTGAACGGGAAGACAACGAGACCAAAGGTTAGTTGCATGACAATCCTTTGAGATTTTTATTTAATTATTCATAGATCATTGGTTGAGGAACCTCTTTCCCGTTGTATATTTAAGTTGAAATTATTTGTGACTTGAAGAATGCACAAATGAGAAGGATAAAAGTAAAATGTATTACATTGCAACCTAGGCCAACTGAGTACTGAATATGTAGGTGTATCAATTCCTGGTGAGTTTTACTGATGATGTTGTTCATTTTGTCTGACCGCATACAAGTAATACTTCTCCCCCTACTCTGCTACCTGTTCTACGACAATTACAGTTTATTCAATGGGCTTGTGTAGGTCACCCGGCTGGCGTATTTTATCTTGCCCCATCATGAGGCCTACCTACTGCTGCTAGCATATACTCAAATTAGCTGCCTTTCTAATGGTGGCCTAATGCATATATTTTTTTACTTTCCCATTTGTACTAACATATTCTCAATCTACTAGAAGCCACAGTATATTTGCCAGCTGAAAACCACCCCGTCGAATGGCCGGTGGCCGATCTTTATATTAATAGAGAAGAGAAAATACAAGTACAGTGTATGAGGCAACACAGAGATTGTGTCGATCTGGGAAAAAGAGGAAGAGAACAGGCACAGTTAGCTACACTAATAGCTGGTTGATACAATCAGCAACCTTCCACTTTTCTGAAGTCTTCCATGGTAGCTTCAAAGACTGCCTGTGCCGTTGTGCAGTGCGCGGCGTTGAAGATCCTCGCGTTCCTCTCTTTACATATACTCCCTCCGTTCGGAATTACTTGTCGCAGAAATGGATGTATCTAGATGTATTTTAGTTCTAGATACATCCATTTCCGAGACAAGTAATTCCGAACGGAGGGAGTACTTCAGTGTACCAGAATCGCCATGGTGTCAAAAGTCCCTCGGCGCTGCATGTGTGCTTTCCTTCGTTTGTTGGCAGGTATGCAAGAATCTTCTTACTGGAAGGTGCGCTTGCTTCAGCAAACGGCGCCGCGAGCTGGCGAATGCCCCTGCATTTCTGTGGATTGTGGCTTCCCGTGAAACTGATGTTATTAATTCTTCTTTGAAGAAGAAACGGAGGAGCCATGCTGAAGATTCGACATTCCCGGAGAAAAACCTTTTGGCGGATGCCTTTGTGCCATGATTGGCTCCTTTCTGGCCTTTCAAATATATAAAACTGCTGGGCTGGGCGGTAAACCTTTGCCAGATACTTTTGTTCCATGATTGACCCCTTTGCTGGTCTTTCGTTCAAATATTAAACTGCTGGATTGGGCGGTGGGTGCTGGTTGATATTCCATGGGGTTTGGTAGCAATCGTAAGTTTATTTCCCGCATTTAGCTATTTCACACGCAACTGAAAATGGCGGGCTATGACTCGGGTCATGGCCGACGATGGCGGCGTTTTTCGCGTCGTTATCTTGTTGAAGACATCGTCTCTGCAGCTTCTGTCGACTTGCTTGCGCTGCTCTGGGTGAAAACCTAGAACCGGAGTTTCCGGATCGGACGATGGCGGTGCTTTTGGCGTCGTTTTCCGTCATGGGGGCATCGTTTTTTGAGTAGCGGGTGGATGCAAGACCAGAGGACGAATTCTTTGGTGGAGCGGTGCGGCATCTCGCTCATTGATGGCGGCGGGTCCCGGCGGCATGGCGCTGTGGTGACTCTGCGTCCGATGCACGGAGATGGACTCGCGCAGGAGGGTGACACGGTCTGGCGTCGTGGCGGCGTCGACGACAGTTAGACCGGGCAAGGTAGATGCAACAGTACAACTCTGAAGATGGATTGGTTGCAGGTGGCTGCGGCGGCCTCAGACCCAGCAGGCGTCCTGGTTGAGGAGTGCGCCGGACTGGTAGGTGACCCATACCCGGCAGGCGTCCTGGTTGGGACCTCAGGTCTTAGATGTTAGGTTTGGCTGCGAGGTCTGTTTGGTACTAGGCCCAGACTATTAGCATCCCTTCATCACTTGGATATGAGTAGCGACACTTTTGTTGCCTAGACGGTGGCTTCAGTTTTACCGTTGTATGACTTTATAGGGTCTTGTGTGAATAATTAATAAAATGGCTGCATGCATCGTCCAGATGCAAAGGCGGGGGGTCCTCCTCCATTTCTAAAAGAAAGCACGCAACTGAAAATAAATTCAGCATCAATAGTGCCCAAGCCCGAGTCAGGGGCGACACAACCGGCCACACTGAGGCCTCCTCAGGAAGCAGGGGTGGGTGCAATACCGAGGCTGCGAATGGCGGTGCTAGGGTAAGTGGTAGCAAGGCCTTTGCCGGGACAGGTCGTAGTCGGCTGTGCCGGCAAAGGCAAGCCCGAAAATGACGGTTCCGTGTGTGTGTGGGTGGCGGGGCTGCAAGGCCGCAGAAATTCTTTGGTGGTTCGTTGGGTTTAGAGAGATCCCCCCATCACGACGGTGGGCGCCAATGAGGAGAGGACGGAGTGACCAGACTAGCTTGGAGGGGGTGCAAGCTCGTACAAATTCTTTGAGATGC
>LR738713.1:633803411-633823002 GCA_902687465.1 Secale cereale | reverse complement strand
CAAAAAAAAAAAAAGCCTCCGCCCGCCGCAGCCTTGCTCCTCCGCTCGCTTCCTCCCCGCCGGCGACGACGCGATGTCCTCCGAGCCCGAGAAAGCGCCGCCCGCCCCCGAAGCGGGCGTCTCCGCAGCCACCGTCAGCAACAAACAACGGAAGAGGGACGCCAGGAAGGCCGAGAAGGCGGCCAAGTACGCGCAGCAGCAGAAGCCCGCCGCTGAGGACCCCTCGCCGGAGCACGAGCAGCAGAAGCAGCCCGCCGCCGAGGACGACCCCTCGGCGGCCAACTACGGCGACGTCCTCCCCGGGGAGATCCTCCCCGCGGCGGTCCCCGACGGACCGTTTGCCGAGATCAGCCACCTCGACAGGGCCGCCGCCGGCCGCTCCGTGCTGGTCCGCGCGACGGCGCAGGCGGTCCATTGCGGGTCCAAGACCAAGAACGTGGCCTTCCTCCAGCTGCGGCAGGGGATGAGCACCGTGCAGTCCGTGCTCGCCGGCAGCGCCCAGATGATGCTCTTCGCCCTGTCCATCCCCAAGGAGTCGATCGTCCTCGTGGAGGGCGCCGTCGCCCTCCTCGACGAGCGCCTCAGTTACACCACAGTGCAAGAGGTTTCCTTCTGCCATAGCCAATGTCTTCCTTCCTGTTCGAGTTGTCAGCTTACGTACAGAGTACAGACATACAAAATACAGGAGTTATTTTGTGATCCCCGTTTGATGTCTGGCAGGTGGAGATTAAGGTGAGGAAGCTCTACTGCATCAGCAGGGCCGACCCGAAGCTACCCATCAGCGTCGAGGATGCCGGCCGGAGTGCGGCGGAGTTTGCAAAAGCTGAAGCAGTATGTCAATAATCTGCACAATCTGCGTATTTGCTTGCCTGCTCCTTTTTGAATGCATGCATGAAGGAGGAGGACACAGTTTGTTGCTGCTCCAATTTTCCGATGATGATGATGATGATATATTTTCTTGGTTGTTTTGCAGAAGGGGGTGCCGCTTCCCCGCGTTGGCCAGGATACACGCTTGGACTATCGAGTTATCGATGTGCGGACACCGACCGGTCAAGCCATTTTCCGTGTACAGCATCAAGTTGAAAACGTCGGTATTTCTTCTTGCTTTTAGGACTACTGCTATATATCAGGGATGTTCATGAACTGAGTTTGCAGAGCTAAACATACCATTTTTGGATACTGCAGAAATTCAGGGAATATTTGTCGTCAAAAGATTTTATCGGGATCCACACTCCAAAGCTGATTTCAGGGTCAAGTGAAGGCGGAGCAGCAGTATTCAAACTTGAATATAAGAATGGCAGGTCTGCTTGCTTAGCACAATCCCCTCAGCTGCACAAGCAGATGGCTATCTGTGGTGGGTTCCGTCGTGTATTTGAGGTCGGGCATGTGTTTAGAGCCGAAGACTCAAACACGCATCGGCATCTGTGTGAGTTTGTTGGTTTGGACGCTGAAATGGAGATTATGAGGCACTACTTTGAGGTGAGGAAGTTTGGTAGAGCGCTCTTCATTTACAAACACGTACGTACGACAATGGCTGAAGTTGTTTCTTTAAACAGGTTTGCGATGTTGTGGATGGATTATTTGTAGAATTGTTCAGACACTTGAATGAAAATTGCAAGACGGAACTCGAGGCAATTAATAGGCAGTATCCGTTTGAACCACTCAAGGTAAAATATTTGTTGCGCCTTATTGCTTGGTGGTTCCAGTAATGTTGCAATATCTGGGTTTTGTAGCTGAAATGGCGACTCACATTGTGTTGATTCCTGCAGTACCTTGAGAGTACCTTGAGGCTCAGTTACGAGGAAGGAATACAAATGTTGAAGGTACAAACATGTAGCCACACCCTGATGTTTTTCTCTCATCATTTGAATTTTATGCTGTTTTCCTGCAGTACATAATTGCTACTTCAACTCTACTGTAGGCAGCCTGATGTATGACATCATAAAAAATAAATAAAAAATTGAACATTGGTGATTTATTTGCTTTGCAGGAAGCTGGAACAGAAATTGAGCCTATGGGTGACCTCAACACTGAAGCTGAGAAAAAACTTGGTCAGCTTGTTAGGGAGAAGTACGTAGAAGCGTCAACACTGCTATGCTTATGTTCATTTCATAATTTTCTCTCTTTTATTAACTTAATAACTCGCTATTGCTGTAATATTTGTATAGGTATGACACTGAGTTTTTCATTCTCTATCGATATCCTTTGGCGGCACGCCCCTTCTACACCATGCCTTGCTATGAAAACCCAGCGTACAGCAACTCCTTTGATGTCTTCCTTCGAGGTGAGCCCTGAAATTGCTCAAGCTGTACCTGACACTTATGATAGTACTTATATAATAATAGAAGTAAGAGCAATTATGTCCTGCATGAATTCATTTGCCGATGCATTAGTTAGTTCATATAGTTGCGACTTGGAAGTATTTCTGAGGCCATCTGAATCTATGAATATACCAGCATTACGACCATCAGTGCCAGTGGGGATAGTTTCTGTTCCACACTCTGCATTTTATGGTGTCTGACTAGTATGTTCACTTGTTGAAGTGAGAGTGCCTGATTTCCTGAAGTTGGGGCAGTAATGAATGAATTATCATGTGTTGAATTTGCTGAACAAACTTTGCACTTATTGCTTACTCGACAGGTGAGGAAATAATTTCGGGAGCACAAAGAATACATGAACCCAAGCTGCTGGCCAAACGTGCGGCCGAGCATGGAATCGGGAAGAGTTCCATCAAGTCATACATCGACTCATTCAGGTATCCTGATGTAGTTCTATCTGTGAGGTCTCTGTCTCTTGATGTGATTGTCATCTGAGAAATGCTTGCTGTTGCAGGTACGGCACACCTCCTCATGGCGGGTTCGGGGTCGGGCTGGAGAGAGTGGTCATGCTGTTCTGCGGACTGAGCAACATCCGGCTGGCATCGCTTTTCCCTCGTGACCCGCTGAGGCTGAGCCCATGATCCCTCTTCCTCTTAAGAGAGAGTCTGATCCATGCCTATTCTAGCTGTGATGAACCTTCTCGATGCTTAGTTACCTTTACCTTTTATTTAAGCAATGTTGTGCTGTAAAATGGTTACCAAACGGTCACCTTGTTGTGGGTAGTGGTAGGCTAGTTTTGATAGCAGATCAAAGACCTTTTTTTTAATAGCAGATCAAAGACTTAAGCATGGAGAAGTTTGCAGATTAATTGAGAATCGATAGTTAACTGAAGATGGTTTGCAGTAATTCATTCAGTCCACATGTTGAAGTTGCAAATTAACTCCTCTTTGCATCACCTACTATGTATGGCGTGAAACAAGGGAAATTCAGGCAAGACGTGATTTTCAGCCATGTTGATAGAAAAAAATGTTGTGTTTTTTTCTGAGAAAATATAGTGGGAGAAATAATTGCATCCACCACATGCTTTATTACAAGTGCGAGTTGCCTTGTGCTCTCTCCTACCCCATTTCATTTTTTTACTAACAAGAATGAGCCCGTATTTTAATTACTCCCTCCGATACATATTAATTGTCACATTTTTAGTACAAAGTTGTATTATAACAAAATTGTTAAATCCTGATGTCTACCTGTTATCGGGCGTCACCGGCTTCTACCTTGCTACTCCTAGATGCTAGGGTTCGTCAGTGATGCGTGTCGGTTGTAGGCTTTGAGACATCAAGTCCACACTTCAGCATACGAGGAGAGGTGGCGTATATGTAAAACTTACAAAGAAAACGAAGGAGCTAGCAATCAGATCATGCAGTCATGCATTTGGGGCTTGAGCCTTGAGCGTGCTCTACGACATGGTAGTTTTTTTTTTTTTTGCGGGAGTACATGGTAGTTTTTTTTTACAGCTGTGATGAAAGTCTGAATTATAGGGTACCCTGTCCACCTACATCGCTGCCTAGAAACTTCAATGTATCCTCTTTATTTTTTTCAGAAGTATATATGCTACTGGTTTAATCAACGGATCTGGGACCTTTTTTATTTTACTTTTTGCTAAATCCTGGTATGACGCGTCGTTTGTGGTTGATATTTTTTTCTTCTATAATACTGCAATAGCCAGTGACTGTGCGCTGGGCGGTATAACATTTGTGAATGGCGTGGCTGGCAATTTTAGTGTTTTGGATGACATTTTTAACCAGAAAACATGACATTTCATTCTTTTTGGGTGCATTTTTCATCCAAAAAGTACCATATCATTTTCATTTTTCTTCAACATACTCCTTCTATTCCAAAATGTAGTGCGTACAGATTTTTTGGGAAGTTAAACTTTACAAAATTTGATCAAGTTCACAGAGAAAATTATTTATATGTACAATACCAAACATATAAAATATGAACCTACATCCTATGATGAATCTAGTGACAAGTGTTTGGCATCCTAAATGTAAATATTTTTTTCCCACAAACTTAATCAAAGTTTGTGAGGTTTGACTTTCAACAAAATCTATATGCACTACATCATGAAACGGAGGGTGTGCAGTTTTGAGTTTATATATAAATCTAGTGACATTCGTAAAATGAATAAATAAAATATCTAGTGCAAGTTCAAGAGATGCAAATGTTGGAGCGTTAGGGTTTTCAATGCGAAAAATAGAGCAGGAGATCCCAGCCTCACCGCTCCCATCGGACGGTGCACGTGAGTCGCAGGCCTAAGCGGTCCGCCGCTTCGCACCTGCCGCCGCCGGCGTGGGGGCGGGACCGGACATTTTGCCCGTGCGCCACACAACGAACTCACCGGCGCGGCGGCGCCGCCCATCTCGTCTCGCCCCGGCGGAAGAAGCGTCGAGCGTCCCTCTCGAGTCCGTCTTGGGCTCTCGAGAACCTCCGCCCGTCGGCTCGGCGGGGATGGTGAAGATAGTGACGTACAACGTGAACGGGCTGCGGCCGCGGGTGGCGCAGCACGGCTCGCTCCGCCGCCTCCTCGACTCGCTCGACGCCGACATTATCTGCTTCCAGGTTCGACCTGTTTCTGATCCCCTTCCTTCCCACCCATTATTCTAGGCATCATGCGTCTGAACCCTAGCTCTTAGCTGTGTGGTCACCCCGCCGCCAAAATGTTGCCACTTCACTCGTTACAGTTCATTTCCACTCACTGTTTATGCTCCACGAAATGCGGGTTCACTAAGTTTGCACCGTACTGCCGTGCTTGCTGCTTGATTTCTGCGCGCTGAAATGTCTGCGATTCGGTTCAGCTGACCTTGCCGATGTTTGGTGTGCTTTAGGAGACCAAACTGTCGAGGCAGGACTTGTCTGGGGATGTCATAATGGCCGAGGGATACGAGGCTTTCATTTCGTGCAATCGTTCTTCGAGAGGGCGTGGACCATACTCTGGTGAGTGATTAATTCGAATAGTACGATTGGTTGGTTTTTCGAGCATTGTATGTTGGAGGTGTTGTCTTCTCCCACATGACACTTTTCTGGTTAAGTCACTCCGAATGCTTCATCCCTTGTTGTTGATTCATTTATGTATTGTAGGTGTTGCAACGTTTTGCCGGGTGACATCAGCATTTGCCAGTCAGGAGGTTGCTTTGCCGGTAGCAGCTGAAGAAGGCTTTGCTGGATTGCAGGGCTCTGCAAAGGACAATGAAGTTATTGGGAATTTTGTTCTTGATATGCCTCTGGATGAGGAAGATCTTGGCGAAATAACCAGAGACGAGCTGCTCAGGGTGGACAATGAGGGGCGATGTATCATCACTGACCATGGACATTTTGGTAAGCCGCTTCTTGCCAGTAAAGTAGGACTATGATTTCCATATGATGTGCCAATGTTCTTTTGTCGCATCTGGTCTGTTCTCTGTTTGTGATGATATGTACTGTGCTATCTGTGTAGTTCTTTTCAATATATATGGTCCATCTATTGGAGAAGATGATGAAGAACGGGTTCGTTTTAAGCTACTGTTTTACAAGATATTGCAGGTACTCATGTACATCCCAGTTAGTATAGTGCTGATTTCTCACGGTTTTAATGGCTTAGTGAAGGACTTCTATTAAACTGCGTTCATCTTTCCAAATCTTTTAGAAACGATGGGAATTTCTATTGGCTCTTGGAAAGAGAGTCTTCGTTGTTGGGGATTTGAATATTGCTCCTAGTTCGATAGATAGGTGTGACGCCTCTCCTGGATTCGAGAAGCAAATGTAAGCTCTTTCCCCTTCCCTTTTTATTGCGACTTGCTTGCAATAAAATTTAATTCTGCGGCAAAGGTTTGCTGAGCAGCATAATTTGAAGAATGAAATTGATGCACATAAGATGGGCATTTTTTATGTAAAGATGACAACCTGTTTCACAAGAAAATGTTGTTGCATATGCTCTTGTGATAATTTTCTCCACGCAAGTGTTAATTTTGCTATGAGCAACTGTTGTTGGGTGCTATTATAACTCATGGGCTGTTACAGCATAGGGTAATGCAAACGGTTAACAGCATGAGAAACAACTGTGTGTTGCAAAATTATGAGATATATAAACTGGAATCCTGTTCACAGGCTGCATGATACCTGACTTGTATCGTATTTACCTTCACCCCTAATTCACATATAATGACCCGACATAACTTGCTTGATGTAAGCTTCAAGCTCAGTAGAAATTGTTAGTAATAACAACATTTACAGTGATGCTGCATACTAAATTCCATAAAAGCTTCAAACTAACGGTATATACTAGGGTTTCCACTTGTGATGAATGCATTAGTCTTCTCTGTGTAGAGTTTCGGCTTACATCTTCTTTATTTTTACTGTGCTGTATGAAGACTTCGAGCTGAGTTAAAAGATACAAAATTGTTAATAACAACTGTTTACACTTTGCAGCGGGGCTTCAAAGTTCAAACTAATGTATTTATTAGGCTTTCCAATTGTGATAAATGCATTGGTCTGCTCTCTTAGAAGTAAATCTAACAATGAAATTGAAATTGCTCAAGAACAACAATAGTTAGTTATTATCCTTCTCCTCATTCAAGGTTTCGGGAGTGGCTGAGATCCATGCTAAGAGAACATGGAGGTCCCTTTTTTGACGCTTTCAGATCAAAGCACCCTGAAAGGTACTACAGCTCCTTTTTTACTTGCCCGATATATACTACTCTGGCTTATTCTACTCTTGATTTTGTAACTTTGTTATAACTTGTTACTCCATACTATCGGTGTAAGTGCATATTTCACTGTTGGTTAAACAATTTCCTCAGAATGTAAGCACTACTGTGCACGTATCCGATGTATAGATTTTGGAAGCACGCCGTATCAGGTTTTGTAGCTACTGATTTCCATCTTTAAAAACTAAATAAAAAAGGTAACAATTTGCCAATGTGGCAGGCTGTGAGCGCAGGAAAACTATTCAGTGGGATCAACTTTATAGTTATATAGGATTATTACACCTAGAGTGGAGTCCACGGGAACTAACATGCTGACCCTGCATTGTATGCTTGCTGCATTTCTTTTATGCAGGACGGGAGCTTATACTTGCTTCAATCAAAAAGTTGGAGCTGAAGAATTCAATTACGGTTCTAGAATAGATCACATTCTTATTTCTGGTTCCTGTTTCCATGACTGCAATTCTGTGGAAGATCATAGCATTTTCCATTGCCATGTTGAGGATTGTGAGATAATGAATCATTTCAGAAGAGGGGATTCAGGAAATATCTCAAAGTAAAGATGGGTTGAAAATTTTCCTTTCTGAGATTAAGGTGGATAACAAGCAGGATTTGACTATTGCATTGTCCACAGGTGGAAAGGAGGGAGAAGTAGTAAGCTAGAAGGGTCTGATCATATTCCAGTTTATATGATACTGAACGGAATACCTGAACTTCCTGCCCATAATACCCCACCGTCAGCTGCAAGATATCTCCCAGAAATCCGTGGACGGCAACAAAGTATAGGTGGGCAAAATTTGTGTTACATAACATTATCCAAGCAGCAACTTAAAATTTTAACTTCCAGTATAAGCTGAAACTAAGTTGTACTATTATATTGTCATTCTGCTAACATAAGCCACATTTGTTGAACTACCGTATGCCCTAGCTTCCCATCAGCTGATAAGATATACTCCCTCCGTCCGAAAATACTTGTCATCAAAATGGACAAAAATGGGTGTATCTAAAACTAAAATACATCTAGATGCATCCCCTTTTATTCATTTTGATGACAAGTATTTCCGGACGGAGGGAGTAGTATATTTCTTCCCTTAAAACTTTGTAAGCAACTGCCTGTATTTTATAACAATCACATGGATGGATGCTCTCCTTGGTTGGATGCGGTTACTAAACTTGCTTCAGGATTCATGGCTTTCTTAGTCTTTCGAATACAAGTATACATGCATGCTAACTACTTCAATAATGTGGTGTGTCTATGCAAATCAACTCCCATAATATTCACCATCGAATTTTCAGTATTTAGAATAGGTTAATTGGAATTTCTAGTTTATATACTGTATCCAGTTCAGACAACACTGTCATGCTAACTAGCAAGTTTTGCTGTGCATGTCATTTCTTATGGTAGATTGTGATACTGATGCACATTCCTAGATGATAGGTGGTTTGAACGTGCATTTCATCATATCTTATCACTTGGTAACACAACCATTCCTGACCTTACCTATGGTTTTACTTGCATGCAATTGTGATACTTCTTCGTTCAGTATCATTCCTCAGTAAAGGGAAATTTTGCGAAGTTGAAGATGGCCCAGGTTTAAATATATCCAGGGATATAGCAAATGAAAGCTGCTGTAGTGATGACCTGGAAAGGAGAAGCATATCCAAGGAAGAATTAGCAACTGGTACAGCCGAGTTCTCTAAAGATGTTAACCAACCTAGTCCGACGTCTAAGCGGAGGAATCTTGATCATTGGATAAATGAAGGTTCAAGTGGCAGCTCCCAAAATAGCAATGTAACATTACTGGCAGCACAGGGTATGAAAGCTTCCTTTTCTGGTGTCAAGTCTATGTCAAACAAGAAGAACAAGCATAACTTATCCTCGCAGCCAACAATCAAGTCATTTTTTCGAAGACCAGAAACCAAGCCAGGGGATGCCAATATCAATAGCTTAGTTAGTTCAGTAGATACAGTAGCTAAGATGGATGTGTTATGTTCTCCAAAAGATGATAGTCTGCAAGAAAACATCCAGTGTACAGCTGCAGCTGACGGAGATCCGGATAACTCAAACATATCGTCTTCACTTTCAACTGATAAATGCAATATTGCAACATTGGAGTGGCAAAGAATACAAGAGAGAATGAAAATGACCCTACCACTTTGCAAAGGACACCGTGAACCTTGCATTCCAAGGTCTGTGAAGAAGGGCTCCAATATCGGTCGCTTATTCTATGTCTGTGCCCGTGCTCAGGTACTTAACTTCAGAATTTGTTAGTACTTGGTTCATAGCAAAGGAATAGTTATAATACGCTGTTCAGTGTGCACAACTCAAATCATTTCTGTGGAAGGATGCAAATCATCGATACTGTACTGTTTTCACCATTTTCTGTATGCAGGGACCTTCATCAAATCCAGAAGCTAACTGCAATCACTTTCAATGGGCCTCTGTAAAATCTAAAGGGAAGCGACAATGACTCTTTTTGTTTGTCATTTTCTACCGTTGCCGTGCAGGTCAAATGACTCCTTTGAGCACTTGCTGTAAGTAATATCAGCAGTTCCATACGAAATGTGTTGATGCTTTTGTTGGACAATTTAGTTTATTTTTGTACTAACTTCTGTTTTAGTCCCCAGAAGCCCTGGACACTTGTCAGCTTGTGCTTCGCTTGAGTCTGATGTATCGCCTGCTCCCATGTTGGGAGCAAGATGGTCCTTACTCAGTGCAAATTCCTTTACTAGCAGAGGTACATAGTTTGTCCTTGTAGAGTTCTAGTTAGATGGTTTTTGTACCCGGTACCCTCCTTTTCTTTCTTGAAGAGAAGTAGCCTCCTCCTTTGTTGTAAGTTCGAAGTCAAACAAACAAAATACGACTCTCTGTTGTTGCGTGGATAATGAAATGCCACTTGGAGCCCTCATGTGGTTCTGTTCGTTAAATTCTGTCTTGGCTTATCTAGAGAATGAGAACATAATCAGGATGTTTTCAACTGAAAAGTAATTGCATTGCATATATACCTGGAAAATCCAACTGAGCCCAATTATGTACAGTATCTCAATAAGTTGTGATGTGACTACTAAAAAATAAGTTGCGCTGTGGCTAATGCTGGAGGTATGCACCTAAATCGTGTCAGTATTATATAATAGTCTTGCTGTTGTGCATCTCTATCAAGAAATAAGTGCCATCCATGAAGGTTGAAGGGGGTCTACTGATTCAGTCTATTTGGACGTGTATGCATCAAAGGATAATTATATATGTATATACTTAATCTCCACCAGGTGGCATGCCATGGCAGGCACTATTTGGTTTCTTAATTGTTTTTTTAATAACATAGGGAGATTTGTTCATTTATTAGAGAAGAAGCAACATGCAATCTGCGCATCTGTATTATATGCCACCTGTGCTGATCAGCGAACACCATGTAGAATGAATGGTTTCATGGTCGATAGTAATACATTTGGAACAGATGGGTAGGATGCCAATTGGACCAGTGAATTGTGTATGTCCAAAAGAAAGAAAAAAAGGATTTGATGGAGCTTTACCATTTATTAAAAGCTCCCTAGCGTGTTTTTCACCTCGTGAAGCGCAACTTTGGATATCTGGTTAGCTGGTACTTGTGCTAATATCTGGCGTTTGTACCTTTGCTGAATATAGCTTTTAATTTTTTGGATGTTCTTTTTGGTGGTATTGCCCTGAAGGTCGATGAAATAGAAACGCAATTATGCTACTCCCTCCAATTCAAATTAATTGTTGCAACTTTAGTACAACTTTGTTGGATCGGAGGGAGTACAGTTTTTTTTTCCGTGAAATAATCCAGCTTTTCTTCGAATATGGATATCGGTAGCTTTACGATATTGTTTGTGAAGTCGCAACATTCGTCGGGTCAAAAAGCTTGCCGAAGCATTAACACAGGTCCCGTTGCAGCATAGGCAAAACTTGGCCATTACTACGAGTTCCCTGCAAAAGATGTTGGTTTTGTTATAAATAAACACAGAGATGACCCACGGAAAAAAAAACACAAAGGTGGACAATCTTGACTGAATTCGCAGAATTACAGACAAAGCTAGTGATTTCGTAAATACAAATTCCGAATATAGCACGAATTGTTGTGGTTTTTCTTTTCAAAGACAAACGATTTTTTTTGGGTTCAAGACAAACAAATTGTTTTGGCTGGAATATACTCTTGTTTTTTTTTCGAATATCCTGCAAAATTCAGCTCGTTTTATCAGGCCGTGAGCGAAACAGTGCGGGCGTTATATGGGCTTTGCAGATTGTGGGCTGCGGGGGCCTTAAAAGCCTAATATTAAACCCTTAGGCAGATCCAGGCCGCACTCACCGACGAGCCGGCGGCGGCGCAAACTCTGCTTCCGGCGAGGAGCCACGCGGGCGGCGGCGACTCCGCGCGGGACGCGACCAGGTTTGCTCCTCTGCTCAGCTCATCGACCCCAACTCTGGGACTTGGCCTGTCGATGGTGACTGAGTTAGATAGATTTTCGGTGGACTCGCAGATCCCTCATGTCGTTCGCCGGTGTGTCGGTCGTCGACGGCGCCAAGCGCTGCACCTGCGACACCTCGGCCGTCTACGCCGGCGCGGACAGCGGGTACCACCTGCTCATGGTCAGGGACTACTCGCGTACCAAGCTTCAGCTGCCCACCGGCGAGAGCGCCACCACCGGCCTTTTCACGGTGGGAGAATATGATTGGTACATCGAGTACTACCCCAACGGAGAAAACCCAAACTGCCGGGACTTCGTGTCGCTCTACGTCACGAGGCATACCCTCTACGACTGCGAGGGCGAAGAGGATGTGGAGGCCAAGTTCAGCTTCAGTCTCGTCGACCAGCTTGAGAAGCACAAGCCGGTGTACATCCATGGAACCAATAAAACCTGCACCTTCTCGACCAGTGCTCCCTCCTGGGGCAGCGACAGGTTTGTGAGAAGAGACGCCCTGGAACGATCGGCGGATCTAAAGGGTGATTGTCTCACCATCCGGTGCGACATCATGGTTGTTTGCAAGGATCACAAAATCAAGGATGCCGCTGGCACCATATCTGACATAAACCAGCATTTCGGCCACCTCCTTGAAAACAAGGTGGGTGCTGATGTGACGTTTGAGGTCGGCGGCGAGACGTTTGCTGCACACCGGTGTGTGCTTGCAGCCCGGTCTAAAGTGTTCATGGCGCAGCTCTTTGGCCCCATGAAGGAGGGCGCCACGACATCCAGCGTCATACAGATCAAAGACATGGAAGCAAAAGTGTTCAGGGCTTTGCTAAGCTTCATCTACACAGATTCACTCCCTGCGATGGAGAAGGACAGCATGGAGGAGGATGAAATGTCAGAAGTTATGGACGAAGGGCGAGAAGAAGCAGCAGAGTTTGAAATGTGGCTGCAATGGTTGGAAGATTTGTTTGTGGCGGCAGACAGATACGACCTCCAGCTGCTCAAGTTAATCTGTGAAAAGCACTTGTCTGAGCACATAAGTGTCAGCTCGGTGACGTCCACTCTTGCTCTAGCTGAGAAGCACCACTGCTCTGGATTGAAGGAGGCGTGCTTGAAGTTTATCCAAGTGCAGTCTCCCTCGTGCTTGCAAACAGTAATGGCAACTAGTGGCTGGGATCATATAGCAGTGACCTATCCCTGGGTTGTGAAGGAGTTCATTGCCAAGCTTGCTTTGAACCAGCGCAAGTAACACTCTGTATAGGGGTAGGTATGTTCCTTAGACCTGCAGTGGCGCTCTTATGCATATATGGATCCTCTTAAGAGAGATCATAGTCCGTGCCTCTTGTTTTTGTCTCAGTCATGTAATTTGCCTATATGCTGAATATCAACAACAACAAAAAAATCCAACATATGGTCAAATTGTCTCTTCATTATTCTCAAAAAAGAAATTTTATCTCTTCATGGAATGGATTAGTCTATAAATTCAGGCGCAAGCGTCAACATTGATCTGCATTGCAACATATCTTTTTCTTCTTTTGAGAGAATTTCAAACGCGAGAACTATTCATTGGCACCAATCATCTACAGGCAGCTGGCAGAGGCAACCTATCCACATGCCCCCGTTTGTATACCCCCAACTGCCCTCGGTGTGTTATTCAAATTAATTTCACAAAATAAGTGTTTTAATTAAATTAAAAAAAATGAAGTACTCCTGCTCGTCTGTCTATATTATGTGGCTAATAGGCTCATAGACATAACCTTATTAGTGGCCACCACGTGGAAATAGAATGGATAACAAATTAATATTTCTAAGTTATTCTGAATTCTGTTTGCTGATAAAGAAAATTGAGGGTATGAACTGAACTTTCTTATTCGGAAAAAAATTAATTATTGGAAAGGAACTGTTTGACCTGCCTTCATCACGCTATGGTACCTGCCTTCCTGGCAAGGTAGGCATGGCCAGTTAAATTACTCGAAACAACATAGCACCGAGTAACCAACTGCTGTTGCCAGATGATTACAGGGAAGCCCTGGTTGACCTCAAGATTCTTTTTCTGTTGTTTTCTGTTAAACATGTACAACATGGTCAGGTACTCAGGCATCGACCTCCATGCTGATCCGGTCGGCAGCTATTGGATTTACCCGTCTTCGTGGTTTGATTAATAGTTCATTGGTTCAGCTGACTATGGCCTGCATGTTCCATCAGTATATTCCTTAATCACTTTCCTTATCATCTACATGCAAAAGCATCATCATGTACAAAAAGTTGCAAATTGAGGCGAGATGGTCACTAGCTATTGTCTGCCACTAGATCACATGGTTTGTTTAAAGGATGCGCAGGGTCCGACCACTTTGGGTCTATAGTATGCAGCCTTTCCCTACATTTCTGCAAGAGGCTGTTTGCAGGACTCGAACCCGTGACCTCACGATCACAAGGCAACAGCTTTACCGCTGCGCCAAGACTCCCCTTCAATTAAAGGATGTAAAACCATTGATATTTTACTGTGACCACCTGTGTTTCTATATTTGCAGGGACCTTCATCAAATCCTGAAGTTAACTGTGGCCACTTTCAAGGGGATTCTGCAAAATCTAAAGGGAAGCGGCAATGTTTTTATTTATTTCACCGTGCAGCTAATATGAATTATTTCAGCCCTCGCTGTAAGTAAAATCAGCAATTTCATAAAAAAATGTGTCGATGCTTTTGTTAGACACTTTTTTTTTTAATGCTAACTTCTGATTTTGTTCCCCAGTACCCTGGACACTTGTCAGCTTGGGTTTCCTGTGAGTCTGATGTATCACCTGCTTCCCGTGCTGGGAGAGTTCTCTGTTTGGCATTGAATCTTTCACCGACAGAGGTACATAGTTTATCCTTGTAGAGTTCTGGTTAGATGGTTAGTGTACCCAGTACCCTCTTTCTATTTCTGTTGGAGATAAGTAGCCTCCTTTGTTGTAACTTCTAAGCGAAATGGCAGCTCATAAGAAAGACTTCTAAGCGAAAGAAACGAAATATGGGTCTCTGTTGTGTGGCTAATTAAATGCCACCTGTAGGCCTCATGTGGTTCTGTTTGTTGAATTCTGGTTTAAGCTTATCTTTGAGAATATTGCCAGGATACTTTCAACTGAAAACTAACTGATGTTAGAGGTATGCGCGTAAATCGTGCCAGTATCATATAGTAGTCTTGCTGTTTCGCATCTCTTATCAAGAAATAAGTGCCATTTGTGAAGGGGGTCTGCTCATAGGCGTTGTTTGGATAGGATACGTATCTATTTAATCTCCACCAGGTGGCATGCCCAGGCAGGCACTATTTTAGTTTCTTATTGCAAAAAAGATAACATATGGGCGGTTTATTAAAGAAGAAGAAACATGCAACCTACTCGTCTATATTATACACCAGTGCTGACCAGTGACCACCACATGGAAGATTGAAAGTTCATGGTCGATAGCTCTGCATTTCTAATAGATGGGTAGTATACTAGTATGCAATATGCTGAACCAGAGGCTGATAGTACGGTACTGCGCCCACGGCATGCAGCGGGCATGGTCAGCTAAAGTTCTTGAAACATCATTGCACCTAGTAACCAACTACCGTTGCCTCATGATTACATGGAAGCTCCTGTTGGCCTCAAGATTCTTTTTCTGTGTCCGTTCCTGGGGTTAAGTTTCTTTTTTGTTGTCGAGAAAAACCCGGGGTTAAATTGCCGGTCCATTGCCTGATGAGGCTCCCTCTTTTGGGTTGTGTCACAGTTTACTCATTCTGGGCCATCTGTGAGCTACTGATTGATCTGATCCATTACAAAATTGGAGAAAAACCAGAGCTCGTGGTTCATGTTTGACAGGGATCACATGTCTTACAACTTGAAATGGAATGGATAACGAATTAATATTTCTACATTTTCAGGGGATGGGCAAGTTTGATACTCCCCCTGTCCCAAAATATAAGATCATTTTTGACACTATCATAGCGTCAAAAATGATCTTACATTTTGGGACGGAGGGAGTAGTATCTCGTAGCAGGTCCTTCTCTTCCTAACATCTGTTCTTTACATCTACGTTATTCTGAATTCTGTTTGGTGATAGAAAAATGGTATGAACTGAACTTTCTTGTTAAATTTTTTTCTAATTATTGGAAAGGAACTTTTTGACCTGCCTTCATCTCGCTATAGTCCCTACCTTCCTGGCATGCTAGGCATGGCCAGTTAAGTTACTCGAAATAATGTAGCACCTAGTAACCAACTGCTGTTGCCAGATGATTACAAAGAAGCTCCGGTTGATCTCAAGATTTTATTTCTGTTTGTATTCTGTTAAATGTATACAACATGGTCAGGTACTCAGGCATCGACCTCCATTCTGGTCTGGTGGGCAGCTATTGGATTTATCCGTCTTTGTGTGGTTTGGTTCAGCTGAATATGGCCTACGTGTTCCATCGGTATATTCCCTAATCACTTTCCAATGTCATTTGTCTGGAAAGTCACCCTTATCTACGTGCAAAAGCACCGGCATGTATAAAAAGTTGCAAATTGAGGTGAGATGCTCACTCCCTCTTGTCTGCCAGTAGATCACATGGTTTGATTAAAGGATGTAAACCGTTGATATTTTACTGTGACCACCTGTGTTTCTATATTTGCAGGGACCTTCATCAAATCCTGAAGTTAACTGTGGCCACTTTCAATGGGCTTCTGTAAAATTTAAAGGGAAGCGACAATGATTTTTCTTAACCATGCAGCAAATATGAATATTTTCAACCCTTTCTGCAAGTAACATTAACAATTCCATAAAAAACTGTGGTCATACTTTTGTTGGACAATTTCAATTTTTTACTGTTAACTTCTGATTTTGTTCCCCATTAGCCTGGATATTTATCAGGTTGGGTTTCCTGTGAGTCTGATGTATCACCTGCTTCCCGTGCTGGGAGAGTTCTCTGTTTGGTTTGAATCATTTACCGACAGAGGTACATAGTTTATCCTTGTATAGAATTCTGGTTAGACGGTTATGTGCCCTTCTTTTATTTCTGTAGGAGAGAAGTAGCCTCCTTTGTTATAACTTCTAAGCGAAACAACAGCTAAAAAAAAAAAAAAACTTCTAAGGGAAAGAAAAAATAAAATATGGCTCTATGTTTGGTGGCTAATAAATGTCACTTGGTGCCCTCATGTGGTTCTGTTTGTTGAATTCTGGCTAAGCTTGTCTTTGAGAATATCGCCAGGATACTTTCAACTGAAAACTAACTGATGTTAGAGGTATGCACGTAAATCATGCCAGTATCATATTCCCTCAGTCCCAAAATAAGTGTCTCAACATTGTACTAAGTTTAGTTGCTGTTTCGCATCTCTATCAAGAAATAAGTGCCATTTGTGAAGGCGGGGCGGGCTGCTCATAGAGTTTTATTTTGGACATATATCCATCGAAGGATACATGTCTATTTTATCTCCACCAGGTGGCATGTCCAGACAGGCGCTATTTAGTTTCTTATATCACAAAAAGATAACACATGGGCAGTTTATTAAAGAAGAAGAAACATGCAATCTGCTCATCTGTATTATATGTCTGATACACCTGCGCTGAGCAATGGCCACCACGTTGAATGGAATGAATTCCTTCATGGTTGATAGTTGTACATTTGTAACATGCATATTATTTTTTTGCGATGATTTTTTCCAACAGACTTTGGGTATGGGCATGCAATATTCTGGTATGTCCAAACAGGATTTGACGGACCTTACCATTTGAAAGCGCCCTTTTTTCGCCCCGCGAAGCGCAGTAGTCTGGTATGTCCAAACATGATTTGATTGTTATTCTGAATTCTGTCTGTATAAGAGATTATTTGACTGATTTTTTTGGGGCGATTGTTTGGGCCCCCATCTGGTCATCTGGCAACATTGTGCTCATGGTTCCTTGATCCATTACTGGCAGTGTGTTATGGTGCTGTGGTCAAGCGGCGGGCATGATCAGCTAAATTGCTCGAAGCACGCACCATGATAGGATGAGGCGGTCCTGTGGCTCCTCGCCGCGTGCCGCAGCGCGAGCCTCTGCTCATTCTGGGCCATCCGAGAGCTACTGGTTGGTCTGATCCGTTTTGTAACTGTACAAAATTGGAGGGAAAACAGAGCTCGTGGTTATGTTTGGACAGTGATCGCATGTCTAACGACTCGGCCCGTTCGTGTCCGTTTATTTTCTGATTGGAGGAGAATTTCTGAATGCTAAAACTATTCATTGACGACAGTCACATACAGGCAGCCTTCACTCATTCCGGGCCGTCTGCCGCGCAAACACGTGGCAAGGGCAACTTCAATGCACGATCCCAAATAGAAGTCTGTTTCGTCTGTGTTTTTTTTAAACATCCGTACAAACGCAAGCGCTCATACATACGCGCATACATTCACCCTTATAAACGCACACACGCATACCCTACCCCTATGAGCATCTCCGAGAGACCGAGCCGGCATGTCATCTTGAGATTTACGAAGTCACCATAGGCGCCTCGTCGTCAACGGGAACGTCTACTCCCATCGAAAGCGCATCGCCGGAAATCCTGAAATAAATCCAGGAATAATGCGAGCACTAGGACTTAAACCCTACTGGGCTGGGGATAGCACTGTCCCTCTAACCATCCAACCACAGCTTGGTTCACTCTGTTTCGTCTGTTTGAGGATGGCAATGGGTCATGTCCGTCCAGATTTATGGATGCGCTGGCCATGTTCCCAAAGCACGGCCGCATGTCGTTCGCTGTGCATGCAAATATGAAAGAACAAAGGATGTAGCTAAATGGTAGCGCCATAGTTCATGTCAGTTTATGCCGGCCGACAACAAAGCCGACTGTCTATAGAAATGGTCACCCAAATTTCATGCCGGCAACAAAGCTAGCGGCCGGCACATTAGCCAGCTTTTAAAATGGACATGCTTTTTTTACGCCGGCAACAAAGCTAGCAGCCGACACACGAGCTAACCTTCAAATTGGACAAGTTTTTGGGCCCGGCACACCAGCCAGCATTCAAAATGAACGGCCATAGTCCACGGGCAAGGTCTCACCTTCAGGACGTCGCGGGCGAACATCTTCTGCCGGTTCGTGAACCAAGCCTTCCGCTCCGTTGACATGTTCTTGTCGACGCTCATGATCGCGTGTGCCATCTCTTTTGCTTTGGTCTCGCCATTGGTAGCCTCGATCTCGAGCTTCTTGGCCTCCTCGATGTCAAGCCTCCTCCTCTTCACGGCCTCCTCCATGTCAAGCTTCTTTGTTTAGAGATCTAGGTATATCTTCATTTGCTCTTCCTTCCCTTTGCTTCTCCTCTCCTCCCTCACTTCCTTTTGGCTCATCATATTCTCCAAAGTTCCTTGCAAGGCTATGGAATACGCATCACGCTTCTCGTCGACCTTCGAGCTTGTCTTGCCCCTTCGTCTTCTTGAGCAAGTCTCCCTCATCAGCCACGACCGCCTTCCTTCCTTTCTTCTTACGAGTGGCATATTGGTCTTTGAACCTGGGGCAATCTTTGATGAGCGATCAACAATGCGTGAGAGTAAATGACTTGTTCTTCTGCCGGGCCTTGAAGGCTTCCAAAGATTGGAATGCCTACACACTCAAAGATGCAACCACAATTGTAACATGGAAGGACACAAAATGCATCAAACATAAATGGCATGCCAACATGAAAGGACACAAGATGAAAAAAAACGAGAGGATCATACCAAGTCACCAAGGTCTAGGCCACTCACGGGACAGTCTTCTACGCTCTCAAGCGCGACACAATATTTGTTGCACTCTTGTTGAATGAACCCGCATCTCTTTTGGATTGAATTGACGCCATGGGTGCTCGCAAATTGGTAGGGGGCAAACTTCCTTCACCCATGAAAGTTCCTGTGAACTTTTGTCCAAATGATGAATGCCTTTTGCTCGTCACCTTTCATGGGATTGAAAGGGCATGTCCCTTCCTTTGTGGTTTTGGTGATTGATGACAATGCGTCTGCGGACTAATCGTGTGTGCCAAGTATTTCAGGTATGTATCCAGAGGCACGAGATGATTATCTACCCTCCGAGTTATCATCTCAAGACGTGTTGTCGTGCTAGGCTTTTGTTTTGGTGGACTTGAGTCGTAGGAGACACCGTACTATAG
>LR738713.1:633765781-633797822 GCA_902687465.1 Secale cereale | reverse complement strand
TTTATATTTATGTTCATAAGTAATTCTTGCATGTTCTCCGTTGTTATTTATTGCTTTGGCCGAGTAATAGGTAGTGACTCCAAGAGGGAACGTTATGCTCGATTGTGGGTTCATGCCCCTCGATGACTAGCTTGAGTGACAGAAACATGAGTCTAGGGGATGTGCTGTTGCCACAAGGGGGAAAACAACGGTGCTTGTGCCCGCGGGTGCAAGGATTGTTTACTTTACGCAAAGTTCTTTTAATGCAGTTGTCTGTTGCATTGAGTTTACACTATGGGTGGGACTCGCAACTTAATACCAGCGAGATGTTCTGGATAGATATCTCAAGGTGGATGATTAGTAGTAGATATTGATGGATTTCGGTCTACTTACTTTGGCGTACCGCCCATGCTTTGAACCTCAACCTTTCTTGCAATGTAGTCAGCATTGGTTTGCGTTCGTGGTCCTGTCAATTGCCCAGCTGTAATTCGTTTACCTCACATGGCTGTTTTATCGTCTTTTGGGAGAGAGACATCACTAATGAACATCATGAGACTCCGGTCCATATTACCATCATTGATCACATCCGCTATTTACTTTTCGCTATTATTTACTATTGCAAACATTATCTATCACTACTATCATTTGCTTTTAATCCTTTGTGAACTACAAGGCCGGAGGGATTGACAACCTCTCTGTACTAGTTGGGAGCAAAGTTATTTGTATCTATGTGCAGGTCCACGTTGATTGCTAATATCTGGCGCCGTTAGCAGTTGACACCTACTTGTTGAACCTAGGAGTCTCTGGGGATTCGATCCTTGGCATCTTTGCTAAGGGAAAAACTTCCACAACACTGCATCTCACACCTTCCACTTGGGGTAACCAACGAGGGGTTAGAGGCCCATCAAGGAGTTTTTCTGGCGCCGTTGCCGGGGACTCCACTCTTCAGGATAGGGGAGTTGCACGCTATCTTTTACCTTTGCTTTTTAGTCTTGTTAGTTTACCTTTCATTTTTGCTTTAGTACCTTTTTATCAAAAATCACAAAAATAGTTATCTTGCTTGCTTGCTATTATGGGTTCTACCAAAAACACTAAATGGGAGGAGTACACCCCTTCTTCCATTACCCCAATTACCACTGTCGGGATCTAAAAAAGTAATAAACCTTGTGATTATATTAGTCTTGACGGAGGGTTATGCCCATGGCATGGTTTTCCAGGAAAAGAGTATGAGCCTCAGTTTAAAATTGCTCCTAAGCTTCCCCAAACTTGGGAAGATGTTCAAACTCTTATAATAGAGAGCGATTCAAACAAAGAGGATGACACTACAATTCTGCCCACTAATGATAAAATTGATTTTGATAATTGTAGTATTTCAGAAGTTGTCACCTTTCTACAAGGAATGGCCAAAGATCCCCACACTAGCACGCTTAATCTTGCCTTCACAGAGCATGTCACTAATGCTCTTATCAAAGCTAGGGAGGAGAAACTTAGAGTAGAAGCCTCCATACCTAGAAAGCTAGAAGATGGTTGGGATCCTATGATTAAAATTAAGATAAACAACTTCTCATGCTATGCCTTATGTGACATTGTAGCTAGTACTTCCATTATGCCCAAAAGACTATATAATATGCTTAAATTGAAACCTTATGATTCTTGTTCTGTTGGTGTTCGTCTCGTTGATTCTTCCATAAAGAAACCTTTGGGGAGGATCGACGATGTTCTTATCGTTGTTAATGATAATTATGTTCCCGTTGATTTCACTATTATGGATATTGAATGTGATCCTTCATGTCCAATTATTTTGGGACGTCCCTTTTTATGCACCGTTGGTGCTATCATTGACATGAAAGAGGGTAATATAAAATTTCAGTTTCCTCTCAAGAAAGGGATGGAACACTTCCCTCGAAAGAAGATCAAGTTACCTTTTGAGTCCGTTGTACGGGCTAGCTATTCCTTTACTCTTGATAAAACTTGATCTCTATGCATTATGCCTAGCTTAAAGGCATAAAAGAAAGCGCTTTTGGGAGGCAGCCCACATGAATAAATTTTTTGCTTTTGTTGTGTCTTGATGTTGTTTACTACAGTAGCATCATCATTGTATCTTTGCTTTTCATATTTGTGCCAAGTATAGCCTCTGATTGCTAGAAAGTTCAAAAGTTGTGAGGTGCTGTCCAGGAAACAGATTCTGTCATTGGACAGAAAAATTCGTATAAAATCACCAGATCATCTTTTTGGTCTGAATTTTTTCGACAGTGTTCTCTATATAATTATCTTTCGTGCGTCTGTTCTGAGTTTTTTGATTTGAGTTGCAGAAGTACCCCGAACAAATCAATTACTACCTGCTGTTCTGTTTTTCACAGATTCTGTCCTTTTTTGCCTTTCCTTCATTTTGCAAATCAAGAGCTTGCTTTTTCTTTGCAAAAACCTTTTGGCAATCTTGAGAAACAGTAGAACTTCAGGAATATCTTTATTTCCAGCAAGGAACAATCATTTTATTAAGGGTACTAACCTCGCTAATCAGATTATGATGAGTTATGTATGAAGGGAGTTTTCAAGTGTGCGAGGGAAGATGATAAAAAGATTCAGGAGTGTCAAGCGCTCAAGCTTGGGGATGCCCCCGTGCACCCCCAAGAAATATTCAAGGAGACTCAAGCGTCTAAGCTTGGGGATGCCCCCGTGCATCCCCTTCTCCATCAACATTATCAGTTCGTCTTTCGTTCCGCTATATTTTTATCACTTCATGTGTTATGTGCTATGCTTGGAGCGTCTTGCTTTTAGTTTTCTTTTTAGTTTTTCATAACGAATCGGAACTCAGCGTTCTTTATGTGGGAGAGAAACACGCTCCACTTCTACCTAGAACATAACATAGAATTTTCATGTCTATCTTTGCTGTGTGTGTTCTTTGTCTTTTAATAGCTACTATCATGCTCTGCTCTTAGTATTCATGCTTATCTTTTCAAAGAGCTTTTATTTAGTTGGTTGCTTGAACTCTCTTTAATTATCATGCTTATCTTATTAAGAGAGTTTGCTTCCGTTGCATTGGTTGATATGTCTATGATAAAGATGTTACGTGCATAATGGTGCTTAGTAGTTCAGGTTTTCTTGTGGTTAGTCTCAAATAGCTGGGGGATTCCCAATGTGTTATTGGAGTACCAACATGATTTGTTTGCCTATGATGTGGTATGGTTTAGTAATATCTTCCTTCGAGAATTTATTTTGATTGACTTGGCGTATGCTCACGCATATTTAAGACTGTAAAGAAAGTCTGTCAAGCCTTGATGATCTTTTATTTCTGAGTAGCGATATAACTACCATGCCTGATTCAATATTGCTTTGTCGCTCTGCATGATTATGACCGTCATTGCTCTCTTAGTTGGTCGCTCCCAGTCTTTTGCTAACCTCCACCTGTACTAAGCAGACTAACTTTGCAATATATAGCTCATGGGAAAGTAGCTTAAAAACTATTGTGGTAAAGAATATGTTGCCTATGTATCTTATTTCTTATAAGTTGCTTGCTGAGCGGTAACCATGTTTCTGGGGACGCCATCAACTGTCACACTTTTGTTTAATATCATGTGAGTTGCTATGCATGTTCGTCTAGTCTGAAGTAAGGGTGATTTGCCATGGGTTGAATGGTTGAGTATGCATATTGTTAGAGAAGAACATTGGGCCGCCAACCAAAGCCATGTATCATGGTGGAAGTTTTAGCTTGGACATTAATCCTTAATCTCTTATGAGAATATGCTTATGCATTAAAGAGGAGTCCATCATCTATTTTCTATGTTGTCCCGGTATGGATGTCCTCAAGTTGAGATCTATCAAAAACGAGAAATCAAATGCGATTTATCTCCTTGGACCTTTGTACAGGTGGCATAGAGGTACCCCTTTGTCACACTTGGTTGAAACATATGTAATGCAATGATGACCCATGGAAATCCGAGCTAATTAGGACAAGGTGCGAGCACTATTGGTATTCGATGCATGAGGCTTGCAACTTATAGGATGTCTTATGCATGACACATATGAAGTACTACAACCGTTGACAAAATTGCTTCTATGTTTTCAAAATAAAAAGTTCTAGCACATGACCATTCTTTTACTTTTATGTTGAGTCTCCACCTTCTTTCTTCAAGCACCAACTACTGAGAGCATGATTGTCATTCTGAGTGTAATGTGCATTGTCCCAAAGTAGCATTGTCTTTTGCATGATTGTGATATCGTTATTTCTGAAATCATTGTATCTAGTCATCACTTAAACCTTGAAGGTGCCCTTGCATTTATGTTTTGCATCACTAAAGGGGGCAAGCTAGATATCACTTTATCATATTTGCACATCATGTTCATTGCAAATCTATTTGATGCTTCAATGTCATGTTGTAAAACCTTCAGTCATTTGTGATTTTCTCATGAGGCAACTTAATTACTACGGATTCATTGTCTCAGTAAGCTTTTGTCATATGACTATGAAAAAGTCCTATATGGTTAATAGCATGTCACCACATAAATTATTGTTGTTATCATTTACCTACTCGAGGACGAGCAGGAATTAAGCTTGGGGATGTTGATACGTCCAAAATGTATCTATAATTTCTGCTTGCTCCATCCACTTTTGGGTGATATTGCTATGATATTTATACACTTCCATACACTTTTGATCATATTTGGACTAACCTACTAATCCAGTGCACCCCAGTGCCAGTTTCTGTTTTCGGCTGTTTTTGTATTTCAGATTTTCACATTACGAGAACTGTCAGGAAAAATCCAGAAAAATTATATAAAAAATCAGCGTTCCAGAACCTACCTTGCGCCCGAAGTACAGCCGGGGGGGGGGGGGCACCAGGGCCCCAGGCGCCCTGGCAACGCCCCCCCCCCGGGCCGCGCCGGGGGGCGCCTGGGCCCCCCGAGCCCCGTCTGGTGCCCCCCTTCAGCATATATTTAGAGCGTCCTTCGAAACCCTCGGAATGGGAACTCTTTTTCGCAATCTCATCTCTGTTCCGCCGCCGCCGCCGCTTCCAAGATCGGGAGCACCAGGAGAACTCTTCCCGGCACCCTGCCGGAGGGGAGGATCATCATCGGGAGCCTCTCCACCACCATGGACGCCTCCCGGATGAGTTGTGAGTAGTCTCCCTTGGACCATGAGTCCATGACCAGTAGCTATGTGATGTTCTCCTCCCGTTCTTGTGCTTCACTAATTAGTCCTCGTGAGCTGCCCTACATGATCGAGGCACATATGTAAACCTTATGCTGTTGCTATGATGAGTTTGCTGGGATCCGATGGATTATGAGATTATGTTCAGATTGTTCTTGAGTAATATATTTGATCTACCTCTTTTATATTTATGTTCATAAGTAATTCTTGCATGTTCTCCGTTGTTATTTATTGCTTTGGCCGAGTAATAGGTAGTGACTCCAAGAGGGAACGTTATGCTCGATTGTGGGTTCATGCCCCTCGATGACTAGCTTGAGTGACAGAAACATGAGTCTAGGGGATGTGCTGTTGCCACAAGGGGGAAAACAACGCTGCTTGTGCCCGAGGGTGCAAGGATTGTTTACTTTACGCAAAGTTCTTTTAATGCAGTTGTCTGTTGCATTGAGTTTACACTATGGGTGGGACTCGCAACTTAATACCAGCGAGATGTTCTGGATAGATATCTCAAGGTGGATGATTAGTAGTAGATATTGATGGATTTCGGTCTACTTACTTTGGCGTACCGCCCATGCTTTGAACCTCAACCTTTCTTGCAATGTAGTCAGCATTGGTTTGCGTTCGTGGTCCTGTCAATTGCCCAGCTGTAATTCGTTTACCTCACATAGCTGTTTTATCGTCTTTTGGGAGAGAGACATCACTAGTGAACATCATGAGACTCCGGTCCATATTACCATCATTGATCACATCCGCTATTTACTTTTCGCTATTATTTACTATTGCAAACATTATCTATCACTACTATCATTTGCTTTTAATCCTTTGTGAACTACAAGGCCGGAGGGATTGACAACCTCTCTGTACTCGTTGGGAGCAAAGTTATTTGTATCTGTGTGCAGGTCCACGTTGATTGCTAATATCTGGCGCCGTTAGCAGTTGACACCTACTTGTTGAACCTAGGAGTCTCTGGGGATTCGATCCTTGGCATCTTTGCTAAGGGAAAAACTTCCACAACACTGCATCTCACACCTTCCACTTGGGGTAACCAACGAGGGGTTAGAGGCCCATCACTAACCAAGGAGAAAGCTACCTTTCCTCGCATGGTTTTAATTGATAATGCAAATGCTACTAACCCATGTTGCGAGCATGTGCATCTTGTTGAAGAGAATGCCAAGATGAAGACGCAACTTGAGAAAGGCCTTGTGTCTTGTATACAAGGTGAGAAGTGTTGGGGAACGTTGCATGGAAAACAAAATTTTTTCTCTACGTTCACCAAGATCAATCTAGTAGATGCAACTACGAGGGGAGAGTTGGATCCACGTACCCTTGTAGATCGCTAAGCGGAAGCGTTAAGAACGCGGTTGATGGAGTCGTACTCGCCGCGATTCAGATCGCTGAAGATCCAAGCACCGAAGCAACGGTGCCTCCGCGTTCTTCACACGTACGGCTCGGGGACGTCTCCTCCTTCTTGATCCAGCAAGAGGTGGAGGAGAGGTTGATGGAGAGACCGGCAGCACGACGGCGTGGTGGTGATGGTGGAGGAGGATTCCAGCAGGGCTTCGCCTAAGCACCGCGGGAGATGAAGATGTTATGGGAGAGGGAGGGCAGCACCGAGGCACAAACGTGTGTTGGCTGCCCTCCCTCTACCTCTCTATATATAGGGGGAAGGAGGAGAGGGGGGCGCCCTAGGGTTTCCCCTAGGGGGGCCGGCAGCCAGGGCAGAGGGGGGCGGCGGCCAAGGGCCAGGCCCTAGGGTTTCCCCCCCTAGGTGCCTTGCCCCCCAAGCCAGGGGGGGTGCGGCAGCCCTAGGAGGGTCCACCTCCCCTTGCGCATGAGGAGAGGGCCCAGGGGGGGGGGGGGGCGCACAGCCCTATGAGGGCTGTGGTGTCCCCCCTTGTGGCCCATTAGGCCCAGAACCACTTCCGGGACCCCCGAAACCCTTTTCGGTAATCCGCCGATTTCCCGATGCTCCCCGGAACACTTCCGGACTCCGAAACCTTTCATCCTATATATCAATCTTCGTCCCCGGACCATTCCGGAGACCCTCGTCACGTCCGGGATCTCATCCGGGACTGCAAACAACCTTCGGTAACCATGCACTGTTCTCACTAACAACCCTAGCGTCACCGAACCTTAAGTGTGTAGACCCTGCGGGTTCGGAAACCATGTAGACATGACCGAGACACTCCCAGGTCAATAACCAATAGCGGGATCTGGATACCCATATTGGTTCCCACACGTTTCTCGATGATCTCATCGGATGAACCACGATGTCAAGGATTCAGGCAATCCCGTATACAGTTCCCTTTGTCTCGTCGGTATGTTACTTGCCCGAGATTCGATCGTCGGTATCTCTATACCTAGTTCAATCTCGTTACCGGCAAGTCTCTTTACTCGTTACCGTAATACATAATCCCGTGACCAACTACTTAGTCACTTTGAGCTCATTGAGATGACGTATTACCGAGTGGGCCCGGAGATACCTCTCCGTCACACGGAGTGACAAATCCCAGTCTTGATCCATGTCAACTCAACAGACACCCTCGGAGATACCTGTAGAGTACCTTTATAGTCACCCAGTTACGTTGTGACGTTTGGTACACACAAAGCACTCCTACGGTGTCAGTGAGTTACATGATCTCATGGTCATAGGAACTTATACTTGACATGCAGAAAACTATAGCGATAACTGACACGATCAAAAGCTATGTTAACGTTTGGGTCTTGTCCATCACATCATTCTCCTAATGATGTGATCCCGTTATCAAATGACAACTCATGTCTATGACCTGGAAACCGCGGTCATCTTTGATCAACGAGCTAGTCCTGTAGAGGCTCACTAGGGACACAAAGTCTGTCTATTCATCCACACGTGTATCTGAGTTTCCAATCAATACAGTTATAGCATGGATAATAAACGATTATCATGAACAAGGAAATATAATAATAACTCTTTTATTATTGCCTCTAGGGCATATTTCCAACAGTCTCCCACTTGCACTAGAGTCAATAATCTAGCATTACAAGGTAATGAATCTAACACCCATAGAGTCTTGGTGTTGATCGTGCTTAGCCCGTGGAAGAGGCTTAGTCAACGGATCTGCAACATTCAAATCCGTGTGTACTTTGCAAATGTTTATGTCCTCCTCCTTGACCGAATCGCGGATGGAATTGAAGCGTCGCTTTATGTGCTGGTCCTCTTGTGAAACCTTGGTTCCTTGGCTAGAGCAATGGCACCAGTGTTGTCACAGAACAGAGTCATTGGGTTCAGTGCACTAGGCACAACTCCAAGATCTGTCATGAACTCCTTCATCCAGAAACCTTCCTTCGCCGCCTCCGAGGCAGCTATATACTCCGCTTCACATGTAGAATCAGCTACCACGCTCTGCTTGGAACTGCACCAGCTTACCGCTCCCCCGTTGAGAATATATACGTATCCGGTTTGAGACTTAGAGTCATCCGGATCAGTGTCAAAGCTTGCATCGACGTAACCCTTTACGACGAGCTCTTGATCACCTCCATACACGAGAAACATATCTTTAGTCCTTTTCAGGTACTTCAGGATATTCTTGACCGCTGTCCAGTGATCCATACCAGGATTACTTTGAAACCTTCCGGCCATACTTATGGCAAGGCTGACATCTGGTCTTGTGCACAGCATTGCATACATGATAGAGCCTATGGCTGAAGCATAGGGGACGACACTCATCTTTTCTCTATCTTCCGCAGTCACTGGGCATTGAGTCTTACTCAACTTTGTACCTTGCAATACCGGCAAGAACCCCGTCTTGGATTGATCCATTTTGAACTTCTTCAAAACTTTATCAAGGTATGTACTTTGTGAAAGTCCTATCAAGCGTCTTGATCTATCTCTATAGATCTTGATGCCCAATATGAAAGCAGCTTCACCGAGATCCTTCATCGAAAAACTCTTGTTCAAATACCCCTTCACGCTATCCAAAAATTCTATATTGTTTCCAATCAGCAATATGTCATCCACATATAATATTAGAAACGCTATAGAGCTCCCACTCACTTTCTTGTAAATACAAGCTTCATTGTAAACTTGTATAAACCCAAACGCTTTGATCACCTCATCAAAGCGAAGATTCCAACTCCGAGATGCTTGCACCAGCCCATAAATGGAACGCTGGAGCCTGCATACTTTGTCAGCATTCTCTGGATCGACAAAACCTTCTGGTTGCATCATATACAACTCTTCCTTAAGAAAACCGTTAAGGAACACTGTTTTGACATCCATCTGCCAAATTTCATAATCGAAATATGCAGCTATTGCTAACATGATTCGGACGGATTTAAGCATCGCTACGGGTGAGAAAGTCTCATCGTAGTCAATCCCTTGAACTTGTGAAAAACCCTTTGCCACAAGTCGAGCTTTATACACGGTGACATTACCGTCAGCGTCCGTCTTCCTCTTAAAAATCCATTTATTCTGAATGGCCTTCCGCCCTTCAGGTAATACTTCCAAAGTCCATACTTTGTTTTCATACATGGATCCCATCTCGGATTTCATGGCCTCTAACCATTTGTCGGAATCCGGGCCCACCATCGCTTCTCCATAGCTCGTAGGTTCACCGTTGTCTAACAACATGACCTCCAAGACAGGGTTACCATACCACTCAGGTGCAGTGCGTACCCTTGTCGACCTACGAGGTTTGGTAGTAACTTGATCAGAAGCTCCTTGATCATCATCATTTGCTTCCTCTTCAACCTCTGCAGGCTCCACAAAAACATCTTTCTGCGCTGCGCTACTCTCTGGTTGAAGCAGAGGTTCAATAACCTCATCAAGTTCTACCTTCCTCCCACTCAATTCTTTCGAGAGAAACTCTTTCTCGAGAAAGGACCCGTTCTTAGCGACAAACACTTTGCCCTCGGATCTGAGATAGAAGGTGTACCCAACTGTTTCTTTTGGGTATCCTATGAAGACACATTTGTCCGCTTTGGGTTCGAGCTTTTCTGGCTGAAGCCTTTTGACATAAGCATCGCAACCCCAAACCTTGAGAAAAGACAACTTAGGTTTCTTACCAAACCACAATTCATACGGTGTTGTCTCAACGGACTTAGATGGAGCCCTATTTAAAGTGAATGCAGCTGTCTCTAACGCATATCCCCAAAACGATAGTGGCAAATCGGCAAGAGACATCATAGAACGTACCATATCTAATAGGGTTCGATTACGACGTTCGGACACACCATTACGCTGTGGTGTTCCAGGTGGCGTCAACTGTGAAACAATTCCACATTTTCTAAAGTGATCACCGAACTCATAACTCAGATATTCTCCCCCTCGATCAGATCGTAGGAACTTGATCTTCTTGTTACGATGATTTTCAACTTCACTCTGAAATTGCTTGAACTTTTCAAAAGTTTCAGACTTATGCTTCATCAAGTAAATATACCCATATCTACTTAAGTCGTCAGTGAAGGTGAGAAAATAACGATATCCACCGCGCGCCGTTACACTCATCGGACCGCATACATCAGTATGTATGATTTCCAATAAGTCACTTGCCCGTTCCATTGTCCCTGAAAACGGGGTCCTTGTCATCTTGCCCATGAGGCACGGCTCGCACGTGTCAAGTGATTCAAAATCAAGAGACTCCAAAAGTCCATCAGCATGGAGCTTCCTCATGCGTTTCACGCCGATATGACCCAGACGGCAGTGCCACAAGAAAGTGGTATTATCATTATCAACTCTACATCTTTTGGCATCAATGTTATGAACATGTGTATCATCACTATCGAGATTCAATAAGAATAAACCCTTAACTTCGGGTGCATGACCATAAAAGATATTACTCATATAAATAGAACAACCATTATTCTCTGATTTAAATGAGTAACCGTCTCGCAATAAACAAGATCCAGATATAATGTTCATGCTTAACGCAGGCACTAAATAACAATTATTCAGGTTCATAACTAATCCCGATGGTAATCGAAGAGCGAGCGTGCCGACGGCGATCACATCAACCTTGGAACCATTTCCCACGCGCATCGTCACTTCGTCCTTCGCCAGCCTCCGTTTATTCCGCAGTTCCTGTTTAGAGTTGCAAATGTGAGCAACCGAACCGGTATCAAATACCCAGGCACTACAACGAGAGTTGGTAAGGTACACATCAATAACATGTATATCACATATACCTTTGTTGTTGTTGGCCCCCTTCTTGTCTGCCAGATACTTGGGGCAGTTCCGCTTCCAGTGGCCGTTCCCCTTGCAATAGAAACACTCAGTCTCTGGCTTGGGCCCAGCCTTGGGTTTCTTCACTGGATTAGCAACTGCTTTGCCACCCTTCTTAGAGTTACCCTTCTTGCCCTTGCCATTCTTCTTGAAACTAGTGGTTTTATTGACCATCAACACTTGATACTCCTTCTGGATGTCTGCCTCAGCGACTTTCAGCATCGAAAACAGCTCGGCGATGGTCTTGTTCATCCCTTGCATGTTATACTGCTGCACGAAGCTCTTGTAGCTTGGAGGGAGTGACTGGAGAATTCTGTCAATGATAGCCTCATCCGGGAACACAAGTCCCAGATCAGCTATGCGGGTATAGTACCCAGACATCTTCAGTAAGTGCTCACTGACAGACGAATTCTCCTCCATCTTGCAAGCGAAGAATTTATCGGTGGTCTCATACCTCTCGATCTTAGCATTCTTCTCAAAGATGAACTTCAACTCCGTGTACATCTCATATGCACCATGACGTTCAAAACGCCTTTGAAGTCCTCCTTCCAAGACGTACAACATGGCACACTGCACTATCGAATAGTCATCCGAACGCGTCTGCCAAACGTTCATAACGTCCGCAGAGGCTCCAGGAGCGGGGGGGTTACCTAGCGGTGCATTTAGGACATAAACCTTTTGGGCAGCTGTGAGGATGATCCTCAGATTGCGGAGCCAGTCCACAAAGTTGCTCCCGTCATCTTTCAGTTTAGCTTTCTCTAGGAACGCATTAAAATTCAGGGGAGCTACTGCGCGAGCCATCTACAACAAAATTTGCAAAGACATTTTAGACTATTGTTCATGATAAGTGAGTTATTACCTAATCAAATTAATTATAACTCCCACTCAAATTGACATCCCTCCGGTCATTCGAGTGTGACATGATCCAAATTCACCAACCCAAGTCCGATCATCACGTGAGATGAGGTGGTGTCAATGGTGAACATCAACATGTTGATCATATCTACTATATGACTCATGCTCGACCTTTCGGTCCTCCGTGTTCCGAGGCCATGTCTGTACATGCTAGGCTCGTCAAGTCTAACCCGAGTGTTCTGCACGTGCAAAACTGGCTTGCACCCGTTGTATGCGAATGTAGAGTCTATCACACCCGATCATCACGTGGTGCTTCGAAACGACGAACCTTCGCAACGGCGCACACTCGGGGGGAACACAATTTTATCTTGAAATTTTAGTGAAGGATCACCTTATAATGCTACCGTCGTCCTAAGCAAAATAAGATGCATAAAAGGATTAACATCACATGCAAATCATAAGTGACATGATATGGCCATCAACTCGTGCTTTTGATCTCCATCTCCAAAGCACCGGCATGATCTCCATCGTCACCGGCGCCACACCATGATCTCCATCATCGTGTCGCCATCGGGGTTGTCGGCGCCCACCATGCTCTTACTACTATTGCTACCGTTTAGCGATAAAGTAAAGCATTACAAAGCGCTTAATGATTGACACGCAGGTCATACAAAAAATAAAGACAACCCTATGGCTCCTGCCGGTTGCCGTATGCATCGACATGCAAGTCGATATTAACTATTACAACATGATCATCTCATACATCAAATATATCTCATCATGTCATTGGCCATATCATATCACATACATACCCTGCAAAAACAAGTTAGACGTCCTCTAATTTGTTGTTGCATGTTTTACGTGGCTGCTATGGGTATCTAGCAAGAACGCTTCTTACCTACGCAAAGCCACAACGGTGATATTCAAGTTGCTATTTAACCTTCTACAAGGACCGCCTTGTTCTATTCCGATTCAACTAAGATAGGAGAGACAGACACCCGCCAGCCATCTTATGCAACAAAAGTCACATGTCTGTCGATGGAACCGGTCTCATGTACGTGGACATGTAAAGTTGGTCCGGGCCGCTTCATCCCATAATACCGCTGAATCAATAAAGACTAAGGAGGGCAGCAATTTAAACATCAACGCCCACAAACCCTTTTGTGTTCTACTCGAGAAAGCATCTACGCAAGATCCTAGCTCATGATGCCACTGTTGGGGAACGTTGCATGGAAAACAAAAAATTTTCTCTACGTTCACCAAGATCAATCTAGTAGATGCAACTACGAGGGGAGAGTTGGATCCACGTACCCTTGTAGATCGCTAAGCGGAAGCGTTAAGAACGCGGTTGATGGAGTCGTACTCGCCGCGATTCAGATCGCTGAAGATCCAAGCACCGAAGCAACGGTGCCTCCGCGTTCTTCACACGTACGGCTCGGGGACGTCTCCTCCTTCTTGATCCAGCAAGAGGTGGAGGAGAGGTTGATGGAGAGACCGGCAGCACGACGGCGTGGTGGTGATGGTGGAGGAGGATTCCAGCAGGGCTTCGCCTAAGCACCGCGGGAGATGAAGATGTTATGGGAGAGGGAGGGCAGCACCGAGGCACAAACGTGTGTTGGCTGCCCTCCCTCTACCTCTCTATATATAGGGGGAAGGAGGAGAGGGGGGCGCCCTAGGGTTTCCCCTAGGGGGGCCGGCGGCCAGGGCAGAGGGGGGCGGCGGCCAAGGGCCAGGCCCTAGGGTTTCCCCCCCTAGGTGCCTTGCCCCCCAAGCCAGGGGGGGTGCGGCAGCCCTAGGAGGGTCCACCTCCCCTTGCGCATGAGGAGAGGGCCCAGGGGGGGGGGCGCACAGCCCTATGAGGGCTGTGGTGTCCCCCCTTGTGGCCCATTAGGCCCAGAACCACTTCCGGGACCCCCGAAACCCTTTTCGGTATTCCGCCGATTTCCCGATGCTCCCCGGAACACTTCCGGACTCCGAAACCTTTCATCCTATATATCAATCTTCGTCCCCGGACCATTCCGGAGACCCTCGTCACGTCCGGGATCTCATCCGGGACTCCGAACAACCTTCGGTAACCATGCACTGTTCTCACTAACAACCCTAGCGTCACCGAACCTTAAGTGTGTAGACCCTGCGGGTTCGGAAACCATGTAGACATGACCGAGACACTCCCAGGTCAATAACCAATAGCGGGATCTGGATACCCATATTGGTTCCCACACGTTTCTCGATGATCTCATCGGATGAACCACGATGTCAAGGATTCAGGCAATCCCGTATACAGTTCCCTTTGTCTCGTCGGTATGTTACTTGCCCGAGATTCGATCGTCGGTATCTCTATACCTAGTTCAATCTCGTTACCGGCAAGTCTCTTTACTCGTTACCGTAATACATAATCCCGTGACCAACTACTTAGTCACTTTGAGCTCATTGAGATGACGTATTACCGAGTGGGCCCGGAGATACCTCTCCGTCACACGGAGTGACAAATCCCAGTCTCGATCCATGTCAACTCAACAGACACCCTCGGAGATACATGTAGAGTACCTATATAGTCACCCAGTTACGTTGTGACGTTTGGCACACACAAAGCACTCCTACGGTGTCAGTGAGTTACATGACCTCATGGTCATAGGAACTTATACTTGACATGCAGAAAACTATAGCGATAACTGACACGATCAAAAGCTATGTTTAACGTTTGGGTCTCGTCCATCACATCATTCTCCTAATGATGTGATCCCGTTATCAAATGACAACTCATGTCTATGACCTGGAAACCGCGGTCATCTTTGATCAACGAGCTAGTCCTGTAGAGGCTCACTAGGGACACAAAGTCTGTCTATTCATCCACACATGTATTTGAGTTTCCAATCAATACAGTTATAGCATGGATAATAAACGATTATCATGAACAAGGAAATATAATAATAACTCTTTTATTATTGCCTCTAGGGCATATTTCCAACAAGAAGAACCTCAACGAGCTTTTGAGCAATCAAAAGGAAGTTGTGGCGAAAGAAGGAATTGGATTTGCTCCCAAGCCGAAGAAGAAGAAGAACGACAAGACCAAACAACCTCTTCCTCTCAAACAAACCTTTGTAAAAGAAGGAGAGGGTGCTCCTAAGAAGAAGAACATTGTGAAGAGTGGTGTAGTCAAGAAAAACACTGCCACACCATCCACCAAAGCCGGTGACTTTAACCCTTCTTATGTTCTATGCCGTGCTAGTGATGGACATGTTTTTGCTAAATTTGTTGGTTCTTCTTATGAGTACATTGAATGGTCTATTTGGGTTCCTAAGACCCTTGTTACTAACCTCAAAGGTCCCATTACAAAATGGGTACCTAAATCCAAGCATTGATATCTTGTAGGAGTTTGCTTCCGGTGGGGGAACTTGGTTGCTCGATAGTGGAGCCACAAATCATATGACCGGAAGCAAAGACTTGGTGGTGGACGTGCACCAAGGTTTATCTATGGCCACCAATGTCGAATTGGGTGATGCTTCATCTTCTAAGGTATTGGGGCTTGGCAAGGTTGTTGTTTCTCATGATCTCACGATCGAGAAACTCATGCTTATTGAGTCCCTTGCATACAATTTACTTCCGGTTCGTCAACTTGCACTCATGGGCTTTGCCACTTTCTTTGATATTAACACCGTGGCCCTCTTATGGAGCAAGACTCTTAAAGTAGCCTATGTTGGGCATGTCGAAAATGGTCTCTATGTGGTTAACTTCTCGGAGCAACCCACTAAGACCGCGACTTGCCTAATGGCTAAAGTTGATCTGGGTTGGCTTTGGCATCACCGGCTAGCCCATGTCAATATGAGATCTTTGCAAAGTCTCCTCAAGGGGGACCACGTCCTTGGACTAACAAATGTTAGCTTTGCCAAAGATCGTGCTTGCAATGCCTGTATTGAAGGAAAGTTACATGAGAAGGCTCACCCTCCCACGACTATCATCTACTCAAAAAGACAGTTAGAGCTCCTTCACATGGATCTCTTTGGGCCTCCATACTTTGATAGTCTTGGGGTTAGAAAGTATTGCTTGGTGATTGTAGATGATTATTCAAGATACACATGGGTATACTTCTTCGAGAAGAAGAGTGAGACCTAACAAACCATCATCAACTTTGCAAATGAAGCTCAACATCAACAAATATCTTGATAATTCGAAGTGAAAATGGCTCCGAGTTCAAGAACTACACCTTGGATGAGTTTCTTAGTGATGAGGGGATCAAGCATCAATATGCCGCACCCTATAACCCTCAACAAAATGGCGTAGCCGAGAGAAAGAACCAGACTTTGATGGACACAGCTAGAACCATGATGGCGGAGTTCAAGTCTCCGTACAACTTTTGGGCCGAAGCCATCAACACCGCTTGTCATGCATCCAATCGGCTCTATCTCCGCAAAGGCTTGAACAAGACTCCATATGAAATACTTACCGGTAACAAGCCCAATCTCAAGTACTTCCGGGTGTTCGGTTGTAAGTGTTTCATACTCAAGAAAGGTGCTCGTTTGTCTAAATTTGAAGCTAGAGCTCATGAGGGCGTATTTGTTGGTTATGCTACAAACTCTCATGCTTACCGTGTCCTCAACAAGTCCAATGGACTCATTGAGGAGATGTGTAACGTAGAGTTTGATGAGAATAACAGCTCCCAAGTGGAGCAAGGTGGTACTTGTGATGTAGGTGATGAAATTCCTCCCCAAGCCATAAGAAGAATGGGTGTTGGTTATATCCTACCCATTGAGGAACCCCTTGTGGCCAAAGGAGAAGGACAATGTTACACTCAAACGGAACCATCACCAACCCAAGACCCACACGCTTCTGAAAAACAAAGGCCCTCAATCGTAGGAACAAGGCCGAGTGCAAGATCAACCACAAGATGATGGTGAGCCACCAAGTGATGCACAAAGCCAAGTTCCCTCTCCCAATCATGTTCAAGATCAAGAGCAAGCTCAAGATCAAGATCAAGATCAAGCTCATGACGACGCTCAAGATGATCAACTCATAGCTCCTCAATTATCTCTTGAAGAGCAATTGGAGCGTCGTGCTGCCAAAGTTGCTTCCAGGCTCACTTCTAAAGACCATCATATGGAGAACATCCTTGGAAGCATCACAAAGGGAGTAAGCACTCATAGACAATTAGCAAACTATTGTGCTCATCAAGCTTTTGTCTCTTGTGTTGAACCTCAAAAGGTCTATGAGGCGCTCGAAGACCCCGATTGGCTTAATGCCATGCATGAAGATCTCCATAACTTCGAGCGCAGCAAAGTGTGGCGTTTGGTGCCAAGACCTAAGGAGAACCATAATGTCATTGGAACCAAGTGGATCTTTAAGAACAAGCAAGATGCTCATAGAATTGTCATTCGCAACAAGGCGCATTTGGTGGCTCAAGGCTACTCCCAAGTCGAGGGTATCGACTATGGTGAAACCTTTGCCCCTGTCGCTCGCCTTGAATATATTCGTTTGTTGCTTGCCTATGCTTCTCATCATAACTTTAAATTGCAACAAATGGATGTGAAAAGTGCATTTCTTAATGGTCCTATTAATGAGTTGGTGTATGTCAAACAACCCCCAGGGTTTGAGGATCCTAAGTTCCCCAATCACGTGTATCAACTCGATAAGGCGCTTTACGGCCTTAAACAAGCCACACGTGCGTGGTATGAGCATCTTACCGAGTTGTTACAAGATCATGGGTTTGAAATTGGGAAAATCGACCCCACTCTTTTTAGTAATGAGGTCAAAGGGGAGTTGTTTGTATGCCAACTATATGTTGATGATATTATCTTTGGTTCACCTAACCAAGCTTTCAATGATGAGTTTGCCACACTCATGACCGCACAATTTGAGATGTCCATGATGGGAGAGTTGAAGTTCTTCCTTGGGTTCGAGATCAAACAAAGAAGAGAAGGATCTTCATCAAACAAGCCAAATACACTCAAGACATGCTCAAGAGGTTCAATCTAAGTGATGTCAAGCCGGCTACTACTCCAGTGCCTACCAAGTGCCAACTTGACATTGATCCCAATGGTAAAGAGGTGGATCAAAAGGTATATCGTTCTATGATTGGATCCTTACTTTACCTTTGTGCATATAGACCGGATATCATGTTGAGTGTGGGAATGTGTGCACGATTTCAAGCCTCACCTAAGGAAAGTCACTTTGTGGCAGTCAAGCGAATCTTTCGATATTTGGCTCATACCCCAAACTTTGGCTTATGGTACCCAAGAGGAGCAAACTTCAACCTTGTAGGTTTCTCAGATTCGGATTGTGCGGGAGACAAAGTGGATAGGAAGTCCACTTCCCGAGGGTGCCAATTCCTTGGTTGCTCTTTGGTGAATTGGTTTTCCAAGAAGCAAAGTTGTGTGTCTCTCTCTTCCACTGAAGCAGAGTATGTGGCAGTCGGCAGTTGTTGTGCATGACTTTTATGGATGAGGCAAACTTTAATGGATTACGGTATCGCTTGTGACAAAGTGCCTCTTTGGTGTGATAATGAAAGTGCCATCAAGATTTCTCTCAACCCGGTGCAACACTTCAAGACGAAGCATATTGGGATTCGGTATCACTTCATCCGGGACCATATTCGGCGAGGAGAAATATATCTTCATTATGTCAACACTCATGATAACCTTGCAGATATCTTCACGGAGCCATTGGATGAAGCAAGATTTCGCGAGTTAAGGCATGAGCTAAATATCATAGATTTGAGCAATGTGGATTGAAGTTGTGCACACCTCCCATTCACACCATGGTATCTTGTTTAGATGTAGGCATGGATATAGGGGGAGCATTGTTCTCTCAATGAACTCTCTCTCCCCCCGTTATGCACAAATTGATCAAATCTTTCACATTCAACATTTTTGTTGGTACAAATGTGCTTCAAAAATGAGTAGTGGTCATGGGCTCAAGGTTAAAATCTTTGTGGTGCCATACCACTACACTCAAACATAGGTGGCCTCGGCCACCGCCATCTCTCTCAAGAGATGTGTGTTTGTTGTCCTGTTTTTCTCTTTGTGTGTTTGGTCGTGTTTGTGTTGTTTCCTCCATTCTCCTGTGTCTTTCTTCACGTTGCTGTGCTTTTTCTCGCTGGGAGGCTCTTGGGAGCAAAATGTCAGTTTAGGAGACACTTTTTCTGAGTTGGGCGGTACTACCGCTGGAGCGCACGGTACTACCGCTTATTAACCTAAGTCGTACTACCGCCCGATCGAAGCGGTACTACCGCTGGAGCGCGAGGCTGCAGGGTTAAGTGGGGGGGGGGGTCGGGGAGTTTTTCCTCACCCACACCCATTCACCCCTGTCTCTCGTCTTCCTATCCAACGAAGAACCTGCGACAAGGTCGCCGGTGGGGTGACTTCTCCGGGCGGTGGTTCACCTTTTCCTTCGGTGGGATCGATCCCCACCCCTTCCTCAAGCCATGGATGCCGGTATTGCCCCCCGTCTCTCTCTTGTTGCCTCTAGTTTTCAGATCTAGGTTCTTAGGGGCAATGGGCATGCATTCCATGATTTTTGGCTAAATCAAGGCTTGAGTAGGATGGTGAACTCCTCTATACTGCTAGGATTGAACTTTGATAGGACTATTTTTTTAGCCTCTCCGGTAGTACTGGATCTGACATGGTGTGGGGGAACTGCTGTTCCTCCGCCCGGAGCGATACTACCGCTTCCCGTATGCGGTACTACCGCTGCGAGCGGTACTACCGCTTCCCATATGTGGTACTACCGCTGCGAACGGTACTACCGCTTCCCATATGCGGTAGTACCGGGGAGAGGCCATCCCCCATCATATTCCTATCAAACTTTGATTCTGTTTTGCTCTTTGTCTCGTGTCTTATGCTTGTTCGTTCTCTGTGTCTCTTGTGTGTGTGTGTTTGTCTTCGGGAGATGGCTTCTACTTCTCGAGCTTGTGTTGTATTCCCTCGAAGAGGAAAGGGAGATGCATCACAGTAGCGTAAGTATTTCCCTCAGTTTTTGAGAACCAAGGTATCAATCCAGTAGGAGACCACGCGCGAGTCCCTCGCACCTGCACAAACAAATAAGAACTTCGCAGCCAACGCGATAAGGGGTTGTCAATCCCTTTACGGTCACTTACGAAAGTGAGAACTGATAGAGATGATAGTTTATATTTTTGGTATTTTTGGTTTATAAGAACAGCAAATAAAAGCAAAGTAGATGTAGATTGATATGTTGAGAATAGACCCGGGGGCCATAGTGTTCTCTAGTGGCTTCTCTCATGATAGCGATATTCTACGGCGGGTAAACAAATTACTGTCGAGCAATTGATAGAAAAGCGAATAATTATGAGACTATCTAGGCATGATCATTGTATATAGGCATCACGTCTGAGACAAGTAGACCGAAACGATTCTGCATCTACTACTATTACTCCACACATCGACTGCTATCCAGCATGCATCTAGTGTTGAGTTCATAAGAACAGAGTAATGCCTTAAGCAAGATGACATGATGTAGAGGGATAAACTCAAGCAATATGATATAAACCCCATCTTTTTATCCTTGATGGCAACAATACAATACATGCCTTGCTGCCCCTACTGTCATTGGGAAAGGACACAACAAGATTGAACCCAAAGCCAAGCACTTCTCCCATTGCAAGAACTATAGATCTAGTAGGCCAAACCAAACCAATAATTCGAAGAGACTTGCAAGGATATTATGAGCACACATAAAGATTTCAGAGAAGAACCAAATATTTCTCATAGATAATCTTGATCATAAACTCACAATTCATCGGATCTCGACAAACACACCGCAAAAAGTGATTACATCGAATAGATCTCCTCGAAGATCGAGGAGAACTTTGTATTGAGATCCAGAGAGAGAGAAGAAGCCATCTAGATACTAGCTATGGACCCGAAGGTCTGTGGTAAACTACTCACAACTCATGGTGAGGACGATGATGATGATGTAGAAGCACTTCGTGATGGATCCCCCCTCCGACGGAGCTCCGGAACAGGCCCCAAGATGAGATCTCATGGGAACAGAAGGTTACCGCGGTGGAATTAGGGTTTTTTCTCTGTTGCCGATGGTTTTGGGGTACTAGACTTATATAGGAGGAAGGAGGACACCGGGGGGTGCTCGAGGGGCCCACGAGGTAGGGGGACGCGCCCCCAACCTCGTGGACACCCCGAGGCTCCCCTGACGTGGTTCTCAAGTCCCCTGTGCGTGATTTTCTCCAATAATATCTCTCACGAAGGTTTCATTCCGTTTGGACTCCGTTTGATATTCCTTTTCTGCAAAACCCTGAAACAAGCAGAAAACAGCAATCTGGACTGGGCCTTTGGGTTAGTAGGTTAGTCCCAAAAATGATATAAAAGTGTATGATAAAGCCCATTAAACATCCAAGACTTCATAAATAATAGCATGGAACAATCAAAAATTATAGATACGTTGGAGACGTATCAATGGCCCAATGGAACACCCTGCTCGTCGCATCAACCCCGGGCGCACAAGTTCAAAGCGCTATCGCACCTCTGAGGCAGCAGGCGGGTCTGCAAGTGGTTTTGGAGGGGCTCCGTCGTCCAGTGCTCCTCCATCTTAGTCACAACAGCCGTCCAAGAGCACTGCAAAGAAGCCAACTAAGAAGGCCAAGACTGTCACGGAGATGTCAAACAAGGAGTTTTGGGAGAGGCGTCGACGCAATCCCTATGAGTTTGAGCAAGAGCCCACCCTTGTCAACCGGCCGTTCTGGAACCGGTTTCAGTATGCAACTTACTTTGATGTGATCAAGGCCAAGAAGAATCTCTATGTCGATGTGCGCTCAATTGATATTGCTCAATTGGAGAAGGACATAGCTTACTTCGGAGAAGCCCTGGAGATGTGTAACCATCTGAACATTGTCAACATCATAACATTCAACAAGGACTTTGATGCTGATCTGGTGGCTCATTTCTATGCCACTGTTCACCTTGGCACCGATGCAGAAAGGACTTTGACGTGGATGACTAATGGCATGCGTCTGGCGGTTAACTGGAAAGCTTTCATGGAACTTCTTGGTGTTGAAGATCTTGGTCTAGAGAGTTCGGTCGGCTTTCGACCTCATCACAATGCTACCTCCACTCACAAGTAGAATCTGTGGCCATACTGCACTAAGAAGGTCAACCCGGAGACTCTGAAGAAGACGTATGAGCTGCCTGTGTTTCTGGACATCCTTCACCGCATCTTCAGGGAGACTCTTTTTCCTCGCATTGGGAACCAGGATATGGTCCACTCTTACCTTGTGGATATGCTTCTTTTCTACCAGCATCAGAAGGAATGGAACACTGGAGAAACATTGGATATCTCTCATGTCATGTGGTCTGAACTGTTGTCTGCCATCTCAGAGCATAAGTGTCTCATCTATGCTTCATATATGATGCTCCTCATTGAGAAGGCGTGGGAGCACACCTACGATGGGTACACCCTACAGACTGGTGAGTTGGTCTCTCACGAGGTCAAGAGGCTTAGGAGGAAGGATCTCTGGAACACTCCGGTCACTTAGTCTGACATCCCGGCTGGTGCTGATGATTCTGAGGTAGAGGCCGACCAGGATGATGATGATGAGTATATGCCATCTGGAGACTGGAGCTGAGCCCTCTTGGGCAAAGAAGCTTAAAAAGAAGATGAAGAAGTTGTTTTGCATGGAGTCCCACGGTCAGTACATCCCATGTTTCTGAGAAGAAGTCCAGGACTCGTCACAAGGAGCTTATGCGTCAGCTTGGTGCCATGATTGCTAGCGGTTCTGAGGGCCAGATCATTGATGAGTACGAATGGGTTCGGCAGCACTGACACTGGACTTACTCTGACCCCGAGCAGATCCCAGCCGATGACGGAGGTGCAGATGACCCTGCAGCGGTGTGATGACGTTGTACCTTTCTCTGCCCCTTTTCGGTGTCTCGATGCCAAAGGGGGAGAGGTGATTTGCGTATTGGTGTCTCTGTGTCTCGTGTGTTTAGGTGCTTCTTTTTTCTTTGTCTTTCTGGTTTGGTGTGTTCGTGAGACTCGGCTACTTTTCTTTGTGTGAGACCTATGCTATCTTAATTATGTCGAGTACTCTAGTAAGTGTTGCTTAATTCATGTTCTATCCTGTTGCACCTACTTTGTTACCCACTTATGTCTCCTCATTGATTAGATGTTATCGAATTATAAAATATAGGGGGAGCATTGATCCTAGAGTGTGTGCTTTGCATTCCACAAGCAACTCCTTTTTAGGCACACATGTAGGGGGAGCTCGTCTATATTTTGTAGTCCGTGGGGTTTGCTTACTCTGTTGGGGAACGTAGCAGAATTTTAAAATTTTCTACGCATCACCAAGATCAATCTATGGAGTCATCTAGATACGAGGGAGAGGGGAGTGCATCTACATACTCTTGTAGATCGCTAAGCGGAAGCGTTACAAGAACGCTGATGAAGGAGTCGTACTCGTAGCGATACAGATCGCGGTTGATTCCGATCTAAGCGCCGAACCACGGCGCCTCCGCGTTCAACACACGTGCAACCCGGTGACGTCTCCCACGCCTTGATCCAGCAAGAGGAGAAGGAGAGGTTGGGGAAGACTCCGTCCAGCAGCAGCACGACGGCGTGGTGGTGATGGAGGAGCGTGGCAATCCTGCAGGGCTTCGCCAAGCACCGCGGGAAAGGAGGAGGACTTGGGAGAGGGGGAGGGCTGAGCCAAAACATGGGTGTGGCTGCCCTCCCACCTCCCACATATATATAGGGGTAAGGGAGAGGGGGGCCGGCCCCCTCAAATCCAATCTGAGGAGGGGGCGGCGGCCAAGGGGGGTGCCTTGCCCCCCAAGGCAAGGGGGGCGCCCCCCTTAGGGTTCCCCCCAAACCCTAGGCGCATGGGCCCTAGGGGGGAGGTGCCCAGCCCACTTAGGGGATGGTCCCCTTCCACATACAGCCCATAGGGCCCTCCGGGGCAGGTGGACCCACCCGGTGGACCCCCGGAACACCTTCGGTGGTCCCGGTACAATACCGGCACCCTCCCCCCCCCCTCGCCGAATTATTCCAGTGACCGTATGATGACTTCCCATATATAAATCTTTACCTCCAGACCATTCCGGAACTCCTCGTGACGTCCGAGATCTCATCCAGGACTCCGAACAACATTTGGTAACCACGTACTACATTCCCTATAACCCTAGCGTCATCGAACCTTAAGTGTGTAGACCCTACGGGTTCGGGAACCATGTAGTCATGACCGAGACATATCTCCGGCCAATAACCAACAGCGGGATCTGGATACCCATGTTGGCTCCCACATGTTCCATGATGATCTCATCGGATGAACCACGATGTCAATGATTCAATTAATCCTGTATACGATTCCCTTTATCTATCGGTATAGCACTTGCCCGAGATTCGATCGTCGGTATACCGATACCTTGTTCAATCTCATTACGGCAAGTCTCTTTACTCATTCCGTAATACATCATCCCGTGATCAACTCATTGATCACATTGTGCACATTATGATGATGTCCTACCAAGTGGGCCTAGAGATACCTCTCCGTCACACGGAGTGACAAATCCCAGTCTCGATTCGTGCCAACCCAATAGACACTTTCGGAGATACCCATAGTGCACCTTTATAGCCACCCAGTTACATTGTGACGTTTGGTACACCCAAAGCATTCCTACGGTATCCGGGAGTTGCACAATCTCATGGTCTAAGGAAAAGATACTTGACATTTAGAAAAGCTTTAGCATACGAACTACACGATCTTGTGCTAGTCTTAGGATTGGGTCTTATCCATCACATCATTCTCCTAAAGATGTGATCCCGTTATCAACGACATCCAATGTCCATGGTCAGGAAACTGCAACCATCTATTGATCGACGGGCCAGTCAACAAGAGGCTCACTAGGGACATGGAGTTTGTCTATGTATCTACACATGTATTTGAGTTTCCTATCAATACAATTCTAGCATGGATAATAAACAATTATCATGAACAAGGAAATATAATAATAACCAATTTATTATTGCCTCTAGGGCATATTTCCAACAGTCTCCCACTTGCACTAGAGTCAATAATCTAGTTCACATCGCCATGTGATTAACAATCACAGGTCACATCTCCATGTGACTAACATCCAAAGAGTTTACTAGAGTCAATAATCTAGTTCACATCACTATGTGATTAACACTCAATGAGTTCTGGGTTTGATCATGTTATGCTTGTGAGAGAGGTTGTAGTCAACGTCTCTGCAACATTCAGATCCCTATGTATTTCGCAAAACTTTATGTCATATCGTAGATGCTGCTACCACGTTCCACTTGGAGCTATTCCAAATTGTTGCTCCATTATACGTATCCGGTATATCTACTCAGAGCTATCTGGATAGGTGTTAAGCTTGCATCGATGTAACTCTTTACGTCGAACTCTTTATCACCTCCATAACCGAGAAACATTTCCTTATTTCCTCTAAGGATAATTTTGACCGCTATCTAGTGATCCACTCCTGGATCACCTTTGTACCCTCTTGCCAGACATGTGGCAAGGCACACATCAGGTGTGGTACTCAGCATGGCATACCGTATAGAGCCTATGACAAAAGCATAGGGGACGACCTTCGTCCTTCCTCTTTCTTCTGTCGTGGTCAAGCTTTGAGTCTTAATCAACTTCACACCTTACAACTCAGGTAAGAACTCCTTCTATTTTGAACTCCTTCAAAATCATGTCAAAGGTGTGTGTTCTTTTGAAAGTATCATCAGGCGTCTTGATCTATCTCTATAGATCTTGATGTCCAATATGTAAGCAGCTTTATCCAGGTCTTCCTTTGAAAAACTCCTTTCAAACAACCCTTTATGCTTTCCAGAAATTCTACATCATTTCGGATCAACAATATGTCATTCACATATACTTATCAGAAATGTTGTAGTGCTCCCACTCACTTTATTGTAAATACAAGTTTCTAACAAACTTTGTATAAACCCAAAAACTTTGATCACTTCATCAAAGCGTATATTCCGACTCCGAGATGCTTGCTCTAGTCCATGGAAGGATCGCTGGAGCTAGCATACCTTTTAGCATCCTTAGGATCGACAAAACCTTTCTGATTGTATCACATACAACCTTTCCTTACGAAAACCGGCAAGGAAACTTGTTTTGACATCCATCTGCCAGATTTCATAAATGCAGCTAATGCTAACATGATTCCGACGGACTTAGGCATCGCTACGGGTGAGAAAATCTCATCGTAGTCAACTCCTTGAACTTGTGAAAAACTCTTCGCCACAAGTCGAGCTTCATAGACGGTGACATTACCGTCCACGTCCGTCTTCTTCTTAAAGATCCATTTATCTCAATGGCTTGCCGATCATCGGGCAAGTCCACCAAAGTCCATACTTTGTTTTGATACATGGATCCTATCTCGGATTTCTCGGCTTCTAACCATTTGTCGGAATACGAGCCCACCATCGCTTCTCCATAGTTCGTAGGTTCATTGTTGTCCAACAACATGGCATCTAAGACAGGATCACCGTACCACTCAGGAGTAGTACATATCCTTGTCGACCTACGAGGTTCGATAGCAACTTGATCCGAAGCTTCATGATCACTATCATTAGTTTCCTCTTCAACAGTCGTAGGTTCCACAGAAATATCTTTCTGTGTTGCACTACTCTCCGGTTGAAGTGAGGGTTCGACACCCTCATCAAGTTCTATTTTCCCCCCACTCAATTCTTTCGAGAGAAACTCCTTCTCGAGAAAGGACCCGTTCTTAGCGACAAACATTTTTTTGCCCTTGGATCTGAGATAGAAGGTATACCCAATTGTTACCTTTGGGTATCCTATGAAGATGTATTTGTACGCTTTGGGTTCGAGCTTTTTCAGGCTGAAGCCATAAGCATCGCAGCCCCAAACATTAAGAAACGACAACTTTGGTTTATTGCCAAACCATAGTTCATATGGCGTCATCTCAACGGACTTAGATGGTGCCTATCTAAAGTGAATGCAGCTGTCTCTAATGCACAACCTCAAAATAATAGCGGTAGATCGGTAAGAGACAGCATAGATCGCACCATATCTCATAAGGTTCGATTACGACGTTCGGACACACCATTACGCTGTGGTGTTCCAGGTGGCTTCAACTGCGAAACAATTCCACAATGTCTTAAGTGATTGCCAAACTCAGAAAATCTCCCCTTGATCAGATCGTAGGAACATGATCTTCTTGTTATGATGATTCTTAACTTCACTCTAAAATTGCTTGAACTTTTCAAACGTTTCAGACTTTTGCTTCATTAAGTAAATATACCCATATCTACTCAAATCGTCAGTGAAGATGAGAAAATAACGATATCCACCACACGCCTTAATTCTCATTGGATCATGCACATCAGCATGTATGATTTCCAACAAGTCACTTGCCCGTTTCATTATACCTGAAAACGGGATCTTAGTCATCCTGCCCATGAGGCATGGTTCGCATGTGTCAAGCGATTCAAAATCAAGTGACTCCAAACATCCATTAGCATGGAGTTTCTTCATGCATTTTATGCCAAAATGACCTAAGCGGCAGTGCCACAAGAAAGTGGTACTATCATTATTAACTCTACATCTTTTGGCGTTAATATTATTATCATGTGTATTACTATGATCGAGATTCAATAAACCATTGGGTGCATGACCATAAAGGTATTATTCATGTAAACAGAATAACCATTATTCTCTAACTTAAATGAATAACCGTATTGCGATGAACATGATCTAATCATATTCATGCTCAACGTAGACACCTGATAACATTTATCTAGGTTCAACACTAATCCCGAAAGTAGAGGGAGCGTGCGATGGTGATCTTATCAACCTTGGAAACACTTCCAACACACATCGTCACCTCACCCTTAGCTAGTCTCCATTCAGTCCGTAGCTTTTGCTTCAAGTCACTAATAATAGCAACTGAACCGATATCCAATACCCAGGTACTACTAGGAGTACTAGTAAGGTACACATCAATAACACGTATATCAAATATACTTTGTTGAAGTTGCCAGCTTTCTTATCTACCATGTATTTGGGGTAGTTCCGCTACCATGTGACTGTTCCCCTTACAATAGAAGCACTTAGTCTCGAGGTTTGGGTTCAACCTTGGGTTCCTTCATTAGAGCGACAACTGGTTTGCCATTCATGAAGTTTCCCTTCTAGCCCTTGCCCCTTTCGAAACCACTGGTCTTGTTAAACCATCAACACTTGATGCTCCTTCTTGATTTCTACTTTTGCGGTCTTAAGCACCGCTAATAGCTCCGGGATCATCTCCATCCTTTGCATGTCATAGTTCATCACGAAGTTCTAGTAGCTTGGTGATAGTGTCTAGAGAATTCCGTCAACCACTATATCATCTGGAAGATTAACTCCCACTTGGTTCAAGTGATTTTAGCACCCAGACATTCTGAGCACATGCTCACTAGTTGAGCTATTCTCCTCCATCTTATTGGCAAAAGAACTTGTCAGAGGTCTCATACCTCTCAACACGGGCATGAGCCCGAAATCCCAATTTCAGCTCTTGGAACATCTCATATGTCTTATGGCGTTCAAAACTATTGGGTAACGTAGTATTTTAAGAAATTTCCTACGATCACGCAAGATCTATCTACTAGATGCATAGCAACGAGAGGGAAGAGTGTGTCTACGTACCCTCGTAGACCGGGAGCGGAAGCGTCAAGTGACGCGGTTGATGTAGTAGAACTTCTTCGCGATCCAACTGATCAAGCACCGAACGTACGGCACCTCCACGTTCAGCACACGTTCAGCTTGATGACGTCCCACGAGCTCTTGATCCAGTTGAGCTTCACGAGAGAGTTTCGTCAGCACGACGGCGTGGTGACGGATATGATGTGACTACCGGCACAGGGCTTCGCCTAAGCACTGCAACGGTATGACCGAGGTGTGTTTCTGTGGAGGGAGGCACCGCACACGGCTAAAACAATTCAACTTGTGTGTCTATGGGTGCCCCCCTGCCCCCGTATATAAAGGAGCAAGGGGGGAGGCCGGCCGGCCCTCTATGGTGCGCCTAGGGAGGCAATCCTACTAGGAATAGGATTGCAATCCTATTCCTAGTAGGAGTTGTAATGCCCAGGATGGAATTATACCTCCTACGTGTCGAGGCACGACTTAAAGGCATAAGTCCATCCTAGAATGATCTCAAGTTTGGTAATCTTTGCACAACTCATGTAAAAGAGGGATAGTAAACTGAAAATAGTTGGCTTACAATCGCCACGTCACAGAATAACAGTACAAGTCTCAAACATCATACATTAAGATCACTACAACCCTCTAAGGGCAAAAGCCAAATGTCAAAGTACCAAACTCAGATAAATAAAACAACCACAGGCGGATCGAATCCTAGTAAGAGACTCCACTACTGATCGTCCGGGTAGCGCACGTAGTAACGACTACGCTCCTCGTCGTACTCCCAATCCAACTCGGTGCCATCACCTGGATAGCTCACAGCTGGACCTGCATCTGGTGTGTGAAGTAACTGTGAGCCACAGAGGACTCAGCAATCCCGTTCCCGGGTAACAGAACTATCAAAGCCTTTGGGTGAGGGAAAGGCTGAAGAAAGAACAAGTCTGCAGCAGCAACTAGCATCTAGCTTACGCAAGAGAGAGCGAGAAGAGAAGGCATCGCGAGAAGTGATCACGAAGTGATCCTAGCTACAAGCTCACAAGCATAACCCCTCCGTGTTCAACTCCCGAATCCCGATTCGGAAATTGACAGTCACGGAACACACGCTGGTAGTGTATTAGTAACATTGTGTCAAGTTATCTACAACCGGAATTAACAAGCTCCCATCTGCCACATAACCGCGGGCACGGCTTTCGAAAGTTCAAACCCTGCAGGGGTGTTCCAACTTGACCCATTACAAGCCCACGATCCGCGGAGTCGCAACTCCAAAGTGGGAAGACCCGAGTATCCTCGGAATCCCGTGCTCAAGATATACCGAGCTAAGGTAAGGCTAATCCAGCAAATCCTCCCGGCGTGTCGACACCCTGATCGTAGCCGCGCGTATCTAGGTCTCAGGACACGACCGGATGGGCGATTCTACAGGTTTTTACCAAACCTCGAGTTTCCTTGAGGTGGCCCCGCAGACTCCCCGTTTCGGACCAACACTCATGTGGAGCACTGGCCCGGGGTTGTTGATTAAGAAAGAGGGTTAATTACTCCCTATGCATGTTTAGTTTGTTATTAGGCAAAAAGTACCAATGTTGGGATTTGCTGGAAAATACTTAGCACATAGCGGTTTATCGAGGGGGTCCCATACACCCCAACCGTGTTAGGAACGCATAATCAAGGAACATAAGACCGGCTTATACGGATCCTAACGGCATGAGTGGAACAAAACACCAAGCAAAAGGCTTAGCCTTCCACCCTTGCCAATATATAGGTGATTTCAGTTAAAGCATTTATATAGTGTGATATAACCCAACCAAACTTCAACATGGAGCAAGCATCTTCACTTCACCTGCAACTAGCAACGCTATAAGAAGGGCTGAGCGAAGCGTACTTAGCCAAGCAACGGTTTGCATAGGTAGGGTGGTTAAACATGGCAATTGGTTACAAGTAGGAGGCTGCCAAGAAGAACATGGGCATCGAGGCAAAAACTATAGATCGAGACTACTAGCAATAGGCAAAGATAGTAATGTTATCGGGGTTCGGTCATCTTGCCTGAAGAGAAGACGTTCGGATCGAAAGAAGGGTCCTCGTGCTCAAACTCGTTGGAAAACTCGTGCTCAACTTCCGGCTCTAAACAAGACAAACACACCAAGCACCAATCAACACGATGCAATGCGCACTCGAAAAACATGAATGCATGATGGATGCACTAAAGATGCACATGGAGCACGGAAAACATCACTCAAGCAAAACACCTCAAAACAAGATAACAACCTGATATTATTAATCTACACAGAAAATCACCCAAGTTTGATATAAGATTCGCTGAAATCGGAGTTACGGGCGTAAAGTTATGCCCGAAACAAGATTTGAGCGAAAACTGCAAATTACAGCAACATAGCATCTTTGGAGCTCAAAATAATTAATCTACAGCACCCAAAAAGCATGGCAAAAGACTTGAACACAAACTAGATATAATGTACAGCAACTAGGTCCAAAGTGCAACCCAAACGGAGTCACGGATCAATAGCAATGATCTTGGACATATTGAACTTTGAAATAAAATTCTGGCAGCAGAATTTTATTGAAAGTTTGGAGCAAAAGATAAACATGCTACAGCCACTCAAATGGACATGTGAGGACATGAATGGAAAGACAACAATATATACTTCAAGGAACAATCAAAATCCACCCCAAAACTATCATGCTTTGTCCTACAACATCACACGAACATGGCATCGGAACGTTACAGATTTCAGACTTAGTGAAATTTCACTAAGTCCTAAAACAGCAACATCATCATAGCATCAACAAGAACATGTTTAAGTCACCTCAAAACTAAACATGGCAAAGGGTAAGCACCTCATCAAAATACATATGACGGCGATCCCGAAACACACAAGCATGCATCATTGTGGTGAACACAACGATTGCAACGAGCTCAACAAGATGGCATTTCATAACAAGTGAAAACACAACATGTGAACATGGCACTTTGCAACGAAGATAACAAGGCAACAATAAATCTATCATGCAACCTATCACACACAACACGTAGTTCGTGGCAAGACGAACACGTGGACATGTCATTTGCATCGTTTGGACAAACGAGCTAAAAGATATCACATGTCAAAGGTGGCATGAAAATAACACATAACAGCAGTTTATAACATGATGCACTCTTGCAACAGCAAAACAAGTGTCAAGATGACATCTAACATGCATGACTACAACAGGTAAA
>LR738713.1:633744068-633762086 GCA_902687465.1 Secale cereale | reverse complement strand
TACTTGTTCTTAATCGTCTTCTTGTTCAGTGGCCGGTAGTCAACACAGAGACGCTCCGTGCCATCTTTCTTCTTGACAAATAAGACACCACAGCCCCACGGAGATGTACTCGGTCTGATGAGACCCATACGCTCCTGTTCATCCAACTGTTTCTTCAATTCCTTCAATTCATCTGAAGAGAGCTTGTATGGACGCCGACAAACAGGTTCGGTGCCCGGCTCGAGTTCAATGACAAACTCCACCTGACGGTGTGGAGGCATGCCTGGAAGTTCTTCTGGAAAGACGTCTTGATATTCATTCACCACTGGAATTTGCTCTATGGCATTAATTTCGCCCTTATCATTAAGAGAGAAAAGCCGAATAGTATTATCCCTGGAGGCGAAGATAATCACATCTTCATCAGAATGAGTCAATTTGACTTCCTTTTGAGCACAATCAATGTGAGCATCATGCTGAGAAAGCCAATCCATTCCGAGAATGAGGTCGATGTCAGAATGACCAAGAACCACCGGAGAAGCCAAAAATCGATAATCACCCATGCGAATAGAAACATCCGGAGCATAAACACTAGAAGTCATAATCTTGCCCGGAGAAACAACTTGCAACTTCTGAGGCAAATTTGAAGTGGCAATACTGTGCTTGGATGCAAATGGTTGAGACATGAAAGAGCACGATGCACCCGAATCAAATAACACTTTAGCTGGGATAGAGTTCACTGGAAGGTTACCCAGAATGACATCAGAAGAAGCCTCTGCTTGTGCTGCATTCATCAGATTAACCCTTGCAGCCTTTGGATCATGCTTGACCATAGCGGTATCGACAGGAGGAGGAGGAGGAAGACGCTTCGGATTCGGACATCTGTTGGCATAGTGACCTTTCTGAGTGCATTTGTTGCAAGTCACTTCTGAGAGAGGACGGAACTGAGAGCCACTGGACTTGGAGCCTTGAGACTGAAACTGCTTCTTCGACTGGTTGCTTGGGTTGGGTGGGTGGGAGAAACCACGACCACTAGAGTTCTTGTTGTTGGAGTTGTTGAAGTTGCTGGAGTTGTTGTAAGGAGCTCGAATCATTGGAGGAGGAGGAAGCCAGAATTTCCGTTGTTTCGCAGCCAACTGAGACGATGAGGTAGAGTGAACAGCATCTCGAATTCTCTTCTTAGAAGCCTCCATCTTAAGCTGAGCTGCTTCTTGTTTCAAAGCCATATTATAGAACTTATCGAATTCGTCTGGCTCGAACAAAGTGAGAGCAAGCTGAAGTTCATCTTTGAGACCTCCACGGAACTGATAGATTTTGCCCTTTGCATCAGGAATGTCTTGCTTTGCATAGCGAGCGAGGTTTTGGAACTTGACATTATACTGATAGACTGTCATGGAGCCCTGCTTGAGGCTGCGGAATTGCTCACGCATACCCTCAATAACACTTGTAGGAATGTGATGCGAGCGGAAATCCTTGCAGAAGTTCTCCCACGAGATCACTTGACCCGGCCTTGAGTCTTTGTACTGCTGCCACCAATCAGCTGCTTGATCTTTCAGTTGGAAGGCTGCAAACTTCACATAGTCATCTTCTTTCACGTTACTGCACTCAAAATGCTTCTTGATATCGGTCAGCCAATCTTCAGCATCAAGAGGGTCGACATAGTAACTGAAAGCTTTAGGATTGTTGGCCAAGAACTGGTTGAGGGTAGCATGGTGCTGCTGGAAGAAGTTGCCTTGGTTCATTGGAACGCCCTGATTAGCTTGATTAGCTTGATTAGCTTGCATCATCTGCATCATCAACTGAGTGTTCTGAGCAGTAGTCTGCATAATTGCTCTCCAAGCCTCAGGCGGAGGAGGAGGGGAAGGAGGACGCTCTGGAACCTCTTCACCCTCTGGGTTGGCATTCGGAACCCTTTTCGGAGCCATCCTGTAAGAGATGACCACGAATCAGCAATTGATTGACAAAAGGAATAAGCTGAATCAATGGAATGAATTGCAACAAGTCTTCACAATAATCATTCGAACAATAAGAACGAATGAAATCATCCGAACAAGAGGAACGAATGAATTTCTTAGTTAATTGATAACATCAGTCTTCACGAGAAGCCACATAGGGATCAAAAAGATAAAATAAGAAAAACAACAAGGTACGGAAAGGAACAAACACAAGAGAGGAGTTTCGTTCTAACATCTTTGTGCTGAAAGCATATGAACGCGTTACGAAAAGGTTTTGCAATCCCCGGATCAGCATAGCCAAGGACCCTTTAAGATGCAACTCCTTATAGTAACATCGGTCATATAACCCCTTCACTCAATGTCGAACCCCGAACTCACTAACCTGCATTCGTTGGAAGAATGCCTACGATCTACTGGATAAAACCCACCTATAGTTTTCCGAAAGATTCCAGTTATGCAATCAGGTGTTGGGGATACACGGGAAGCACCGCGCAATCAACTCTAACCTACATCCAGGTGTATCCATCCTTCAACACATAACCAGTCTTTCTCGGAAACTGTGTACCTCGGACCTTCGAAAAGCATCCACTATAACAAGCTATGGCAATACTCCCGAACTACCTCCCCAGTACTGGGTGATGTCGGGGTTATCTTGCCACTGGCCGTATAGGGGAGATTTTCGATGTCGGCCGTCTTAAGTATTTAGTACTGCCGCGATATGCTTGTTACAATGATACCCCGAAGCTCAACTCCTCGGTAACAGGAGGCATCGGGAACAATATCCTTGTCACAAGAACATCGAAACAATCCCAGAATACTCGCGGGATTCCTAAAAAAAAAATTTGTGCAAATTTTGAAGATAGGAGAGACAAGAGTAGATGTCAGGAGTCCTCACCAGAGAGAAAGGGGATGAGAAGCAAAGAAATCCTACTCTCCGATATAATATAGGACTCAAAAAGTTTTCAGTGTGTGCCTAGACTCAACCGTCAACGGTTCGATCAAACAGTGGGGGCTCCTAGGTCGGAGAAGGCTCTGAATACCAACTTGTAATGCCCAGGATGGAATTATACCTCCTACGTGTCGAGGCACGACTTAAAGGCATAAGTCCATCCTAGAATGATCTCAAGTTTGGTAATCTTTGCACAACTCATGTAAAAGAGGGATAGTAAACTGAAAATAGTTGGCTTACAATCGCCACGTCACAGAATAACAGTACAAGTCTCAAACATCATACATTAAGATCACTACAACCCTCTAAGGGCAAAAGCCAAATGTCAAAGTACCAAACTCAGATAAATAAAACAACCACAGGCGGATCGAATCCTAGTAAGAGACTCCACTACTGATCGTCCGGGTAGCGCACGTAGTAACGACTACGCTCCTCGTCGTACTCCCAATCCAGCTCGGTGCCATCACCTGGATAGCTCACAGCTGGACCTGCATCTGGTGTGTGAAGTAACTGTGAGCCACAGAGGACTCAGCAATCCCGTTCCCGGGTAACAGAACTATCAAAGCCTTTGGGTGAGGGAAAGGCTGAAGAAAGAACAAGTCTGCAGCAGCAACTAGAATCTAGCTTACGCAAGAGAGAGCGAGAAGAGAAGGCATCGCGAGAAGTGATCACGAAGTGATCCTAGCTACAAGCTCACAAGCATAACCCCTCCGTGTTCAACTCCCGAATCCCGATTCGGAAATTGACAGTCACGGAACACACGCTGGTAGTGTATTAGTAACATTGTGTCAAGTTATCTACAACCGGAATTAACAAGCTCCCATCTGCCACATAACCGCGGGCACGGCTTTCGAAAGTTCAAACCCTGCAGGGGTGTTCCAACTTGACCCATTACAAGCCCACGATCCGCGGAGTCGCAACTCCAAAGTGGGAAGACCCGAGTATCCTCGGAATCCCGTGCTCAAGATATACCGAGCTAAGGTAAGGCTAATCCAGCAAATCCTCCCGGCGTGTCGACACCCTGATCATAGCCGCGCGTATCTAGGTCTCAGGACACGACCGGATGGGCGATTCTACAGGTTTTTACCAAACCTCGAGTTTCCTTGAGGTGGCCCCGCAGACTCCCCGTTTCGGACCAACACTCATGTGGAGCACTGGCCCGGGGTTGTTGATTAAGAAAGAGGGTTAATTACTCCCTATGCATGTTTAGTTTGTTATTAGGCAAAAAGTACCAATGTTGGGATTTGCTGGAAAAGACTTAGCACATAGCGGTTTATCGAGGGGGTCCCATACACCCCAACCGTGTTAGGAACGCATAATCAAGGAACATAAGACCGGCTTATACGGATCCTAACGGCATGAGTGGAACAAAACACCAAGCAAAAGGCTTAGCCTTCCACCCTTGCCAATATATAGGTGATTTCAGTTAAAGCATTTATATAGTGTGATATAACCCAACCAAACTTCAACATGGAGCAAGCATCTTCACTTCACCTGCAACTAGCAACGCTATAAGAAGGGCTGAGCGAAGCGTACTTAGCCAAGCAACGGTTTGCATAGGTAGGGTGGTTAAACATGGCAATTGGTTACAAGTAGGAGGCTGACAAGAAGAACATGGGCATCGAGGCAAAAACTATAGATCGAGACTACTAGCAATAGGCAAAGATAGTAATGTTATCGGGGTTCGGTCATCTTGCCTGAAGAGAAGACGTTCGGATCGAAAGAAGGGTCCTCGTGCTCAAACTCGTTGGAAACCTCGTGCTCAACCTCGTTGGAAAACTCGTGCTCAACTTCCGGCTCTAAACAAGACAAACACACCAAGCACCAATCAACACGATGCAATGCGCACTCGAAAAACATGAATGCATGATGGATGCACTAAAGATGCACATGGAGCACGGAAAACATCACTCAAGCAAAACACCTCAAAACAAGATAACAACCTGATATTATTAATCTACACAGAAAATCACCCAAGTTTGATATAAGATTCGCTGAAATCGGAGTTACGGGCGTAAAGTTATGCCCGAAACAAGATTTGAGCGAAAACTGCAAATTACAGCAACATAGCATCTTTGGAGCTCAAAATAATTAATCTACAGCACCCAAAAAGCATGGCAAAAGACTTGAACACAAACTAGATATAATGTACAGCAACTAGGTCCAAAGTGCAACCCAAACGGAGTCACGGATCAATAGCAATGATCTTGGACATATTGAACTTTGAAATAAAATTCTGGCAGCAGAATTTTATTGAAAGTTTGGAGCAAAAGATAAACATGCTACAGCCACTCAAATGGACATGTGAGGACATGAATGGAAAGACAACAATATATACTTCAAGGAACAATCAAAATCCACCCCAAAACTATCATGCTTTGTCCTACAACATCACACGAACATGGCATCGGAACGTTACAGATTTCAGACTTAGTGAAATTTCACTAAGTCCTAAAACAGCAACATCATCATAGCATCAACAAGAACATGTTTAAGTCACCTCAAAACTAAACATGGCAAAGGGTAAGCACCTCATCAAAATACATATGACGGCGATCCCGAAACACACAAGCATGCATCATTGTGGTGAACACAACGATTGCAACGAGCTCAACAAGATGGCATTTCATAACAAGTGAAAACACAACATGTGAACATGGCACTTTGCAACGAAGATAACAAGGCAACAATAAATCTATCATGCAACCTATCACACACAACACGTAGTTCGTGGCAAGACGAACACGTGGACATGTCATTTGCATCGTTTGGACAAACGAGCTAAAAGATATCACATGTCAAAGGTGGCATGAAAATAACACATAACAGCAGTTTATAACATGATGCACTCTTGCAACAGCAAAACAAGTGTCAAGATGACATCTAACATGCATGACTACAACAGGTAAAGCGTAGAGGGCATCTCCACGAACATCTGGACATGCTACACGCGCAAAACGGAGCAGCAGATAAAAAGTTAGGGCAGGTCAAAGTATGCATCTCAGATAAGCAGATCTGGGGCTTAGGAAAAAAAAAACAACCTCAGGGATCTGGATCTGAGGATGAACAGTAACAGGCCCGATCCGGCGCGCGGGGCGGCGGCCCGATCCGGCGCGCGGGGCGGTGGAGGCGGGGCGAGGCCCAGGTGGCGCGGCGGCCCGGCTGCGGGAGCCCGCGGCGCGGCTGGCGAAGGCGGCCTGCGGGGCGGACGCGAGCGCCCGGCGGCTCGGAGGGGCGAAGCCGGCCCACGGGAGGGTGGAGGCGGCGGTGAACTGGAAGCGGCCCGAACGAGCGGTACGGGCCGGTGGCGTTCGGGCCCGATCCGGCGCGCGGCAGAGGCCCGCGGCTGCGACGGGGATGTGGGGACCAGGAGCTGGGCCGGCGTACGGGCCGGTGGAGGAGGGACGGCCCGAGGCGGCTGACGAGGGGCGAGCGAACGCGGCGCCAAGGTGACGGCCCGACCGGTCGTTGAGGCCGACGCGGGAGCGGTGGGCGTTGACCTCGGGCGCAATCGCTCGAGGAAAACCCGGCGGCGGCGCTCTGACTTCGAGGGATCCTCGGGATCCGGTCAGATCTGCGGGAGGAAAAGTGGATCTGGAGTAGAAAAGAAAAAAAAGGAAAGGAACTAGAGGAGGAAGAAGAAGGGGATAGAGATGCCCAAAATAGACTAGGGGGGTCTATTAGTAGCAGTTTTTTAGGGTTAGGAGGAGTTTAGGGGCGCTAGGAGCCCTCCGATCGTGATCCAACGGATCCGATCGCGGGGATGATTTAAAAGGACCAGACGGAGATAAAAGAAAGCAGTAGGGGTATTTCCGGGACGCGAAGTGAAGGCACGTCGGACCCACACGGACAACGGAGGGAAAAGTCAACGGAGTCCAAACGAGACGAGATTTGAGAGGCGGGTTGCACACAACAAAACAACAACACACAACACAACCTCACGGCACACCGGTAACGAAAAACGCCCGAACAACAAAGTAGGCCTACGGGACGTCACGGACACGTGAGGGAGCTCCGGAACACGAAACGGACAACGGGAAGAAACACACGGAACCAGATGCAACCCACAACACAAATGCAATGCAATGCACATGACTACATGATATGAATGAAAGCCACACACTCACACAACAAAACGACGAAAGCCCGAAAGACAAAGAACCCGGAATGGAAATAGATGAAGCCGGAGATTTATTATAAGCCCAAAAGGGAAAGTATTACATCCGGGGCATTACAGGAGTCCACCAAGAAGGAGAGGGGGAAGGAAGGAGAGGGAGAGGGAGAGGGAAAGAGGGGCCGCGCCCCCTCCCCTAGTCCTATTCGGACTGCCCCTAGGGAGGGGGCGCGCCACCTCCTGCCTGTTGCCCTCTTTCTCCCCTATGGCCCACTAGGGCCCACCATTCCCCCGGGGGGTTCCGGTAACCCCCCCGGCACTCCGGTAAATTCCGAAACTTTCCAGAACACTTCCGGTGTCCGAATATAGTCATCCAATATATCAATCTTTACGTCTCGGACATTCCGAGACTCCTCGTCATGTCCGTGATCTCATCCGGGACACCGAACTACCTTCGGTACATCAAAAATCATAAACTCATAATACCGATCATCATCAAACGCTAAGCGTGCGGACCCTACTGGTTCGAGAACTATGTAGACATGACCGAGACTCATCTCCGGTCAATAACCAATAGCGGAACCTGGATGCTTATATTGGCTCCCACATATTCTACGAAGATCTTTATCGGTCAAACCGCATAACAACATACGTTGTTCCTTTTGTCATCGGTATGTTACTTGCCCGAGATTCGATCGTCGGTATCTCTATACCTAGTTCAATCTCGTTACCGGCAAGTCTCTTTACTCGTTCCGTAATACATCATCTCGTGACTAACTCATTAGTCTTTTGCTTGCAAGGCTTATTATGATGTGTATTACCGAGAGGGCCCAGAGATACCTCTCCGACACTCGGAGTGACAAATCCTAGTCTTGATCTATGCCAACATCACGAATACTTTTGGAGACACCTGTAGAGCATCTTTATGATCACCCAGTTACGTTGTGACGTTTGATAGCACACAAGGTGTTCCTACATTATTCGGAAGTTGCATAATCTCATAGTCATAGGAACATGTATAAGTCATGAAGAAAGCAATAGCATTAAAACTAAACGATCATAGTGCTATGCTAACGGATGGGTCTAGTCCATCACATCATTCTTCTAATGATGTGATCCTGTTGATCAAATGACAACTCATGTCTATGGCTAGGAAACATAGCCATCTTTGATCAATGAGCTAGTCTAGTAGAGGCATACTAGGGACATACTATTTTGTCTATGTATTCACACATGTATCAAGTTTCCGGTTAATACAATTCTAGCATGAATAAAAGACATTTATCATGATATAAGGAAATACAAATAACATCTTTATTATTGCCTCTAGGGCATATTTCCTTCAGTCTCCCACTTGACCTAGAATCAATAATCTAGATTACAAAGTGATGATCCTCACACCCATGGAGTCCTGGTGCTGATCATGTTTTGCCCGTGAAAGAGGCTTAGTCAATGGGTCTGCAACATTCAGATCCGTATGTATCTTGCAAATCTCTATGTCTCCCTCCTTGACTAGATCGCGGATGGAATTGAAGCGTCTTTTGATGTGCTTTGTTCTCTTGTGAAACCTGGAATCCTTCGCCAAGGCTATTGCTCCAGTGTTGTCAAAAAAGATTTTTATTGGACCCGATGCACTAGGTATTACACCTAGATCGGATATGAACTCCTTCATCCAGACTCCTTCATTTGCTGCTTCCGAAGCAGCTATGTATTCCGCTTCACACGTAGATCCCGCCACGACGCTCTGCTTGGAACTGCACCAACTGACAGCTCCACCGTTCAATAAAAATACATATCCGGTTTGTGACTTAGAGTCATCCGGATCAGTGTCAAAGCTAGAATCGACGTAATCGTTTACGACGAGCTCTTTGTCACCTCCATATACGAGAAACATATCCTTTGTCCTTTTCAGGTATTTCAGGATGTTCTTGACCGTTGTCCAGCGATCCACTCCTGGATTACTTTGGTACCTCCCTGCTAGACTTATAGCAAGGCACACATCTGGTCTGGTACACAACATTGCATACATAATAGATCCTATGGCTGAGGCATAGGGAATGACTTTCATTTTCTCTCTATCTTCTGCAGTGGTCGGGCATTGAGTCTTACTCAACTTCATACCTTGTAACACAGGCAAGAACCCTTTCTTTGACTGATCCATTTTGAACTTCTTCAAAACTTTATTAAGGTATGTGCTTTGTGAAAGTCCAATTAAGCGTCTTGATCTATCTTTATAGATCTTGATGCCTAATATATAAGCAGCTTCACCGAGGTCTTTCATTGAAAAACTCTTATTCAAGTATCCTTTTATGCTATCCAGAAATTCTATATCATTTCCAATCAACAATATGTCATCCACATATAATATTAGAAATGCTACAGAGCTCCCACTCACTTTCTTGTAAATACAGGCTTCTCCAAAAGTCTGTATAAAACCATATGCTTTGATTACTTCATCAAAGCGTATATTCCAACTCCGAGATGCTTGCACCAGTCCATAGATGGATCGCTGGAGCTTGCATACTTTGTTAGCACCTTTTGGATCGACAAAACCTTCCGGTTGCATCATATACAACTCTTCTTTGAGATATCCATTTAGGAATGCAGTTTTGACATCCATTTGCCAGATTTCATAATCATAAAATGCGGCAATTGCTAACATGATTCGGACAGACTTAAGCATCGCTACAGGTGAGAAAGTCTCATCGTAGTCAACTCCTTGAACTTGTCGAAACCCTTTCGCAACAAGTCGAGCTTTGTAAACAGTAACATTACCATCTACGTCGGTCTTTCTCTTGAAGATCCATTTATTTTTGATGGCTTGCCGATCATCGGGCAAGTCAACCAAAGTCCACACTTTGTTCTCATACATGGATCCCATCTCAGATTTCATGGCCTCAAGCCATTTTGCGGAATCTGGGCTCATCATCGCTTCCTCATAGTTCGTAGGTTCATCATGCTCTAGTAACATGACTTCCAGAACTGGGTTGTCCTACCACTCTGGTGCGGAACGTACTCTGGTTGATCTACGACGTTCAGCAGAAACTTGATCTGAAGTTTCATGATCATCATCATTAGCTTCCTCACTAATTGGTGTAGGAATCACTGGAACAATTTTCTGTGATGTACTACTTTCCAATTCAGGAGAAGGTACAATTACCTCATCAAGTTCTACTTTCCTCCCACTCACTTCTTTCGAGAGAAACTCCTTCTCTAGAAAGGATCCATTCTTAGCAAAGAATATCTTGCCTTCGGATCTGTGATAGAAGGTGTACCCAACAGTCTCTTTTGGGTACCCTATGAAGACACATTTCTCCGACTTGGGTTCGAGCTTATCAGGTTGAAGCTTTTTCACATAAGCATCGCAGCCCCAAACTTTAAGAAACGACAACTTTGGTTTCTTGCCAAACCATAGTTCATAAGGTGTCGTCTCAACGGATTTAGATGGTGCCCTATTTAACGTGAATGCAGCTGTCTCTAAAGCATAACCCCAAAACGATAGTGGTAAATCGGTAAGAGACATCATAGATCGCACCATATCTAATAAAGTACGGTTACGACGTTCGAACACACCATTACGCTGTGGTGTTTCGGGTGGCGTGAGTTGTGAAACTATTCCACATTGTTTCAAATGAAGACCAAACTCGTAACTCAAATATTCTCCTCCACGATCAGATCGTAGAAACTTTATTTTCTTGTTACGATGATTCTCTACTTCACTCTGAAATTCTTTGAACTTTTCAAATGTTTCAGACTTGTGCTTCATTAAGTAGATATACCCATATCTGCTTAAATCATCAGTGAAGGTCAGAAAATAATGATACCCGCCGCGAGCTTCAACACTCATTGGCCCACATACATCAGTATGTATGATTTCCAACAAATCTGTTGCTCGCTCCACAGTTCCGGAGAACGGAGTTTTTAGTCATCTTGCCCATGAGGCATGGTTCGCAAGCACCAATTGATTCATAATCAAGTGATTCCAAAAGTCCATCACTATGGAGTTTCTTCATGCGATTTACACCAATATGACCTAAACGGCAGTGCCACAAATAAGTTGCACTATCATTATTAACCTTGCATCTTTTGGTTTCAATATTATGAATATGTGTATCACTACAATCGAGATCCAATAAGAATAGACCACTCTTCAAGGGTGCATGACCATAAAAGATATTATTCATAAAAATAGAACAACCATTATTCTCTGATTTAAATGAATAACCGTCTCGCAATAAACAAGATCCAGATATAATGTTCATGCTCAACGCTGGCACCAAATAACAATTATTTAGGTCTAAAACTAATCCTGAAGGTAGATGTAGAGGTAGCGTGCCGACGGCGATCACATCGACTTTGGAACCATTTCCCACGCGCATCGTCACCTCGTCCTTAGCTAATCTTTGTTTAATCCATAGTCCCTGTTTCGAGTTACAAATATTAGCAACCGAACCGGTATCAAATACCCAGGTACTACTACGAGCATTAGTTAGGTACACATCAATAACTTGTATATCACATATACCTTTGTTCACCTTGCCATCCTTCTTATCTGCCAAATACTTGGGGCAGTTCCGCTTCCAGTGTCCAGTCCCTTTGCAGTAGAAGCACTCAGTTTTAGGCTTGGCTCCAGACTTGGGTTTCTTCGTGGGAGTAGCAACTGTCTTGCTATTCTTCTTGAAGTTCCCCTTCTTTCCCTTGCCCTTTTTCTTGAAACTAGTGGTCTTGTTAACCATCAACACTTGATGCTCCTTTTTGTTTTCTACGTCCGCAGCTTTGAGCATAGCGAAGAGCTCGGGAATTGTCTTCTGCATCCCTTGCATATTATAGTTCATCACGAAGCCTTTATAGCTTGGTGGCAGTGATTGAAGAACTCTATTAATAACACTATCCTCGTCAACTTTGCAACCAAGTTGAGTCATATGATTGTAGTACCCAGACATTCTGAGCAAGTGTTCACTGATAGAACTATTCTCCTCCATCTTGCAGCTGTAGAACTTATTGGAAATCTCATATTTCTCAATCCGGGCATTTGCTTGAAATATTAACTTCAACTCCTGGAACATCTCATATGGTCCATGACGTTCAAAACATTGTTGAAGTCCCGGTTCTAAGCCGTAAAGCATGGCACACTGAACTATCGTGTAGTCATCAGACCGCGACTGCCAGACGTTCAAAGCGTCTACGTTAGAGGGAGGGGGCTTGTCACCTAGCGGTGCTTCAAGGACATAATTCTTCTGTGCAGCAATGAGGATAATCCTCAAGTTACGGACCCAGTATGTGTAATTGCTACCATCATCTTTCAACTTAGCTTTCTCTAGGAATGCATTAAAATTCGAAGGAACGATAGCACGGGCCATTGATCTACAACAACATAGATATGCAAAAACTATCAGGACTAAGTTCATGATAAATTAAAGTTCAATTTAATCATATTACTTAAAGAACTCCCACTAAGATAGACATCCCTCCGGTCATCTAAATGATCACGTGATCCAAATCAACTAAACCATGTCCGATCATCACGTGAGATGGAGTAGTTTAAATGGTGAACATCTTATGTTGATCATATCTACTATATGATTTACGCTCGACCTTTCGGTCTCCAGTGTTCCGAGGCCATATCTGCATATGCTAGGCTCGTCAAGTTTAACCCGAGTATTCTGCGTGTGCAAAACTGGCTTACACCCGTTGTATTTGAACGTAGAGCTTATCACACCCGATCATCACGTGGTGTCTCGGCACGACGAACTTTCGCAATGGTGCATACTCAGGGAGAACACTTATACCTTGAAATTTAGTAAGGGGTCATCTTATAATGCTACCGTCGTTCTAAGCAAAATAAGAAGCATAATAAGATAAACATCACATGCAATCAAAATATGTGACATGATATGGCCATCATCATCTTGTGCTTTTGATCTCTATCTCCAAAGCACCGTCATGATCACCTTCGTCACCGGCGCGACACCTTGATCTCCATCGTAGCATCGTTGTCGTCTCGCCAACTATTGCTTCTACGACTATCGCTACCGCTTAGTGATAAAGTAAAGCAATTACATGGCGATTGCATTTCATACAATAAAGCGACAACCATATGGCTCCTGCCAGTTGCCGATAACTTTACAAAACATGATCATCTCATACAAAACCGTATAACTCATCATGTCTTGACCATATCACATCACAACAAGCCCTGCAAAAACAAGTTAGACGTCCTCTACTTTGTTGTTGCAAGTTTTACGTGGCTGCTACGGGCTTAGCAAGAACCGTTCTTACCTACGCATACAAAACCACAACAATGTTTCATCAAGTATGTGCTATTTTAACCTTCACAAGGACCGGGCGTAGCCACACTTGATTCAGCTAAAGTGAGAGAGACAGACACCCGCCAGTCACCATTAAGCAACGAGTGCTCATAACGGTGAAACCAGTCTCGCGTAAGCGTACGCATAATGTCGGTCTGGGCCGCTTCATCTCACAATACCGCCGAAGCAAAGTATGTCATGCTGGTAAGCAGTATGACTAGTATCGCCCACAACTCATTGTGTTCTACTCATGCATATCATCTACGCATAGACCGGGCTCTGATACCACTGTTGGGTAGCGTAGTATTTTAAAATTTTCCTACGATCACGCAAGATCTACCTACTAGATGCATAGCAACGAGAGGGAAGAGTGTGTCTACATACCCTCGTAGACCGGGAGCGGAAGCGTCAAGTGACGCGGTTGATGTAGTCGAACTTCTTCGCGATCCAACAGATCAAGCACCGAACGAACGACACCTCCGCATTCAGCACACATTCAGCTTGATGACGTCCCACGAGCTCTTGATCCAGTTGAGCTTCACGGGAGAGTTTCGTCAGTATGATGGCGTGGTGACGGATATGATGTGACTACCGGCGCAGGGCTTCACCTAAGCACTGCAACGGTATGACCGAGGTATGTTTCTGTGGAGGGGGGCACCGCACACGGCTAAAACAATTCAACTTGTGTGTCTTTGGGTGCCCCCTGCCCCCGTATATAAAGGAGCAAGGGGGGAGGCCGGCCGGCCCTCTATGGTGCGCCTAGAGAGGCAATCCTAGTAGGAATAGGATTGCAATCCTATTCCTAGTAGGAGTCCACCAAGAAGGAGAGGGGGAAGGAAAGAGAGGGAGAGGGAGAGGGAAAGAGGGGCCGTGCCCCCCTCCCCTAGTCCTATTCGGACTGCCCCTAGGGAGGGGGCGCACCACCTCCTGGCTGCTGCCCTCTTTCTCCCCTATGGCCCACTAGGGCCCACCATTCCCCCGGGGGGTTCCGGTAACCCCCCCGGCACTCCGGTAAATTTCGAAACTTTCCAGAACACTTCCGGTGTCCGAATATAATCATCCAATATATCAATCTTTACGTCTCGGACATTCCGAGACTCCTCGTCATGTCCGTGATCTCATCCGGGACTCCGAACTACCTTCGGTACATCAAAACTCATAAACTCATAATACCGATCGTCATCAAACGTTAAGCGTGCGGACCCTACGGGTTCGAGAACTATGTAGACATGACCGAGACTCATCTCCGGTCAATAACCAATAGCGGAACCTGGATGCTCATATTGGCTCCCACATATTCTACGAAGATCTTTATCGGTCAAACCGCATAACAACATACGTTGTTCCTTTTGTCATCGGTATGTTACTTGCCCGAGATTCGATCGTCAGTATCTCTATACCTAGTTCAATCTCGTTACCGGAAAGTCTCTTTACTCGTTCCGTAATACATCATCTCGTGACTAACTCTTTAGTCTTTTGCTTGCAAGGCTTATTATGATGTGTATTACGTAGAGGCCCCAGAGATACCTCTCCGACACTCGGAGTGACAAATCCTAGTCTTGATCTATGCCAACATCATGAACACTTTCGGAGACACCTGTAGAGCATCTTTATGTTCACCCAGTTACGTTGTGACGTTTGATAGCACACAAGGTGTTCCTACAGTATTCGGAAGTTGCATAATCTCATAGTCATAGGAACATGTATAAGTCATGAAGAAAGCAATAGCAGTAAAACTAAACGATCATAGTGCTGTGCTAACGGATGGGTCTAGTCCATCACGTCATTCTTGTAATGATGTGATTCCGTTGATCAAATGACAACTCATGTCTATGGCTAGGAAACATAGCCATCTTTGATCAATGAGCTAGTCTAGTAGAGGCATACTAGGGACATACTATTTTGTCTATGTATTCACACATGTATCAAGTTTCCGGTTAATACAATTCTAGCATGAATAAAAGACATTTATCATGATATAAGGAAATACAAATAACATCTTTATTATTGCCTCTAGGGCATATTTCCTTCAAAAACGTCATTGGAATCCCGATTCTAAGCCGTAAAGTATGGTGCACTAAACTATCAAGTAGTCATCAGGACGTGTCTGTCAGGTGTTCACAACATCCACAGACGACGTTGTAGGGGTTTGCACATCGAGCGGTGCATCAAAGACGTAAGCCTTCTGTGTAGCAGTGAGGACACTCCTCGGACTACGGACCCAGTCCGCATCATTGCTTACAATATTTCAACTTAGTCTTTCTCTAGGATCGTATTAAACAGGGAGCTACAACGCAAGCTATTGGTCTGCAACATAATTTGCGAAGACAACTTAGACTATTGTTCATGACAATTAAGTTCATCTAATCAAATTTAATGAACTCCCACTCAGATAGACATCTCTCTAGTCATCCAAGTGATACATGATCCGAATCGACTAGGCCGTGTCCGATCATCACGTGAGAAGGACTAGTCATCAACAGTGAACATCTTTATGTTGATCGTATCTTCTATACGACTCATGTTCGACCTTTCGGTCTTCCGTGTTCCGAGGCCATGTCTGTACATGCTAGGCTCGTCAAGTGAACCCTAAGTGTATTGCGTGTGTAAATCTGGCTTACACCTGTTGTATGCGAACGTTAGATCCTATCACACCCGATCATCACGTGGTGCTTCGGAACAACGAACCTTAGAAACGGTGCACAGTTAGGGGGAACACAATTCTTGAAATTTTAGTGAGAGATCATCTTATTTACTACCGTCGTTCTAAGAAAATAAGATGTAAAACATGATAAACATCACATGCAATCAAATAGTGACATGATATGGCCAATATCATTTTGCTCCTTTTGATCTTCATCTTCGGGGCTCCATGATCATCATCATCACCGGCATGACACCATGATCTCCATCATCGTGTCTTCATGAAGTCGTCTCGCCAAACATTATTTTTACTACTATGGCTAACGGTTAGCAATAAAGTAAAGTAATCACATGGCATTTTCAGTGACACGCAGGTCATACAATAAAATAAGACAACTCCTATGGCTCGTGCCGGTTGTATGCGAACATTAGAGCCTATCACACCCGATCATCACGTGGTGCTTCGGAACAACAAACCTTAGAAACGGTGCACAGTTAGGGGAACACAATTCTTGAATTTTAGTGAGAGATCATCTTATTTACTACCGTCGTTCTAAGCAAATAAGATGTAAAACATGATAAACATCACATGCAATCAAATAGTGACATGATATGGCCAATATCATTTTGCTCCTTTTGATCTTCATCTTCGGGGCTCCATGATCATCATCGTCATCGGCATGACACCATGATCTCCATCATCGTGTCTTCATGAAGTCGTCTCGCCAAACATTATTTTTACTACTATGGCTAACAGTTAGCCATAAAGTAAAGTAATTACATGGCATTTTCAGTGACACGCAGGTCATACAATAAAATAAGACAACTCCTATGGCTCCTGCTGGTTGTCACACTCATCGACATGCAAGTCGTGATTCCTATTACAAGAACATGATCAATCTCATACATCACATATATATCATTCATCACATCCTTTTGGCCATATCACATCACACGGCACATGCTGCAAGAACAAGTTAGACGTCCTCTAATTGTTGTTGCAAGTTTTTACGTGGCTGTTATAGGTTTCTAGCAAGAACCTTTCTTACCTACGCCAAAACCACAACGTGATATGCCAATTTCTATTTACCCTTCATAATGACTCTTTTCATCGAATCCGATCCGACTAAAGTGGGAGAGACTGACACCCGCTAGCCACCTTATGCAACTAGTGCATGTCAGTCGGTGGAACCTGTCTCACGTAAGCGTACGTGTAAGGTCGGTCCGGGCCGCTTCATCCCACGATGCCGCCGAATCAAGATAAGACTAGTAGCAGCAAGTAAATTGACATGATCTATGCCCACAACAACTTGTGTTCTACTCGTGCATAGTAACTACGCATAGACCTAGCTCATGATGCCACTGTTGGGGAACGTAGCAAAATTTTAAAATTTTCTACGCATCACCAAGATCAATCTATGGAGTCATCTAGAAACGAGGGAGAGGGGAGTGCATCTATATACCCTTGTAGATCGCTAAGCGGAAGCGTTACAAGAACACGGATGAAGGAGTCGTACTCGTAGCGATTCAAATCGCGGTTGATTCCGATCTAAGCGTTGAACCACGGCGCCTCCGTGTTCAACACACGTGCAGCCCGGTGACGTCTCCCACGCCTTGATCCAGCAAGGGGAGAAGGAGAGGTTGGGGAAGACTCCGTCCAGCAGCAGCACGACGGCGTGGTGGTGATGGAGGAGCGTGGCAATCCTGCAGGGCTTCGCCAAGCACCGCGGGAGAGGAGGAGGACTTGGGAGAGGGGGAGGGCTGCGCCAGAACTTGGGTGCGGCTGCCCTCCCACCCCCCACATATATATAGGGGTAAGGGAGAGGGGGCCGGCCCCCTCAGATCCAATCTGAGGACGGGGCGGCGGCCAGGGGGGTGCCTTGCCCCCCAAGGCAAGGGGGGGGCGCCCCCCCTTAGGGTTCCCCACAAACTCTAGGCGCATGGGCCCTAGAGGGGAGGCGCCCAGACCACTTAGGGGCTGGTCCCCTTCCACATACAGCCCATAGGGCCCTCTGGGGCAGGTGGACCCCCGGAACCCCTTCGGTGGTCCCGGTACAATACCGGCACCCCCCC
>LR738713.1:633686370-633741520 GCA_902687465.1 Secale cereale | reverse complement strand
CCCCCCCCCCCCCCCGGCGCGGCCAGGAGGGGGGCCGCGCCACCAGGGCGCCTGGAGCCCTGGTGGCCCCCCTCCGGCCCTACTTTGGCCGCCAGGAAGCTTCCGGAAAGCTGATTTTTTATATAATTTTTCCGGAATTTTTCTGGCAGTTTACGTGATGGGAAAACCTGAAATACAAAAACAGCAGAAAACAGAAACTCGCACTGGGGTGCACTGAGTTAATAGGTTAGTCCAAATATGATCAAAAGTGTATGGAAGTGTATAAATATCATAGCAATATCACACAAAAGAGGCATGGAACAAGCAGAAATTATAGATACGTTTTGGACGTATCAACTCCTCATATGTTATTATATTTTGTGCAAATCCCGTGTTGTCATCAATCCACCAAATAGGGGGAGATTGAAAGGGCATGTCCCTTCCTTTGTGGTTTTGGTGATTGATGACATTGTGTCTTCGGACTAATCGTGTGTGCCAAGTATTTCTGGTATGTATCCAGAGGCACGAGACGATTATCTACCCTCCGAGTTATCAGCTCAAGACGTGTTGTCGTGCTAGGCTTTTGTTTTGGTGGACTTGAGTCGTAGGAGACACTGTACTATCAAGGGGGGGGGGGGGTCCGCATTAGAAAGGCCAGGGTGGAATCATCACGTACACTCTATTTTTGCAGCCTCATCATCTCTCTTTTCCTTAAGGATCTCCACTTCTTTCTGTGGGCGTGGTAGTACCGTAGCCAGGGCGGTAGTACCACCTATATGCTCTAAGCGGTAGTACCACTTAGAAGGCGCGGTAGTATCGCTTGGGCTTATGCGCGGCAGTACCGTTGCGGCTACTCTCCACCTCCGCGTCGATTCAGGACGAGTATTTCTCGTGTCGGGTTCTACGGTAGTAGCAATGGTAGTAGCAGCTGTTGGGGAACGTAGTATTTTAAAATTTTCCTACGATCACACAAGATCTATCTACTAGATGCATAGCAACGAGAGGGGAGAGTGTGTCTACGTACCCTCGTAGACCGGAAGCGGAAGCGTTAGAACAACGCGGTTGATGTAGTCGTACGTCTTCACGGCCCGACCGATCAAGCACCGAAACTACGGCACCTCCGAGTTCTAGCACACGTTCAGCTCGATGACGTCCCTCGAACTCCGATCCAGCTGAGTGTCGAGGGAGAGTTCCGTCAGCACGACGGCGTGGTGACGATCTTGATGTTCTACTGTCGCAGGGCTTCGCCTAAGCACCGCTACAATATTATCGAGGAGAACTATGGTGGAGGGGAGCACCGCACACGGCTAAGAGATCAAGAGATCAATTGTTGTGTCTAGAGGTGCCCCCCTACCCCCGTATATAAAGCAGGGAGGGAGAGGCCGGCCCTAGAAGGGGCGCGCCAAGTGTGGGGAGTCCTACTAGGACTCCCAAGTCCTAGTAGGATTCCCCTTTCCTTTCCGGAGTAGGAGAGAAGGAAAGAGGGGGAGAGGGAGAAGGAAAAGGGGGTTGCACCCCTTGTCCAATTCGGACCAGAAGGGGGCCACGCGCCTCCTTCCTTTTGGCCTCTCTCCTCTATTCCCGTAACTCCCCGGTACTCCGAAAATACCCGAATCACTCGGAACCTTTCCGATGTCCGAATATAGTCGTCCAATATATCGATTTTTACGTCTCGACCATTTCGAGACTCCTCGTCATGTCCCCGATCTCATCCGGGCCTCCGAACTCCTTCGGTACATCAAAACTCATAAACTCATAATAAAACTGTCATCGAAACCTTAAGCGTGCGGACCCTACGGGTTCGAGAACTATGTAGACATGACCGAGACACGTCTGCGGTCAATAACCAATAGTGGAACCTAGATGCTCATATTGGCTCCCACATATTCTACGAAGATCTTTATCGGTCAAACCGCATAACAACATACGTTGTTCCCTTTGTCATCGGTATGTTACTAGCCCGAGATTCGATCGTCGGTATCTCAATACCTAGTTCAATCTCGTTACCGGCAAGTCTCTTTACTCGTTCCGTAATACATCATCCCGCAACTAACTCATTAGCTGCAATGCTTGCAAGGCTTATAGTGATGTGCATTACCGAGTGGGCCCAGAGATACCTCTCCGACAATCGGAGTGACAAATCCTAATCTCGAAATACGCCAACCCAACAAGTACCTTTGGAGACACCTGTAGAGTACCTTTATAATCACCCAGTTACGTTGTGACGTTTGGTAGCACACAAAGTGTTCCTCTGGTATTCGGGAGTTGCATAATCTCATAGTCATAGGAACATGTATAAGTCATGAAGAAAGCAATAGCAATAAAACTAAACGATCAAGTTGCTAAGCTAACGGATGGGTCTTGTCCATCACATCATTCTCCTAATGATGTGACCCCGTTGATCAAATGACAACTCATGTCTATGGCTAGGAAACATAACCATCTTTGATCAATGAGCTAGTCTAGTAGAGGCATACTAGGGACACTCTGTTTTGTCTATGTATTCACACATGTACTAAGTTTCTAGTTAATACAATTCTAGCATGAATAATAAACATTTATCATGATATAAGGAAATAAATAATAACTTTATTATTGCCTCTAGGGCATATTTCCTTCAGTCTCCCACTTGCACTAGAGTCAATAATCTAGATCACATCACCATGTGATTAACACCAATAGTTCACATCACCATGTGACTAACACCCATAGTTCTCATCGCCATGCGACCAATACCCAGAAGGGTTTACTAGAGTCAACAATCTAGTTCACATCGCCATGTGATTAATACCCAAAGAGTACTAAGGTGTGATCATGTTTTGCTTCGTGAGAGAAGTTTAGTCAGCGGGTCTGTTATATTCAGATCCGTATGTATTTCGCAGATTTCTATGTCTACAATGCTCTGCATGGAGCTACTCTAGCTAATTGCTCCCACTTTCAATACGCATCCAGATTGATACTTAGAGTTATCTGGATTTAGTGTCAAAGCTTGCATCAGCGTAACCCTTTACGACGAACTCTTTATCACCTCCATAATCGAGAAACATTTCCTTAGTCATCCAGTTACTAAGGATAATTTTGACCGCTGTACAGTGATCTACTCCTGGATCACTATTGTACCTCCTTGTCAAACTTATGGCAAGGTACACAAAATGTTTGGTACACAGCATGGCATACTTTATAGAACCTATGGCTGAGGCATAGGGAATGACTTTCATTCTCTCTATATTTTTCTGCCGTGGTCTGGCTTTGAGTCTTACTCAACTTCACACCTTACAAGTCAGGCAAGAACTCCTTCTTTGACTGATACATTTTGAACTACTTCAAAATCTTATCAAGGTATGTACTTATCGAAAGTCTTATCAAGCGTCTTGATCTATCTCTATAGATCTTGATGCTCAATTTGTAAGCAGCTTCACCAAGGTCTTTCTTTGAAAAACTCCTTTCAAACACTCCTTTATGCTTTCCAGAAAATTCTACATCATTTCCGATCGACAATATGTCATTCACATATACTTATCAGAAAGGTTGTAGTGCTCCCACTCACTTCTTGTAAATACAGGCTTCACCGCAAGTCTGTATAAATCTATATGCTTTGATCAACTTATCAAAGCGTATATTCCAACTCTGAGATGCTTGCACCAGTCCATAGATGGATCGCTGGAGCTTGCACAATTTGCTAGCACCTTTAGGATTGACAAAACATTCTGGTTGCATCATATACAACTCTTCTTTAATAAATCCATTAAAGAACGCAGTTTCGTTATCCATTTGCTAGATTTCATAAAATGTGGCAATTGCTAACATGATTCGGACAGACTTAAGCATCGCTACGGGTGAGAAAATCTCATCGTAGTCAACACCTTGAACTTGTCGAAAACCTTTCGCAACAAGTCGAGCTTTGTAGACAGTAACATTACCATCGGCGTCAGTCTTCCTCTTAAAGATCCATTTATTTTCAATGGCTTGCCGACCATCGGGCAAGTCAACCAAAGTCCATACTTTGTTCTCATACATGGATCCCATCTCAGATTTCATGGCCTCAAGCCATTTCGCGGAATCTGGGCTCATCGTCGCTTCCTCATAGTTCGTAGGTTCATCATGGTCCAGTAACATGACTTCCAGAACCGGGTTGCCGTACCACTCTGGTGCTGAACGAACTCTGGTTGATCTATGAAGTTCAGCAGAAACTTGATCTGAAGTTTCATGATCATCATCATTAGCTTCCTCACTAATTGGTGTAGGAATCACTGGAACTAGTTTATGTGATGTTCCACTTTCCAATTCGGGAGAAGGTACAATTACCGCATCAAGTTCTACTTTCCTCCCACTCACTTATTTCGAGAGAAACTCCTTCTCTAGAAAGGATCCACTCTTAGCAACAAAGACCTTGCCTTCGGATCTGTGATAGAAGGTGTACCCAACAGTTTCTTTTGGGTATCCTATGAAGATTTACTTCTCCGATTTGGGTTCGAGCTTATCATGTTGAAACTTTTTCACATAAGCATCGCAGTCCCAAACTTAGAGAAATGACAGCTTAGGTTTCTCGTCAAACCACAGTTCATACGATGTCATCTCCACGGATTTAGATGGTGCCCTATTTAACGTGAATGTAGCTGTCTCTAATGCATAACCCCAAAAGAGATAGTTGTAGATCGATAAGAGACATCATCGATCGCACCATATCTAATAAAGTACGGTTATGACGTTCGGACACACCATTACGCTGTGGTGTTCCGGGTGGCGTGAGTTGTGAAACTATTCCACATTGTTTCAAATGAAGACCAAACTCGTAACTCAAATATTCTCCTCCAAGATTAGATCGTAGAAACTTTATTTTCTTGTTACGATGATTCTCTACTTCACTCCGAAATTCTTTGAACTTTTCAAATGTTTCAGACTTGTGCTTCATTAAGTAGATATACCCATATCTGCTCAACTCATCAGTGAAGGTCAGAAAATAACGATACCCGCCGCGAGCTTCAACACTCATTGGTCTGCATACATCAGTATGTATGATTTCCAACAACTCTGTTGCTCGCTCCACAGTTCCGGAGAACGGAGTTTTAGTCATCTTGTCCATGAGGCATGGTTCGCAAGCACCAAGTGATTCATAATCAAGTGATTCCAAAAGTCCATCACTATGGAGTTTCTTCATGCGCTTTACACCAATATGACCTAAACGGCAGTGCCACAAATAAGTTGCACTATCATTATTAACCTTGCATCTTTTGGCTTCAATATTATGAATATGTGTATCACACGATCGAGATCCAACAAACCATTTTCATTGGGTGTATGACCATAGAAGGTTTTATTCATGTAAACAGAACAACAATTATTCTCTAACTTACATGAATAACCGTATTGCAATAAACATGATCAAATCATATTCATGCTCAACACAAACACCAAATAACACTTATTTAGGTTCAACACTAATCCCGAAAGTATAGGGAGTGTGCGATGATGATCATATCAATCTTGGAACTACTTCCAATACACATCATCACTTTATCCTTTAACTAATTTCTGTTCATTATGCAACTCCCATTTCGAGTAACTACTCTTTAGCAACTGAACCAGTATCAAATACCGAGGGGTTGCTATGAACACTAGTAAAATACACATCAATAATCTGTATATCAAATATACCTTTGTTCACTTTGCCATCCTTCTTATCCGCCAAGTATCTAGGGTAGTTCCACTTCCAGTGACCATTTCCTTTGCAGTAGACGCACTTAGTTTCAAGCTTGAGTTTAGCTTTTGGGTTTCTTCATGGGAGTGACAACTTGCTTGTCATTCTTCTTGAAGTTCCCCTTCTATCCCTTTGCCCTTTACTTGAAACAAGTGGTCTTATTAACCATCAACACTTGATGCTCTTTCTTGATTTCTACCTCCGCCGATTTCAGCATCGCGAAGAGATCGGGAATTAACTTCGTCATCCCTTGCATATTATAGTTCATCACGAAGTTCTACTAACTCGGTGATAGTGACTAGAGAACTTTGTCAATTACTATCTTATCTGGAAGATTAACTCCCACTTGATTCAAGTAATTGTAGTACCCAGACAATCTGAGCACATGCTCACTGGTTGAGCTATTCTCCTCCATCTTGTAGGCAAAGTACTGTCAGAGGTCTTATACCTCTCGACACGGGCATGAGTATGAAATACTAATTTCAACTCTTGGAACATCTTATATGCTCCGTGGCGTTCAAAACGTTTTTGAAGTCCCGGTTCTAAGCCGTAAAGCATGGTGCACTTAAACTATCAAGTAGTCATCATACCGAGCTTTTGTCAAAACGTTCATAACGTCTACATCTGTTCCTGCAATAGGCTGTCACCTAGCGGTGCATCAAGGACATAATTCTTCTGTGCAGCAATGAGGATAATCCTCAGATCACGGACCTAGTCCGCATCATTGCTACTAACATCTTTCAACTTAGTTTTCTCTAAGAACATATAAAAAATTAACGGGGAGCAACATCGTGAGCTATTGATCTACAACATAGATATGCTAATACTACCAGGACTAAGTTCATGATAAATTAAAGTTCAATTTAATCATATTACTTAAGAACTCCCACTTAGATAGACATCCCTCTAGTCATCTAAATGATCACGTGATCCAAATCAACTAAACCATGTCCGATCATCACGTGAGATGGAGTAGTTTTCAATGGTGAACATCTTATGTTGATCATATCTACTATATGATTCACGCTCGACCTTTCGGTCTCCAGTGTTCCGAGGCCATATCTGCATATGCTAGGCTCGTCAAGTTTAACCCGAGTATTCTGCGTGTGCAAAACTGGCTTACACCCGTTGTATTTGAACGTAGAGCTTATCACACCCGATCATCACGTGGTGTCTCGGCACGACGAACTTTCGCAACGGTGCATACTCAGGGAGAACACTTATACCTTGAAATTTAGTAAGGGATCATCTTCTAATGCTACCGTCGTTCTAAGCAGAATAAGAAGCATAATAAGATAAACATCACATGCAATCAAAATATGTGACATGATATGGCCATCATCATCTTGTGCTTTTGATCTCCATCTCCAAAGCACCGTCATGATCACCTTCGTCACCGGCGCGACACCTTGATCTCCATCGTAGCATCGTTGTCGTCTCGCCAACTATTGCTTCTACGACTATCGCTACCGCTTAGTGATAAAGTAAAGCAATTACATGGCGATTGCATTTCATACAATAAAGCGACAACCATATGGCTCCTGCCAGTTGCCGATAACATTACAAAACATGATCATCTCATACAAAACCGTATAACTCATCATGTCTTGACCATATCACATCACAACATGCCCTGCAAAAACAAGTTAGAAGTCCTCTACTTTGTTGTTGCAAGTTTTACGTGGCTGCTACGGGCTTAGCAAGAACCGTTCTTACCTACGCATACAAAAACCACAACGATGTTTCGTCAAGTATGTGATGTTTTAACCTTCACAAGGACCGGGCGTAGCCACACTTGTTTCAGCTAAAGTGAGAGAGACAGACACCCGCCAGTCACCTTTAAGCAACGAGTGCTCGTAACGGTGAAACCAGTCTCGCGTAAGCGTACGCATAATGTCGGTCCGGGCCGCTTCATCTCACAATACCGCCGAAGCAAAGTATGACATGCTGGTAAGCAGTATGACTAGTATCGCCCACAACTAATTGTGTTCTACTCGTGCATATCATCTACGCATAGACCTGGCTCATGATGCCACTGTTGGGGAACGTAGTATTTTAAAATTTTCCTACGATCACGCAAGATCTATCTACTAGATGCATAGCAACGAGAGGGGAGAGTGTGTCTACGTACCCTCGTAGACCGGAAGCGGAAGCGTTAGAACAACGCGGTTGATGTAGTCGTACGTCTTCACGGCCCGACCGATCAAGCACCGAAACTACGGCACCTCCGAGTTCTAGCACACGTTCAGCTCGATGACGTCCCTCGAACTCCGATCCAGCTGAGTGTCGAGGGAGAGTTCCGTCAGCACGACGGCGTGGTGACGATCTTGATGTTCTACTGTCGCAGGGCTTCGCCTAAGCACCGCTACAATATTATCGAGGAGAACTATGGTGGAGGGGAGCACCGCACACGGCTAAGAGATCAAGAGATCAATTGTTGTGTCTAGAGGTGCCCCCCTGCCCCCGTATATAAAGGAGGGAGGGAGAGGCCGGCCCTAGAAGGGGCGCGCCAAGTGTGGGGAGTCCTACTAGGACTCCCAAGTCCTAGTAGGATTCCCCTTTCCTTTCCGGAGTAGGAGAGAAGGAAAGAGGGGGAGAGGGAGAAGGAAAAGGGGGCTGCACCCCTTGTCCAATTCGGACCAGAAGGGGGCCACGCGCCTCCTTCCTTTTGGCCTCTCTCCTCTATTTCCGTAACTCCCCGGTACTCCGAAAATACCCGAATCACTCGGAACCTTTCCGATGTCCGAATATAGTCGTCCAATATATCGATTTTTACGTCTCAACCATTTCGAGACTCCTCGTCATGTCCCCGATCTCATCCGGGACTCCGAACTCCTTCGGTACATCAAAACTCATAAACTCATAATAAAACTGTCATCGAAACCTTAAGCGTGCGGACCCTACGGGTTCGAGAACTATGTAGACATGACCGAGACACGTCTCCGGTCAATAACCAATAGTGGAACCTGGATGCTCATATTGGCTCCCACATATTCTACGAAGATCTTTATCGGTCAAACCGCATAACAACATACGTTGTTCCCTTTGTCATCGGTATGTTACTAGCCCGAGATTCGATCGTCGGTATCTCAATACCTAGTTCAATCTCGTTACCGGCAAGTCTCTTTACTCGTTCCGTAATACATCATCCCGCAACTAACTCATTAGCTGCAATGCTTGCAAGGCTTATAGTGATGTGCATTATCGAGTGGGCCCAGAGATACCTCTCCGACAATCGGAGTGACAAATCCTAATCTCGAAATACGCCAACCCAACAAGTACCTTTGGAGACACCTGTAGAGTACCTTTATAATCACCCAGTTACGTTGTGACGTTTGGTAGCACACAAAGTGTTCCTCTGGTATTCGGGAGTTGCATAATCTCATAGTCATAGGAACATGTATAAGTCATGAAGAAAGCAATAGCAATAAAACTAAACGATCAAGTTGCTAAGCTAACGGATGGGTCTTGTCCATCACATCATTCTCCTAATGATGTGACCCCGTTGATCAAATGACAACTCATGTCTATGGCTAGGAAACATAACCATCTTTGATCAATGAGCTAGTCTAGTAGAGGCATACTAGGGACACTCTGTTTTGTCTATGTATTCACACATGTACTAAGTTTCCAGTTAATACAATTCTAGCATGAATAATAAACATTTATCATGATATAAGGAAATAAATAATAACTTTATTATTGCCTCTAGGGCATATTTCCTTCAGCAGCGGTAGTAGCGCTTATAAGCGGTAGTACCGCTGCCACCACCGTGGCCACTACCACTCCTTTCCTCTGAGCCTCGTCCCTAACATAGGGCGGTAGTACCGCTAGCACCAGCGGTAGTACCGCTCGGCCCAGCGGTAGTACCGCCCTGTGCGGGCTGAGAAGAGTGTAACGGTTCACTCTTCTCCTCCACTATATAAAGGGTTCTTCTTCCTCTAGAAAACCTACCTCTTCTCCCCCAAGCTCCATTGTTGCTCCAAAAGCTTATTTTTGCCCGATCTCTCTCCCTAGGCAATCAAACTTGTTGATTTCTAGGGATTGGTTGAGAAGGCCCAGATCTACACTTCCACCAAGAGAAATTTGATTCCCCCCACTAATCCCTTGCGGATCTTGTTACTCTTGGGTTTTTTAGCACCCTAGACGGTTGAGGTCACCTCAGAGCCATATCTACTGTGGTGAAGCTCTGTGGTTTCGTTGGGAGCCTCCAATTCAGTTGTGGAGAGATCCCCAACCGTGTTTGTAAAGGTTCAGTCGCCGCCTTCAAGGGCACCAATAGTGGAATCACGGCATCTCGCATTGTGTGAGGGCGTGAGCAGAATACGGTGACCCTAGTGGCTTCTTGGGGAGCATTGTGCCTCCACACCGCTCAAACGAAGACGTACTTCCCCTCAAAGGGAAGGAACTTCGGTAACACATCCTCGTCTTCACCGGCTCCACTTTTGGTTATCTCTATCCTTTACTTGTGCAAGCTTTAGTGTGTTAGTATCTTGTGCTTGCTTGCTTACTTATCTTTGTTGCATCATATAGGTTGCTCACCTAGTTGCATATCTAGACAACCTATTTTGTTCCTAAGTTTAATTTGGTCAAGAAAAGCTAAAATTGTTAGTTGCCTATTCACCCCCCTCTAGTCAACCATATCGATCATTTCAATCTTGGCCTATCTCCATACAACTCTCGCAAATCAATGTGTCTTCCTCTTGGGTGTACGATCTCGTGCGAATGCTTTGCCTCTTCTTTTGTACTTCGGCCCTTTGGGTGAGCTCATCGATAAACACCAATGGCTCTGCCAAAATGTCGACCTCTTCTTCCTCATCTTCACAATACAAGTCATCATCATCATGCCATGTGTTGCCATGGCTGTCCTCATTTTCATCATGGCCGGCGAATTGAGTGTCATCATAGTGGTCGCGGCCGTCCTGGCTCTGGGTCGCATCGGGATCGAAAGATTGGCCTTGGCCGTCGACGTGGAAGGCCTCACCATGGCCCTCGAAGAGAAGTCCTCCATGAACGCCGCGCACTCGGGGTCGTTGCCGTCGGCGTCGGCATCGGCATTTTGTCGAACAGCCTGCGGGCGCCGACCATGTTGGCGGAAGGGATCGACTGGGGCTGCTTCTTTTGCGTCCCGTTGGACGCCTAGCCTGCGCTACTGTACCCCGGCGTGACATTGAGGTCGATGACACCCGCGGCTGCGGGCGTGGCCGGAGCGACCACGCTGCAGTCCGGCGACATGAAGAACCGTGTTTGCCCATGGCCGTGCAAGGGAGAACACAGGCGCGCGCCCCGCCCGTCCGCGCACAGCCCGTTCCGACGTAAGAGCGGCTGAAATTTGGGTCAGGATTGGGTCGAAAGCGGACATTGGTCCATTTGCTCCTGCATGTTGGATCGATGGTTGTGTCCGTTTACACCCAGACGGACACGATCGGATCATTTGGGGTCGTGCGTCGGAGTTGCCCTAACGGTTGAATATTCTGAATTTCTTTTTCGAGTGTTATGTTGGATATACGAGTTGAGATGCTTTGCCCGGCTAGTATGCCACGTGATTTCGTACCATCCCAGCCCTGTAATCTACTCCACAATCTATAAAAGAAGAAAAGCTGTACCCATTTGTTTGGCAGCCAACTTTACCCCACGAGCATTTCATCCCAAAGTCTTTACTCACACAGCACAATAATACATGCACGAGCTCCATTTCTCTCTCTCGTAATTGTACGAGCTCCATATTGATAAGCTGCAACACATATCGCTGTCCTCGTGGCCCTAACCCATCCTATCACCCTTTTCTGAACAAGAAAAAATAATCATATTGTCCGTGCTGCCACTACCACCACCACACCCACCCACCTAACGCCAGTCGGATCGGGCCAACCACAACACACGCAAACGCCCAAGAAACAACACGCCACGCTTCCCCTCGCTTCCCCCTCCCACCCATAGACCCGAGCTCCAGCCAAATCAACCATACATCTCCACATGCCCACACATCCAGAGCTAGCTCTAGCTGACGCAGTCTGATATTTTGGCGCCATTAATCAATCAGTCAACCAGCCCCGAGCTCGCCCGCTCGCTCGAGCTCACGGCGACGGCCACGCCCACGTCCAGGTCAGAGCCGTTATTTATAGGAGGGTGAGGGCCGGCCATGTCTTCCTCCTCTCCCCCCAATAGCAACGAGAGCGGCAAGAAGAACCCGCTGGACGCCATGGGCGCCTTCTTCTCGGCGCAGGTGAACCGCCGCAAGCTGGTCTCCACGCAGAAGCTGGCCATGTCCGAGCGCTGCACCTCCTGCGGCGACGACTTCCCGGGCTGCGCCCACCGCCCCGCCGACCGCAAGACGTGGATGGCGGAGCTGGGCCCCGACCGCCTGCGCGTGCACCAGGTGGTCTGGCCGGGCACCCACGACTCGGCCACCAACAAGATCGGCATCCCCTTCATCACCCGCCCCTTCGCGCAGTGCCAGTCGCTCTCCGTTTACCACCAGCTCGCCCTCGGCTGCCGCCTCCTCGACGTCCGCGTCCAGGAGGAGCGCCGCGTCTGCCACGGCGTGCTGGCCACCTACTCCGTCGACGTCGTGCTCGACGACGTCCTGCGCTTCCTCGCCGAGACCGAGTCGGAGGTCCTGGTCCTCGAGATCCGCACCGAGTTCGGCCGCGAGGACCCGCCGGACTTCGCCAAGTACCTGGTGGAGCGGCTGGGCGAGCACCTGATCCCGCAGGACGAGGCGGTGTTTCACAAGACGGTCGCGGAGCTGCTCCCGCGGCGGGTGATGTGCGTGTGGAAGCCGCGCAAGTCGCCGCCCCCCGGGCGCGGCGAGCCGCTGTGGAGCTCCGGCTACCTGCGGGACAACTGGATCGACACGGACCTGCCGGAAACCAAGTACGAGAGCAACCTCAAGTTCCTCGGCCAGCAGCCGCCGGCGAGGGACCGGCGGTACCTGTACCGGGTGGAGAACACGGTGACGCCGCAGGCCGACAACCCGGTGGTGTGCGTGCGCCCGGTCACCAACCGCATCCGCGGGTACGCGCGCAGCTTCATCGCCGAGGCCTTCGCCAAGGGCCTCGGCGACCGGCTGCAGGTCTTCTCCACCGACTTCATCGACGGCGACTTCGTCGACGCCTGCGCCGGCGTCACCAAGGCCCGCGTCGACGGCGCCGCGTGATCCGCACGTTGCATGGGGCCTGCGTGTAGTAATTAGAGCGGTGGCCGCGCGCGATTAGAGGGGTTCCTTCGTTCGTCGTTCCGTTTTTTCTTTCGTGGTGTGCAGAACAGAAGCAGAGCAGGGGAGCAGAAGCAGAGTGTCGGAGTGTGCGTCCGGGTGGGGATTGTTTACAGGTAAATTTGGGACACCATGGATTAATGGTGTTGATGTTCGTGTGTGATGTTTTGTAAGCAGTAGTGGATTGGGGGTCTGTAAATACAGTGGCGAATTGCATGTGCAAAGGAATAAGCACAAGTGTTGGTTGTGAATTGCTCCTTCACCTCAACAGAGAAAAGTTTTCATGCAAATAGCCACTAGTAGGATGGTTAATTCCTTGAAAAAACCTTTTATATACCCCCTCCGTCCTAAAATAAGTGTTCCAATTTTGTACTACCTTTTTTTTCGAGAAAGCTTTCAATATATTCATCTTCAATCATGGCAGTACAACGCACACAAGAAATAAAAATTACATCCAGATTCGTAGACCACCTAGCGACGACTACAAGCACTGAAGCGAGCCGAAGGCGCGCCGCCGTCATCACCCCTCCATCGCCGGAGCCGGGCACACCTTGTTGTAGTAGACAGTCGAAAAGCCGTCGTGCTAAGGCCCCATAGGAACAGCAACCGTCACCGATGAAAAATAACGTAGATCGGAAGGATCCAAACCGAAGACACACGAACGTAGACGAACAACGTCGAGATCCGAATAAATCCACCAAAGATAGATCTGTCGGAGACACACCTCCACACGCCCACCAACGATGCTAGATGCATCGCCGGAACGGGGCTAGGCGGGGAGACCTTTATTTCATCTTCAGGGAGCCGCCGCCGTCTCGTCTTCCTGAGCAGGACACAAACCCTAGCGAGATTGAAAAAATCGACTAAAAGCGGAGCCCTCCCGCCGGCCCTTGCCAGGATCCACCACGTCTCCATGGCCCTAGGGCCACCGGAGACGCGGCGGACCTGCGCCGGCGCCGGCGAGAGGCAGGAACCATAAACTTTCTTTCTTGAAGGAGGAGGAGGCGGCTGGAAGAGAAAAACCCCCTACACCTATTTTGTACTCCCTCCGTCCGGAAATACTTGTCATCAAAATGAATAAAAGGGGATGTATCTAGATGTATTTTAGTTCTAGATACACCCCTTTTTGTCCATTTTGATGACAAGTTTTTTGGGACGGAGGGAGTACTACCTTAAATGTAAAGTTATACTAAGATCGAGACATTTATTTTGGGACGGAAGGAGTATTATCCAGGATGGTTTTCATCAACTCTCAGAAAAGAAAAAAGAAACCAGGATGGCTTTCAACTGGCCGCAATGTTCTCTGCTGATGCTACCATCGAAGTTACTTGCGATCAAGGCAAGCGTTACGGTCGAGCATTTATTCGACAGGGGACAGCTTCTTTCTACACTAACATCACATCAAGTCTATTTAAAAAAAAATCACAACAGGTCATTTGAAACTTTTATCTTTTGCCCGTTTGATTTTTCAATGAAGGTAACAAAGTTAGTATTGTATTTGCGTGCATTTGCTACACCTTTGCTATTTGCAAGTTGCCTGAAAACACAACTTGCAAGCGGTCAATTTGGGAAGGGAGAATATGGCAAGGTGTTGACGGGACGACGGGGCGTCGTCGGTGAAGGGGAGTTGGCGGTTGACGGTCTACTAGTGTAGGATAGGCTGTTGGACAGAGACAGCCAGGCGACGACAGAAAGTATGGCTCTGGGAGAGATGGTGGGAAGGAAGGAAGGATAAGACGATGGCGAGTGACACGAGGACAATCTGAGTTTTCACACAACTATCAATAGAGGGTCCAAATTTATGTACTGGGCGAAACTATATGCTGAATATACCACTCCCGGGAAAGATGGCACCACACATGGCGTCCACTCCAACATGTCCCAATCAATCACCCGATCAGGGCCGTTTCCCGTTATTAATTCTTTCTTATCCACTGCGAGCGCGATGGGGCAACCAACACGAAATAATCAGCAAGCTTGATCGACGTGGTATACGTCGCCGTCGTGCTTTTTTTTTTTTTGCGGGTGACTATCTACACGCGAGAGGACATTCGTCTGATCGCTCGTTTTTTCTTCGCTTCGGTTTTTTCTTTTGCTTTTTCGTCTTCTTTTGTTTTCTCTTTGATTTCCTTTATTTATTCGTCTTCTATAGTGCGTATGGTTTCGAAAGTGCCATTCTACACCCAGGAGCAAATGTTCCTGGTGTGAACAGTAACATCAAAAAATAGAAAAAAAAAATCGGAAAAAAATTGTGACATACTTTCACAAATGTTTGTTGTGCATGCAAAATTTCATCAGTTATTTGTGAAAGTATGACACAAATTTTTTTCATAATTTTTTGAATGTATTTATATTATTTTTTATTTTACTGTTCACACCAGGAGCATTTGCTCCTGGGTGTAGAAACTCCATGTCCGTATGGTTTCTAGTACTAAGACCAATGCATCACGTGGAATTGTGGTTTGTACCAAACTAAGAGCATCTCCCGCCGTTGAGCCCCCAGGAGGCATTTTTTTCGCCGCTTGGGCTTGGGGGACTGCCGGCGAAAATTTTGGCCCGGGGAAGAAAATTTTCCCAGCCGTGTCCACCCCCAAGCATCCAGGCCGCGCCCTCCCAGCCACTCGTCGAGGCTGCGGTAGGAGGCGGCCGACACATCCACCCAGTCCACGATGCCGTGTGACGAGTCGACGAGGCCGCAGGCGCCCCGCGGTCTCGGTGAAGCGGTGTGCGTAGGACTCGGCGGCGCCGTTGCAGATGCGGATGGCGTCGGCCGCCGCGCGCTGGAAGAAGTCGAGGTGATGCCGCGACCGTCGAGCGTTAAAGTTGCTGGTCGCGCGGGCGCGAACCGGGCCAAGCTGGGGTCTCGTCGGCGCCCATGGTGGCGCTAGAGAGAAGAGGAGGCGGAGGAGGAAGCGAGCGCAGCCGGGGCGGCGAGGAGGCAGGGCGGCGAAGAGGCGAGCGGCGAGGAAGCGGGGCGGCGCGAGGAGGCAGGGGCTGCTGAGGAGGCGGGCGGCAAGTGCGGCCGGAGCGGCGAGGAAGCGGGGCGGCGCGAGGAGGCAGGGAGTTGCTAAGGAGGCGGGCGGCGAGCGCAGCCGAAGCGGCAAGGACGCGGGGAGGCGAGCGCGGCCGGAGCGGCGAGGAGGCGGGCGGCGAGCGGGGAGAGAGGCGAGGAAATGTTAGCAGGAGATTCTTTTTTGCATGTGGGTGGGCCTGCAGGAGGAGAGAGAGCGAGAGGGAAGAGAGGCTGACCTGTGTTGTTTAGGCATGCAAAAAGTAGTGCCAGCGGCCTCAAGTTCCCTCCGATGGGCTGGGTGTGGGCTGAGGTCTACAATTCGGAATTCTAGCACAAAGCCAATGCACACTACAAAGAGGAACAGAGGGAATATGATTTTCTTTGTTTTTTCATCGGTTTTCTTAGGTATACTTCAGTTTTCTTTGTTTTTCATTTTTTACTTGGATTTTGTGTTTCTTTTGTTTTTGTTTTTGGTTTTGGTTTTCACCACTTTTCTTTTGTTACGAGAGGCGTGGTTTTCTCAGTACACAATATACATTTTTCGTGTGCACACGAAACCTTTTCATACACACTGAGCATTTTTTAGATACAATGATCTACATTTTTGTTAAACACATGCTTTAAATAATTTTTCGAATACACGGTCAAAATTTGTCAAATAAACGTTAAATATTTTTTAATATATGCATTTTTTCTATACCCATTTAACATTTTTTAGATGTTTGATCAACATTTTTTAAATACTTGCTCAATATTTTTCTTAATACATGATCTACATTTTTCTTAAACACATGTTTTTAAATAACTTGTCAAATACACAGTCAACATTTGTCAAATAAACATTAAACATTTTTTAATATATGGTCAATATTTTTTCTACACCCATTTAACATTTTAAAAATACTTGCTCAGTATTTTTTCAAATACTTGATTAGGGCCGTTGCTCAAACGGAACTGGTGCCAGGGCCGCCGTGGGGCATTTACGACAAGGTAGCGGCAGCTACCATGGAGCAGGTGGCCGTGCCGTTCTGGTCGTCGTCGCCGGTAGCTGCTTCGCGCCACTGCAGGGTCGGCCTATCTCTTCTCTTCTCAGAGAATCTCCAGCCGCGGCCCCAAAACGCTTTTCTCGGGCGATTATTCCGCGCCGGCGTTAAAAAATCGGCTCAGCCACGACCTCAGAAGCCCAATTTTTGCCGGTTTGGGCCATTTGGCGCCGACGGACCCAAGCCGAACCCGGCGCGCTGGGGGCGCTCGGGGGCGCCGGGCGAAACGGTTTTGACGTGAAAGAGCCGCGGGCCCGCCGAGTCAGCGACTTTCGCCTCGTCGTCCTCATAACTCCTCGGTTTCCCACGCGGAATCAATGTCATGGCTGCCGCCGGTCGGCCTTCCATTGATTCCTCACCACGGGGCGGCTCTTCACGGGCGGCGCGACGATGCCTCACTCCTCGGCACGTGTACACACGTCCCCGTGACGGCTATAAAAAGCGACACCCTCACCCCCGCCGCTGGCCACACCGTCGCTCTCTGCATCTCTCGCTCACCGCCGCTCTCTGCATCTCTCTCACCGCCGCTCGGCGCGCCTCCCCTATCCTTATCACACCGCGACGATGTGCGAGCGGTACCCCGACGACGGAGCGGCGGCGAACGGCTTTGGCCGCCGCTCGCCGCACGCGTGGGAGTCGCACTTGCTCTCTGAAGCGAACATCCCGGCGCCTCCAGACATGCGCGCCGGCCCGTCAGGATGGAAGCTCAGCGCCGGAGGCGTCCCCGTCCCGCCCCTGCCGGACGCCGATGTGCGTCCCGACTACTTCGCCGGCGAGGTCGACCCCGTCCGGTCGACACTGACCGAGGAGCAGCGAGCCTCCCCGCAGTACGCCGCCGACAACCACGGGGCGTGGGCGGCGTACTTCCAGCGCCGGCAGGAGTAGCGCTTCGCCTCCACCAACGGGGCCCCGGTGGTGGGGGCCGGTAGAACGGCGACGGGCGACGCCTCTGGTGGTCCGCACCCGGCCGGATGCTCAACGAGGTGCTCGCGTACCTCGAGGGCAGCAATGACCCGCCGCTCACTTATCCGGCCGCCGCCCCAGTCCCCTACCGTGGCGCCGGACAGTGGATGCCCCGAAGGTTCGTCTCCGGCTCGTCCTCCTCCCCCGCTCCTCCTCGCACTCCTCCGGCTCAGCGGCGGTGTTCGGCGTCAAGGCCGAGCCCATGACAGAGACCTCGCTTGGTCGGCGAACCCGCTCGGCCGGCATCGTCATCAACGAAGGCGGGAGCGTTTCCTCCTCGGCCCATCCCCGCTTCGTGAAGCCGAAGGAGCCGGTACTCGCCGCCGTGAAGAAGGAACCTGGGCTCGCTCCCGTGAAGACGGAGACCGGGCTCGGCGGCGGCGACAAGGAGACGATCGACGACGCGACAGCGTTGAAGTGGGCGCGGGACGACTGGGCGCGGACTGAGATGGAGCACCAGCGCCGCGCCTATGAAAGCTCGCGGCACGACACCGTAGCCGGCGACGCCGCAACGAGGGAGGCGTCGTCGTCCTCGACGACGAAAGTGACGACGAGGGCGCACCACCGGCACCGGTTTGTCAGGGCGACGCCAGCCATGGGTCCAGCAGGGGCGGTGGCGTCCGCATCAAGGAGGAGAAGGCCAATGACGAAGGTGACTTCACCGCGCTCACCGCGTTCTTCGCGCCGTATACACACTAATAAAATGTTTATGTACTAAAACTATGATATAAAATGTTTTTCCGCCCTACTTTAGACGCATTTCTGTTTTATATTAAAAAATATTGCATCTCCTGGGGGCGACCCTGGGGCCGGCGGCTGAGGGCCGCCTCCTGGGGGGCCAACGGCTGGAGACGCTCTCAGCGCTCTACAACGTCCATGGCTGGGGGGGGGGGAGGAGTGCTGCCACCGCTCGGTCTCCCCGCGCGCGCCACCCATGCAACATGCACCGCCGCACCTCCTTCACATGTGTGCTCGGCTGCCCACGCGGACACCCGCGTACGTGCCGCCTGCTTGTCCTCAAGCAATTCAGTTGATAAACTGAAAGTGATAAAGAATAACTTTGATAAACTATGTTTGCTCTTGTTGTTGTAAATATGTAAATCCAGCATTCAAGTTTTCAGCAAAGACCATGAACTAACCACATTCACAATAACTTTCAGGTCTCATGTCTACTCATATCAATGGCATAATCAACTAGCGAGCAATAATAATAACCCTCGGATGACAACACTTTCTCAAAACAATCATAATATGATATAACAAGATGATATCTCGCTAGCCCTTTCTGATACCGCAAAACATAAATGCAGAGCACCTTTAAAGATCAAGGACTGACTAGACATTGTAATTCATGGTAAAAGAGATCCAGTCATGATCATACTCAATGCAAATTTATAGTAATACATGCAAATGACAGATGTGCTCTCCAACTGGTGCTCTTTTATAAGAGGATGATGACTCAGCATAAAAGTAAATAGATAGGCCCTTCGCAGAGGGAAGCAGGGATTTGTAGAGGTGCCAGAGCTCAATTTTCAAATAGAGGTGAATAATATTTTGAGCGGTATACTCTCATTGTAAACATAGCAAGCAAGAATCTCTATATCTTCCATGCTACACACATTATAGGCGATTCCCAAACAGAATGGTAAAGTTTTTACTCCCCCATCACCAACAAGCACACTCCACGGCTGGTCCGAAACAACGGGTACCGTCCATACCAACAACAGTCCTGGGGGAGTTTTGTTTAATTATTATGATTTGAGCATGGGACTAGGCATCCCGGTTACCAGCCATTTTCTCGTGAATGATGAGCGGAGTCCACTCATCGTGAGAATAACCCACCTAGCATGGAAGATATAGACAACCCTAGTTGATATATGAGCTGCTCGAGCATACAAAACATAATTTCATTTGAAGGTTTAGAGTTTGGCACATACAAATTTACTTGGAACGGCAGGTAGATACCGCATATAGGAAGGTATAGTGGACTCATATGGAATAACTTTGGGGTTTATGGAAGTGGATGCACAAGCAGTATTCTCGCTTAGTACAGGTGAAGGCTAGAAAGAGACTAGGAAGCGACCAACTAGAGAGCGACAACAGTCATGAACATGCATTAAAATTAATCAACACTAAATGCAAGCATGAGTAGGATATAAATCACCATGAACATAAATATCGTGGAGGCTATGTTGATTTTGTTTCAACTACATGCGTGAACATGTGCCAAGTCAAACCACTTGAATCGTTCAAAGGAGGATACCACCCTATCATACCACATCACAACCATTTTAATATCATGTTGGCACACAAGATAGACCATTATAAACTCTTAGCTAATTAAGCATGACATAAGCAGATATGATCTCTAATTGTCGTTGCAAGCATGTTTCATTCATAAGAAGCTGAATCAGGAACGCAGAACTATCATATTTACAAAGACAAGAGAGGTCGAGTTCATACCAGCATTTCTCATCTCAATCAATTCATCATATATCATCATTATTGTCTTTCACTCGCACGATCGAACGGTGTGGATAATAATAATAGTGCACGTGCATTGGACTAAGCTGGAATCTGCGAGCATTTAATACAAAAGAGAAGACAAAGTAATATGGCTCATGGTTAAATTAACAATAAAGCATATGAGAGCCACTAAGCATTTTCAATCATGGTCTTCTCCTCTTGACCCCCAAATAAAGAAAAGAAATTATTTACACGGGAAAGCTCCCAACAAGCAAAAGAAGAACAAGCAAACCATTTTCTAATTACTACTACTACGAGCATGGAAAATAAACTTAGCTAAAAGCTACAACTAATATTTTTTTTGTTTTTCTTAAGGTTTTTTTCTAACACACAGGAAAAGAAACTAAGAAAAAAAAATGAAACTAAGCATGGGTAGTACAATGAAATAGTGTGAGCACCGGCAACTAGAATAAGTGTGTGAACATGAATGTAATGTCGGTGAGAAACACGTACTCCCCCAAGCTTAGGTTTTTGGCCTAAGTTGGTCTATGGCCAGTATTGGTCTGGCGGATACCCAAAGTCGTAGCTGGGGTTGTACTGAGATGCAGCAACTACTGCCTGCTGAGCTGCAGCTTGGAGACGGGCTGCTTCCATCGTCTCCTGATACTCATTTGCCTCCTCCCTGATTATAGTATATCTCCCTTTTGCCTGAAAGTCAAACAAGGTAGGAGCAGGGAGAGCAATATGGACGCGTTACGCCTGTTAAAGATTAGTCGATACTCGAGGGATTGTTCATCCCTCTCTATAAACCGATGACTAACCATAGCATTAAAATCTAAATAAGCTGGCGATAATAGTTCATCATTTTCATGTATAGGCACACCAAGACGGCGGGCTATGCGAGTGGCATAGATCCCACCGTAGAAATCTCCATATAAACCATTATGATGTAGCCTACGTGCAACAATAGCTCCCAAGTTATATTGTCTATCACCTAATACAACACTCTTGAGAACACTATAAGATCTGGGACGCACATATGGCAAGCCTCATCTTTACCGTTTATGCATCTACCAATAAAGAGAGCAAAGTAATGAATAGCAGGAAAATGAATGCTTCCTATGATAGCTTATGTGATCTCTCTAGATTCCCCCACAGTGACACTAGCAAAGAAGTCTTTATATTCAGATTTGCGGGGATCACCCATACTGCCCCACTGCGAGAGCTTACAAGCATCATTAAAATCTTCTAAGTCCATGGTGTAAAATTTATCATAAAAATCAAACAGGACAGTATGAGAATTACGTGAAGATGAAAATTTGAACCTTCTCACAAAGGTGTCTGTTAAGTAACGGTGTTGAGGACACTTATCTTGCATGAAGTCCTCGAGGTCAGCATTATGCACATATGCGTCAAATTCCTCCTTAATGCCCGCCTGAACCATAAATTCTTCTGACGGCCATTCACAAGGCCGCACTTCAACTTCCCTTGGTAGTTCATCGTCCGGCTCACGCATCGCGAGCCTGGGTTCTTGCTTCCTTGAAGAACCACCTTGTAAGATTTTCCTATACATTTTTCTGAATTTTTCTGAAATTTTTAGTACTCAAAATAAAAGTTAACCAAACTCAACAAGATTGATAGCAACAACTCCTACAAGTGCCTAGAGACTATATCATGCATTAGAACTACTTGGGACCAAAGAAATTTGACATGCAAGCACAAGAACAAGGTCGCCACAGTAGCAAAAAATTGCAATAAATAAAGCACTAGAACAAAAACTAATTGGACCAATGGAGGAGTCACATACCAAAGAACAATCTCCCCAAACAGTTTTGTGAATGGAGCTTTGAGCAAGGAGATAAAAAATGGCAGCAAGATGAGCTAGAACTCGTGCTTGAGCTGGAGAGTGATTTTTTGGGAGGAAGAAGTGTGTGGGTGCAGGAATAAGTGGAGGGGGCCACGTGGGGCCCACGAGGCAGGGGGCGCGCCCTGGACCCTCATGGCCAGGTGCTGGCTCCCCTCACTGTGTTTTCTGTGCCATACGTTCTCAAATATTCTAGAAAAATCATATTTCATTTTCAGGGCATTTGGAGAATTTTTATTTTCGGAGTATTTTTTTATTGCACGGATAAGTCTGGAAATAGACAGAAAATACTATTTTTGCTTTATTTAATCTATTAACAGAAAGTAAAAGGAGGATACATAAGGTTGTGCTATCTAGATTCACCCATCTCATGCTCGTCAAAAGGAATCCATTAACAAGGTTGATCAGGTCTTGTTAATAAACTCTTTCCGAATAACATGAAACCGAAGAATTTTCGAATAACACTAGGTTACCTCAATGGGGATACGTATGTCCCCAACAATAAGAATATCATATGTCTTCTTGACAGTAGGAAGAGGAAATTCAAAACCTCCAATAGTGATAGTTGAAAATTTTCCAATAGAATTGATACTGTGGACCTGAGGTTGTTTCCTCGGAAAGTGTACTGTATGCTCATTACCATTGACATGAAAAGTGACATTGCCTTTGTTGCAATCGATAACATCCCCTACAGTACTCAAAAAGGGTCTACCAAAGATAATAGACATACTATCGTCCTCGGGAATATCAAGGATAACAAAGTCCGTTAGAATAGTAACATTTGCAACCACAACAGGCACATCCTCACAAATACCGACATGTACAGCAGTTGATTTATCGGCCATTTGCAAAGATATTTCAGTAGGTGTCAACTTACTCAAGTCAAGTCTACGATATAAAGAGAGAGGCATAACACTAACACCGGCTCCAAGATCACATAAAGCAGTTTTAACATAGTTTCTTTTAATGGAGCAAGGTATAGTAGGTACTCCTGGATCTCCTAGTTTCTTAGGTATTCCACCCTTAAAAGTGTAATTGGCAAGCATGGTGGAAATTTCAACTTCAGGTATCTTTCTTTTATTGGTAATAATATCTTTCATATATTTAGCATAAGGATTTGTTTTAAGCATATCAGGCACACGCATACGCAAAAATATAGGTCTAATCATTTCAGCAAAGCGCTCAAAATCCTCATCATCCTTTTTCTTGGATGGTTTAGGAGGAAAAGGCATGGGTTTCTGAACCCATGGTTCTCTTTCCTTACCGTGCTTCCTAGCAACAAAGTCTCTCTTATCATAACGTTGATTCTTTGATTGTGGGTTATCAAGATCAACAGCAGGTTCAATCTCTACATCATTATCATTGCTAGGTTGAGCATCATCGTGAACATCATCATTAATATTATCACTAGGTTCATGTTCATCACCAGATTGTGTCTCAGCATCAGAAACAGAGATATCATTGGGATTCTCAGGTGTGTCAGCTATAGGTTCACTAGAAGCATGCAAAGTCCTATCATTTTTCTTTTTCTTCTTCTTAGAAGAACTAGGTGCATCTAAATTAGTTCTCTGAGAATCTTGCTCAATTCTCTTAGGGTGGCCCTCAGGATACAAGTTCCAGAGTCACTTTACCAACTCTAGTTGCTACTCTAACAACATAGTCATTATTCTTACTATTTAATTCATTGAGCAAATCATTCTGAGCCTTAAGTACTTGTTCTACTTGAGTGGTAACCATAGAAGCATGTTTACTAATGAGTTTCAATTCATCTTTAACTCTAGGCATATAATCACTCAAGCGTTCAATCATATAAGCATTACGTTGTAATTGTCTACCAACATAAGTATTGAAATTTTCTTGTTTCACAATTAAATTGTCAAACTCATCTAAGCATTGGCTAGCAGACTTATAACGAGGAATATCACCTTCATCAAATCTATAAAGAGGATTTACCTTTACTACATGTGTCGGGTTATCAAGACCATGTATTTTCAATAGGTGATAGATTCTTAACATCTTCAGCTTTAATACCTTTCTCTTTCATAGATTTCTTTGCCTCTTGCATATCTTCAGGACTGAGAAACAGAACACCTCTTTTCTTTGGAGTTGGATTAGGGGCTGGTTTAGGAAGTGTCCAATTATTTTCATTGTTCAACATATTATTCAATAGTAATTCGGCTTGATCAACTATTCTTTCCCTGAAAACACAACCATCACAACTATCCAGGTGGTCTCTGGAAGCATAGGTTAGTCCATTATAAAAGACATCAAGTATTTCATTCATCTGAAGAGGATGATCAGGCAAAGCATTAAGTAATTGGAGAAGCCTCCCCCAAGCTTGTGGGAGACTCTCTTCTTCAATTTGCACAAAATTATATATTTCCCGTAAGGCAGCTTGTTTCTTATGAGCGGGAAATATTTAGCAGAGAAGTAACAAATCATATCATGGGGACTACGCACACAACCATGATCAAGAGAATTAAACCATGTCTTAGCATCACCCTTTAACGAGAACGGAAATAACTTAAGGATATAGTAATAACGAATCTTTTCATCGTTGGTAAACAGGGTGGCTATATCATTCAACTTAGTAAGATGTTCCACAACAGTTTCAGATTCATAGCCATGTAAAGGATCAGATTCAACCAAAGTAATTAACTCGGGATCAACATAGAAATCATAATCCTTATCAGTAACAAAGACATGTGAAGTAGCAAAAGCAGGGTCATATTTCATTCTAGCATTCAAAGACTTTTCTTTCAGCTTAGCTAATAATTTCTCAAGATCATATCTATCGTTGCAAGCAAGAAAGTCTCTACCAGTTTCTTCATCCATAACATAACCCTCAGGAATAACAGGCAATTCATATCTAGGGGGAGAAGCTTCATCATCAATTTCATAAATATTATCAATTTCAATATTTGCATTCTCCCTAACCTTAGCAATTTGTTCATCTAGAAATTCACCTAATGGCACAGTATTATCAAGCATAGAAGTAGTTTCATCATACATAACAGAAGTAGCATCATCAAGAACATACGACATATCAGGTTCAATAGCAGGAGTAGGTGTCGCAAATTTACTCAAAACAGAGGGTGAATCAAGTGCACAGCTAGATGGTAGTTCCTTACCTCCCCTCGTAGTTGAGGGATAAATCTTGGTTTTTGAGTCCTTCAAGTTCTTCATAGTGATCAACAGATATAAATCCCAAGTGACTTAAAGAATATAGATATGCTCCCCGGCAACGGCGCCAGAAAATAGTCTTGATAACCCACAAGTGTAGGGGATCGCAACCGTTTTTGAGGGTAAAGTATTCAACCCAAATTTATTGATTCGACACAAGGGGAGCCAAAGAATACTCTTAAGTATTAGCAGTTGAGTTGTCAATTCAACCACACCTGGAAACTTAGTATCTGCAGCAAGGTAATTTAGTAGCAAGGTAATGTGGAAGTAACGGTTGCAACAATAAAAGTAACGATAGTGTTTTTGTGGTTTTTGTAATAGTAGCAGCGGAAAAGTAAATAAGCAACATGCAATATGTGAAAAGCTCGTAGGCATTGGATCGGTGATGGAGAATTATGTCAGATGTGATTCCTCATGTAAAAGTTATAACCTAGGGTGACACAGAATTAGCTCCAGTTCATCAATGTAATGTAGGCATGTATTCCAAATATAGCCATACGTGCTTATGGAAAAGAACTTGCATGACATCTTTTGTCATACCCTCCCGTGGCAGCGGGGTCCTAATGGAAACTAAGGGATATTAAGGCCTCCTTTTAATAGAGTACCGGACCAAAGCATTAACACATAGTGAATACATGAACTCCTCAAACTACGGTCATCACCGGGAGTGGTCCCGATTGTTGTCACTTCGGGGTTGCCGGATCATAACACATAGTAGGTGACTATTGACTTGCAAGATAGGATCAAGAACACACATATATTCATGAAAACATAATAGGTTCTGATCTGAAATCATGGCACTCGGGCCCTAGTGACAAGCATTAAGCATGGCAAAGTCATAGCAACATCAATCTTAAAATATAGTGGATACTAGGGATCAAACCCTAACAAAACTAACTCGATTACATGGTAAATCTCATCCAACCCATCACCGTCCAGCAAGCCTACGATGGGATTACTCACACACGACGGTGAGCATCATGAAATTGGTGATAGAGGAAGGTTTATGATGACGATGGCGACGATCTCCCCTCTCCGGAGCCCCGAACGGACTCCAGATCAGCCCTCCTGAGAGAGATTAGGGCTTGGCGGCGGCTCCGTATCGTAAAACGCGATAATTCTTCCTCTCTGATTTTTTTCTCCCCGAAAGTGAATATATGGAGTCCGGGGGTACATCGGTGGAGCAAAAAGGGGCCCACGAGGCAGGGGGCGCGCCTAGGGGGAGGGGGCGTGCCCCCACCCTCGTGGACAAGGTGTGGGCCCCCTGGTGTGGATCTTTCCGCAGATATTTTTTATATTTTCCAAAATAATTCTCCGTGGATTTTCAGGTCATTCCGAGAACTTTTTGTTTCTGCACAAAAACAACACCATGGCAATTCTGCTGAAAACAGCGTCAGTCCGGGTTAGTTCCATTCAAATCATGCAAGTTAGAGTCCAAAACAAGGGCAAAAGTGTTTGAAAAAGTAGATACGTTGGAGACGTATCACCGCCTCCCTCAACGGCATGTGGGGCACCAGTCGATCGTCGCCACGGGAACAAGCGCCACCTACGCGCTAGGCTCCTCTGCTACCACCTACTCCCTCCGTCCGAAAATACTTGTTATCAAAATGGACAAAAAAGAATGTATCTAAAACTATAATACATCTAGATACATCCGGTTTTATTCATTTTGATAATAAGTATTTCCGGACGGAGGGAGTACCAATCAGCGTCGCCCCGCCCAGTCACCCGCGTTCCCACCCACCGTACCCACGAAGCCACAATCGTCGGTGACGGACGCATAGTTGTTGGCTCGTTGCTCTTGCACTCGACGCTTATGCTACTATCCCTCTCTCCTAGTCATCACGTATACTAAAAATTGGAGCTGTCGCTGCTGTTCTACTTCTATTTCTCTCCATGGCTGCAGCGACTCCCTCTCTTCCCTGGCCGTGCATGCTGCGGTGGCACTTGCTCTCTGTAAGCACGACTATGCTCACCGATGGAGTCATCAAGGCAGACAGGCGCAAGATAAGTAAAAAGGCGACATAGAAGGTTCACATGAGAGTTTAAATTCGAGTTGAGTGGTGTGGGCTCAAAGCGTTGTAATAGTTGTGGGCCGTGGGCCGTGGGCCGTGTAAGTCCAGGCTGAACGCATGTGCTTATAAGCGAGTCGAGCCACTATGGATAGGCATCGAGAATTTGAAATGAAACATTCTGAGCCACATGCTCCTCTTCCTCCTCTATCTATCTCCTTCTAGCTCCTTTATCTATCCCTCTCGCTTGCCGTGATTCCTCTCCAACCTCTTCTCGCCCTCGGAGATCTCTGTCCACCCCTAGCTCGTGAGAATCTGGTATCAGAGCGGTCGATCCTCTCCGTCGCGTCTCGCCCGATTTTTTTTCCGTCTCGTACCCAGCAAATCCGAGGCGACGATAGCAGATCACCCTAGGGTTCGATCTGCGTAATTCCTCACCTGAGGTGGGTTGATTTGGAGGAAATCGGCGACCATGATGACATTCAAGCCTAATCCGCAGCCGCGCTTCCTCGCGAACGAGATGGAGGCCTTCCAGGAAAGGATGCTGAAGGAGTTCGCGGAAATTCACGCTGCGCAGAGAAAATTGGTCACCGTCGATGGAATCAGCGCGCAACTCGAAGCCCTCGACACCAAGCTGAAGGAGTAGTCTGCGCGCCTCGATCATGTACACGTTAAAGTGGATCTCTCTTGTAACACACTGGGACATGTGCAACCGAGTCAGGCCCATGCGGCACAGATGAGCAAGCAGCACAGAGTGTCTGAGGTTTCATCTCCCACTGCTTCCGAGGTGTCCGATGGCATGCTTGGTGCCGGGCCGCGATCTGTAGGGCGTCCACCTCCCCGTCCTATCCAGGTACCTGAAGTGTTTCCTGTTCAACAACAGCCAATACTTCCTATTGTGGATGAGAGCATGGGCAAGCGGCAATGGATGCCAAAAATGGATTTCCCTAAGTTCGATGGCACAGAGGCACGGATCTGGTTGGACAAGTGTGACGCGTTTTTCAGGCTCTATCATATTTCAGACAATTTTAAGGTCACATCGGCTTCTCTGTATTTTTTTTGATAATACAGCTCATTAGTATCAGGCTTTCAAACAGTCTGGTGAATTTCACACTTGGGAGCAGTTTTGCCAGGCGATTCTACTAGAGTTTGATGTGGATATCTACTGGCAGAAGATGAAAGAGCTGATGCTGTTGAAATAGGTGGACTCAGTGGAGGAATATAAACAGCACTTTCTGCAGCTAGTTTACACTGTTCGGCTGTATGAACCTACGATCAGTGACACTTTCCTGGTTACTTGATTTGTACTTGGTCTCAAGGACGAGCTCAGATCAGCAGTGGAGTTTCAGATACCTAGTACTGTTCACATGGCAGCATTGTATGCTTCAGTGCAAGAGGGTCTGTTGTCCCAGAGCAAAGTTACGAAGACCAGTTCCTTTCGAAGCTCATATACTAAAAGTGATCACAAACCTCAGCTAGCCACTGGGGACTTATGGAAAGCAAAGAAACTCAAAGAATACATGCGTGCAAATAGCCTTTGTTACAAATGTGGAGAGAAATTCCTTCCTAGACACTTATGTAGTCAACCTGCAGCTCCAACAGGTCAACTGAAAGCAGCTGAAGCAGTAGATCCCCATGAGATTATCTCTGATGTAGTTTTGGATGCCCTTGTCACTGGAATACCTAAGGAATGTGCAACTATTTCAACCACTGCTCTGTCAGGGGCACAACACCTAAGGACAATTCGGTTGAGGGCCTTGGTGGGTAATCAGGTGGTGCTTATTCTGATTGACTCAGGCAGTACCCACACTTTTGTGGACCAGACACTTTTGAGCAGGATTTCAGTCACTACCAAAAAGTTACCAGTACCACTACAAGTCAAGGTAGCTAATGGTCATATAGTGCAGTGTACATGGATTATTCCTCAGCTGACTTGGTGGCTGCAGGGACACAACTTCACTAATACATTGCGAGTGTTTCCTCTTGGAGGGCATGATATCATTTTGGGCATGGATTGGCTAGAACAGTGGGGAGTGATGCAATGTCATTGGGCAGAAATGTGGATACAGTTCCAACATGAAGGGAAGGAGGTGAAACTGCAAGGAGTGTTACCAGTACAACAAGAGGTGTTGGAAGAAGTTTCAGTGGACCAGTTGCTTAAATGGGAGAAGGGCAATGATGTGTGGGCTACTACCATACTAAATCACGTAGTTATGGCACCTGTTGTTGACATCCGTCCTATTGTTCAACAACTGTTAGAGAAAAATCAGACTGTATTCTAAGAACCCAAGGCACTTCCACACCACAGAGCATTTGATCATGCTATTCATCTTGTACCTAATGCCATGCCAGTAAATTGTAGACCCTACAGATATTCTCCCCAACAAAAAGATGAAATTGAGAAACAAGTGTCAGACATGTTACAAGCTGGTCTGATAACACCCAGTATTAGTCCTTTTGCCTCTCATGTACTGCTGGTCAAGAAAAAAGATGGTACATGGAGATTTTGTGTGGACTACATGAGGCTAAATGCATTAACAATCAAGAACAAGTTCCCTTTGCCAGTAATTGATGAGCTGCTAAATGAGTTAGGGGGAACTAAATGGTTCTCTAAACTGGATATCAGGGCTGGATATCATCAAATCAGAATGAAAGAAGAAGATGAGTTGAAAACTGCCTTCAAAACACATCATGGACAGTTCCAGTTCAGAGTTGTTCCTTTTGGTTTGGCTACTGCACCTGGCACTTTTCAGTGTGTCATGAACTTTATATTTGCAGGACCCAATATAAAGTATGTGCTGGTCTTTATGGATGATATTCTTGTGTTTAGTCAAACTTTTGAGGAGCACCTGGAGCACCTGCAGTCAGTGTTTGACATTTTGAAAGAGCACCAGTTGTTTGAGAAACAGAGCAAGTGTGCATTTGCTCAGCAGTCTATGGAATACTTGGGACATGTCATTTCTGATCAAGGAGTAGCCACTGACCCAGCTAAAACAGAAGCTATGTTGCAATGGCCAGTACCATCCAAGATAACTGAGTTGAGAGGATTTTTGGGTCTGACTGGTTATTACAGAAAATTTGTGAGAAAATATGGACAACTGGCTAAACCTCTTACTGATTTACTTAAGAAACAAGCCTTTGTGTGGTCTGAATCAGCTCTGTCAGCTTTTCAGTTGCTCAAACAAGCTATGACTACTACTCCAGTGCTAGCTCTACCCGATTTGAACAAAACCTTCATAGTGAAACTGATGCTTGCAACACTGGAATTGGAGCTGTTTTGGCTCAGGAGGGCCATCTAGTGGCATATTACAGCAATGCTCTAGGAACAACTAGTCAGTAAACATCTATATATGAAAAAGAGTTTTTGGCAATAATGATGGCTATTGACAAATGGAGATCTTATTTGTCTAGAGCACCATTTGTTATCAAAACTGATCATCAGAGTCTGTGTCATTTGGGATATCGAAACCTGACTTCAGATCTGCAAAGGAAAGCTATGACTAAGTTGGTAGGGCTCCAGTTCAACATTCAATATAAGAAAGGAGTGGGGAACACAACAGCTGATGAACTGTCTAGAGTAGCACATTTGTTTGTGGTTCAAGCAGTTTCTTCCAGCAAACCAATATGGATTCAGGAAAATTTGAATTCCTACACTATAGATCCAGCTGCTCAAACCATGCTTCAAAAGTTAGTTGTGGATGGGGCTGCTTGCCCTGGTTTCCAGTTACAAGAGGGTTTACTCAAATAAGAGGGAAGGATATGGATAGGAGCAAATGCTCGCTTGCAAACCAAACTAATTCAAGCTTTTCATTCCAGTCCTATAGGGGGTCACTCTAGCATTCTTCCCACTTATCATCGAGTGAAACAATTATTCAGCTGGCAGGGACTGAAGACTGATGTGGAGAACTTTGTTAAACAATGTGGCATTTGTCAGCAGGCAAAACATGAGCTATGTAAAACTCCAGGTATGCTGCAACCCCTACCTATTCCTGGCAGACCATGGCAAGCAATCAGTATGGATTTCATAGAAGGATTGCCTAAATCTGAAGGGTATAATGCAATTTTAGTGGTGGTTGATCGTTTGACCAACGTAAGTCACTTTCTGGCACTAAAACACCCATTCACTGCTGCTTCTGTAGCAAAGGTTTTCCTCAACAATGTGGTGAAACTGCATGGTTTGCCTCTGGTTATTGTGTCAGATAGGGACAAAATATTTACCAGTGCTTTCTGGAGAGAGCTGTGGTATGGGGCACTGAATTACACATGAGCACATCATATCATCCGTAGACAGATGGACAAACAAAGCGGGTTAATCAGTGTGTGGAGATGTATCTTCGTTGTGCAGTACATGATCTTCCAGCCAAATGGGCAACTTGGTTACCTCAAGCAGAGTTTTGGTATAACATCACATATCACTCGTCATTGGGCTGCACTCCCTACAAAGCATTATATGGCCATGAACCAAATCTGGGGCAGTTGATGGGTCACTCCACTTCCATGAACAGTGTAGTGCAGCCATGGTTGTCTGAACATTCCAACCACACTGCAATGTTAAAGGAACATTTGGCTCGAGCTCAATGCAAGTATAAACACTTTGCTGACAGAAAACGGTCAGAGAGAGTATTTGCAGTGGGAGAGATGGTATATCTAAGATTGCAACCATATGCACAGTCCACGGTGGTGAATCGTCCATGTCCAAAACTTGCACTCAAGTATTTTGGCCCATACAAGGTTCTGGACAAGATTGGAGCAGCGGCTTATCGGTTAGAGTTACCTTGAGGCAGTTTGGTACATTCGGTTTTCCATGTCTCTCAGCTCAAAGGGCATGTTCTAGACCATACCCCAGTATTTGCTTAGTTGCCTAAGCCTATAGACCTGTCAATTCCGGGGTTGTTTCCTGAAGTCATTCTGGATCGACGGTTGGTCAAGAAAGAGAATGCGTCTCACCTGCAGGTGTTGATCAAGTGGGCCATTGTGGATGCGTCATCAGCAACTTGGGAGGACTATGAAGTGCTCAAAGCACGTTATCCCAATGCACCAGCCTGGGGACAAGCTGGTTCTTCAGGGGCGGGTACTGTAAGCACGGCTATGCTCACAGATGGAGTCATCAAGGCAGACAGGGCAAGATAGTGGCAGAGAGGATCGCGAGAGAGTTTAAATTCGAGTTGAGTGGTGTGGGCTCAAAGCGTTGTAATAGTTGTGGGCCGTGGGTCGTGTAAGTCCAGGCTGAACTCGCATGGTTATAAGCGAGTCGAGCCACTGTGGATAGGCATCGAGAATTTGAAATGAAACATTCTGAGCCACAGGCTCCTCTTCCTCCTGTGTCTATCTCCTTCTAGCTCCTTTATCTATCCCTCTCGCTTGCCGTGATTCCTCTCCAACCTCTTCTCGCCGCCGGCGATCTTTGTCCACCCCTAACTCGTGACACTCTCCCAGTCATATAGCAATAGCTTCTCTTTTGCTGAATTAGTGTATCAATCTGAAATCTGTTTTTTTGTTATCAAGGCAAAAGGGCACTATCCTGTGAGCACAAACCATCAGTTCTTAAAAAACAACTCAAATCTTATGATCCACAATCACTGATCCACAATCTTATGATCTGCAATTTCTTCATGAAGCTCGAAGTTCCCATGTCTTCATTTTCAGCATGGATCAACGAGTACCAGCCAGTAAAATTTCCGTTCTCTTCATATTTCTTCTTTTTCCCTTTGCTAATTTTATGACTCCAGATCTCGTGATTGTTCTGCATTTTGTTTGTCTTATTGACAAGGAGTTTTGCTTGAAAAATTCCTTCTGTTTTGCAATGTTTTATTGTCAAGTTTTTATCTAAATATTTTGAATGAACACGCACTGGTGTAGCAGCCTACTTGGATGAGAATACATAGATGTATTATTATTGATGCTCATGCTTTATAAGATATGCAACTAGCAAAGTTTCTTATTTTCAGAAATGGGTTTCTAACTGAAGTGAACATCATAAGTGGACAGTTTGGCAGATTTCAGTGGCCAAGATTGTTTTGCACGATTTCAGTGGCAAATTTTAGAAATTTGCAGATTTTCCTGACATTTTTTGTACCCATTTGAATTGTTTAGTCCAAGGAGCATGACACCGCAGTCAGGTGCAGCATTATCAGATACTATGCCATACATCCAACCAACCTCTTCTGAATCGTCCAAGACATAAAACAACGAACTAAACAGATGATAGTAGATGAGAATACACAAAAACATTCAATGAGTCATAGAAAAGGGTTCATCTCAACACGCAAACATGCATGATATATTTAATAAATATTTTACAAAAAATACAATTATCAAACACAATAAAGCATATATATTTTTAGTTTGAGCTCTCATATTATTTCTACAAATATTCTTATTTCCATAAAATCAATATCTTTGAAATATATTGCAAGTATTTCCACAACAACGTGCGAGGCATCATCTAGTTATTACTAATGAAAAAGCCCGTGCGTTGCACCAGGAGAAAAATATATTAATACACGCCCCTAAGAGCAAGTACAATAGTGTGACATAAGCAGGCTATAAGGAATAGAATAATATATCTTTGCTTAGTTGGAGGAGAGAGGAGAGAAGCGGGCTCTTGGTTAGAGCAAGTCCAGCAGCAGGCCCAAACCCTCCCTCATCGCTCTTTTAGCGGAAAAGAGGAAAAAAAAACTGCTTCCAGCAGTTCCTCGATCCTCTCCCTGCTTTTCTGGCCTCCCCGATATCGCCATCTCTCTCCCCTCTATCTAGGGGAACGGCGACCTCCTCAATCCCCTCCCCGACTCGCTGGCCGACGCAACCGCTGCCTCCGGAAAGCTCCATCCCGCCACAACGCCTTCGCCTCGTCATCTCTGGTTCGTCTCCTTCTCCTGTTTTTTTTTCTCAGATCAAGCATTGGAGAGGCACATGTGTGGTAGGGATGGTGGCCGTCGCACCAGATATGAGAGGGGGGAGGGGAGATAGCAGAGAGGGAGGGGTAGGAGGCTGACACCGGCATGGGAACGGTGCCGGAGTGGGTGCTTGATGTGTGTGTTCCATCGGCCGCGAGTGTTGCGTGCTTGGCGGCGGCGAGACTGCCATGCGTAGCTGCCGTAGTGGATGTGTGGTGCGTGCTTGCCTGCCGGCTGTGGGATTCGAGGCAGTGTTGAACTTGCTCGCCGCTGCTGCTATTGCGTGGCTGCCAACGAAGGTTTGAGGGTGCTGAAGATGGTTGCGTGGAGACAGAGAACAGAGAGTTTGGGTGGCTGACTGCTAGTGAACTTGCTACTACTGCTGCTGCTTGATGTGTGGCTGTCGGCTGATGAACCTCCACTGGTACTAGTACTTGTATTTGCTCGGTGGTGTGGGGTTGCTGCAAATTTGTTGTTTTTGATTGATGGTAGGCTGGACGATCTGTGATGTTGCTGATTGCTGCAAATTTACATGAAAAACAGAGAGCTAGCTTGCTAGAATTTTTTTTGTTGCTATTCCTAATTATTTGTGTTAAACCTCAATGTACCTTTGTTTTTGTTTCAGATTTGCTCAATGTGCACATTTTTACATACAGAACATAGAGATAGCTACTGCTATTTATTTGTGTTGAAGCTTATTGTTTCTTGTTTCTATTTCAGATTTTGGTAATGGATGATCAGAGTTATTTTGATCAATCATTGCAGCCATCATGAGTTCCTCATCTTCGGAGGAGGAATCTTCGCAAAATTGCCGGGCCAAACTTTGACGGTGACTCATTTCGTTGTGGAGAGATGGCAGAGAGATGACTAAAGAGAAGTAGAAGAGGAGGCACGATCAGGATTGTGAGAGATATAAGGGTTGATCATGTATTTATAGAGCTGAAACTAGCCGTTGGAAACTAGCCGTTGGTAGTTATGAAATATTCTTAAAATATAGAATAAGGGAGATGTTTAGGGAAACTGCTGGAGTTGAGCAATTTTTAGGGGAGAATCTTTTTATGGGAGTCCCCTGTTTTGAGATATAGGGGATAAATTTTAGGGGAATTACTGGACCTGCTCTTAGTAGCCAACTGCAACACGAGACCTAAGACACTTTGTGAGAATGTAAGGTGGCTCAACTATTTATAAACTAGTACACATTTAGAACTTACTATTGTACATGCCAACTAAGAGGTTGGCTGTAAATGACATGGTAACTCCTTATATATAGCCGACCGCTGGCTCTATTATAACCATGCTCTAACCCAATAATCATGACTCAAGACCTCAATAGGTCCATGTTCTTTATTTCAACATGATATCATTGCCCACACAATCACAACGCCTTTGAATATGTCAATCTAATGGTTTTTTGAAACTATGTTTTTTATAGCGAATTTGAAAACTATATGACCTAATGTGTCATTTGCAGAACTATGACCCCGTCGGCCTTTGTTAGACCGAAGACTGACTTTTCGGTCAGCATTAGGCCGAAGTATGCTCTTCGGTCTCCCGGTGGCCTAGCTGACCTACTTCGGCCTAGTGCTGACCGAAGGTTGGTCTTCGGCCTAATAGAGGCCGACGGGGTTACAGTTCTACAAATAACACATTAGGTCATATAGTTTCCGAATTCACTATAAAAAAGATCATAGTTTAAAAAAATCAATCTAATGCATCTCTCTCTCTGGCGCGGCATAAGATCATAATTTTTTGTTTTTTGCCCCTTGCGAGGTTTTGCCGTGGCGTGCATGTGTGGTTATAGATGGTTTCTTTCATCCGTCTCCAATCTGGTTTTGCCGAGTTGTTCATTTTCTGTTTGGATCTGCACCTATACGAAATAAAGACAAATTGTGCACTGTTTACTAAGTTGCTCCCAAAACAACATTTAAAAATGTTTAAATGGTAAAATAACATAATATTCATATTCTACGCATTTTGTAATCAAATTTCATATATAACATGTTAAAATTGGAGTTACAGTTTAAAATATATGACTATTTAAAAAAATGATATGAACTACGGATTGAATTTAGGAAATTGCAAGAATTTTTTGCAAAATGCGAAACATTTTCTCTAGGTCACTTAACGGTACCACAAGTTAATTATCAAAAACTACAGGGGTGTTTCTACAAAACAAAATATCACTCACAAAACTACAGGGAGCTACAATGCTGGTACTTGTCGCTAGGTGGTCTACGGATCTAGATGTAATTTCTATTATTTCTGATATTCGTTGTACTGCCATGATTGAAGATGAATAGATCGGAAATTTTCTCGCAAAAAAAAAGGTATAGATTAGGTAGAGATTTGTTTCTTGACGGGAAGTGATTTCATTCTACAGACTCCTTCACTAGAGATAAATGAGGTATGTATATGTGTATATTTTCAGAATCTAGCCATCCTTTAACATGTTTCTTGTTGTGATTTTTTCACCAATCTATGTCCGATGTGATAGTTTGCAGTTGATCTTCTCATTGGATTGAACGAAACTGCCTTCAACAAAATGGGGGGCTATATTATGAACACATACAAAGTATCTCTCCACCTTCTAGTTTCATCAAAGATTGTCCATTGAGTTGTACCTTTACATGATTTTGTTGTTACTGGAAACAGCCTAATGATAAAAACGGCATGTGTCGTGAGACCTTTCTTGTGCAAATCTCTTTTGTTCCAGCAATATGCCTAAATCTTGGGATTTTTCATTATTACAAACGATCGAAACAGTACTCCTAGTAGCAATATGCCTCTGGAATTTTGTTACTCCCTTCGATCAAAATTAATTGACGTACGACCAGCTACAAGGATTATCTAGTACTCCTAGTAGTGATTTAAAACGGTCTTATATTTCTTTACAGAGGAAGTAATATAATATACTGCTGCCTATTATATTCGCCACGTAATCATGTCGGGAGCATTGACTTGACCTGGCTTCCTAAGGTTAGGAGGAAGTGTGTCCTCTGCCTTTAGCGATACCAGGTACTCTTCGTGGAAAGTCTTAATCATGGTGGAAAGCCGACTCAGCAAAGCAAAAACAAAAGGTAGTCATCAAAGATAGCTAAATATCTAGCTAGATTAGCAACCGATCTGTTGCGACCTGCTCCCAGCTAAATATCCCAAGATTTGTTGGTGTCTAACTCAGTTACGAAATTCATCCCTCTCTCCCAGATGCCAAGATTCTACTGTACTAGCTAGCGGCCATGGGAATACCTTCCTTCTTCAGCTGGCTCGTGGGCAAGTACCCAAAAATCGTCGGCACCATCGTCGACATCTACCCTGCCTCGTCATCGGAGGAGGACGAGGAAGAAGAAGCAAAAGCAGAAGAAGACCAGGAGGACGAGGATGAAGAAGAAGAGGTTGAAGAAGAAGAAGATGATGAAGAGGATGAAGAAGAAGAGATCATCTACGACAACCTCTACCTCGACATGAATGAAATCATCCACAAATGCTTCCGCCTCAACAACGGGCTGGTAACAAACACCTCAACCCATGACAATCTCCATGCAATCTAGTAGCCGGTGTCCGTTGACTCTCTTGAACTCTTGAGCTGGCCTTAATTTCACTGGTATTTGCGCAGGTGTACAATTGGTTTTTCGCTTACTTGGATCGCGTGTTTCGCATGGTCAGGCCGAGGAGGCTCCTTTACTTGGCAGTAGGTCCGTGCATAGTACTATATACATGGATCGATCACTGGATGAACAAATGACTTCTCTTGATTCCTCTTTCCCATGATATGCATCACCGACCTTCAAATTCCAACCGCAGATGGTGTCGCCCCTATGTCCAAGATGACCAAGCTGCGACAGAGGTACTTCAAAACTGCCAAGTACCGCGCAGACTCGGTGAGCTCTCAAGTCTATTTCATTTCATTCCCTCGACAGGATAACTATTTATCATAAAAATTCACAATGCATATATGTACCAGGAGGCTGAAGCGATCCTCTTGACAGAGATATTCAGAGCTCAGGGGAAAGAGGTGATGCCCCGAGATACGTACGAGCTTGAGAACCCTGTTGTCAAGATGCCAGGGACGGAATTCATGGAGAAGATATCAGCAGCGCTGGAGTACTTCATCCGCGAACGGTTGAATACGGACCCTGAATGGAAAGACATCAAGGTTTGACTGCGTTATTTTACGTAAATAATAACTCCATGTTAACTGTTATTTTTCACAAATATACCCGTGGCACACTGAAACTGTGATTGTGACGCCATGTAAATACTCTGTTCCATCTTGACAGTATTAAGATTTTTGGTTCACCGTAAAGCATGTACCTTAGGGTCTGTGAGATCTTGCTGAATTTGTCCAGGTTGATCATTGCTGATGAGTTCATAGTTGGTCCTTTTCTTTTACTGAAGGTAATACTCTCAGATGCAAATGTTCCTGGAGAAGGGGAGCACAAGATCATGTCTTTCATTCGCGCGCAACGCAGCATGGACAACTATGATCCGAACACCACTCATTGTCTGCACGGGCATGTATGAACTTTAACCGCAGGACGCACTTGATTATCTCAATCGAACACAATGTTTGAGATGTCCACCACTGCCTAGTTATGTTACAGTTAACTCTGAAGAATTATCACAGGATGCAGATCTGATAATGCTTGCATTGGCATCTCACGAAGTCCACATTTCAATTTTGCGGGAGTTCAATAATCCAAATGGCAGGATACCCGCGAGATTCTATCAGGTATATTCCCCTGAAATCATATCACCAATTTCACATTTTGACTATAGGAATAACGCCTCCTTTTGCAGTTTGTGGACATATGGGTTCTGCGAGAGTACTTGGAGCTTGAAATGAAGACACCAGGTTGCAAACAAGATACCGAGAGACTAATAGATGACTTTATCTTTATTTGTTTCTTGACAGGAAACGATTTCATTCCACGGATTCCTTCACTAGAGATAAATGAAGTACGTATATTGTATGTTGTTAGATTGTAGTAAAATTTAACATATTCATTGCTGTGATTGTTCCTCGGATCTATGTTCGATGTGACAGTTTGCAGTTGATCTTCTCATTGAAGTGTACAAAACAACCTTCATCAAAATGGGGGGATATATGGTCAACACAGACAAAGTACCTGGAGATTTTCTGCCTTTTTACTTTCATCAATGACTACCCATTGAGTTGTAGTTTTACGTGATTGTGTTACTACTGGAAACAGATCAAAGATAAACACGGTGCGTATCTGGAAGTCTCAAGGTTGGAGAAGTTCTTTCATGAACTGTCCTTGTGCGAAGAGAAAATTTTACTCAAAAGATATGAACTGCAAGAGGTATGTTATCATCCTTGTCAGTAGTGCGCGCTAGCCGCTAGTGCCAATTAGCATTTACATATGCTTTGTTCTTGAGTTATCTGCAGAAGTTACTGTGCAAGATACAGAGTGAAGCTGCCGTAAAGGAATGGGCCAAGGGAGAGGACAGGGGAGAGAAGAAAACATCCTTCGCTCAGCATTTTTTTCTTCCTGCAGAGACTTTCCAGGAAAGAAACTCTGACGATGTGGTAAGGATTAGTTAGCTAATAACAAAAGTTGTGTAGCGGTCTCCTTGGTTCTTCTACTCAGGAAGAACGTCTCGAGTTCAACTCACTTTTGGCACAAGGCAGTACTTCTACTTGCACCCCTAACGAGTCTAATGAATGGCAGTTCTCTTTATTTCTCCTACAAATTAAGGAATGCTTCAACTTCTGATTGATTCCCTATTGTCAGGTCAGAAAGAATACCAGGGAGCTATGGAGAACTGTGAGTGATATTCTCTGTAATAAGGACGACCTTTTTAAAAATGGAGCCTGCAAACAAGACAAGGTTAGTGGCATATATTGGTATAGATATTTCTTATGTGTGCAGTTTCTCATGTATCTATTGCAGATAAGACCTGGATGGAAATCCCGGTTCTATAGAGAGAAGTTTGGTGCTGAAACTTCTAAAGAAGTTGGAAGGCTGCAGACTGAAATGGTTGTGGTTTCCCTTGTTTCTTCGTGCAAATGGAGTCTCATGAGGCTGGCCATGGGAAATTTTAGATTTATATAATCTGTTTCTTTTTTTTCTTACTGACTTGAATTATTTATTTTGCTGGATGAACACTTCTCATATGTAATTTAGGTTCAGAAGTATTTAGAAGGACTATGCTGGATGCTTCAATGCTATTTTTCTGAAGTTCCTTCATGGACTTGGTATGAAGAAAACATGTACAAATTGTATAATTTTTGTCTATATATTTCCTTACACACCGTAATTTCATGGCTCCGAGTTGTTATTATGACTTTTGTCCCAAGGACCACTAGCTTTCATAGTATTTCTATGCTAGAATTATCTGACAGCTCCATTCTATGTCAATATGTCTTATGGTAAAATATCTGTGTTCTTGCAGGTACTACCCATTCTATTATGCTCCTTTTGCATCGGATTTCAAATGCCTGTCTCAATTCAACATATCTTTCACTGTGGACAAACCACTAAGACCATTTGATCAGCTCATGGCAGTTTTGCCACCAGAAAAGCATGTTTCGTTATGTGCCCTACCAAAATGTTACAGCAAATTAATAGGCTGCGAAGAATCTACAATACATATGTTCTATCCATCAGGTACTTAAGTAAATCAACCAAGTATGTTATTCTTAGTTCATACCATCAGATTGTTGGCGTACTTATGTAGATGCAATTATTTTGTCAATAGAGTTCGAGATTGATCCAGATGGCAAACGTTTCTTGTCGCAAGTAAGTTATTCGTTCGCATGCGCATTAGGGAAACTGAATTAACTCATACTTTCAACCTGAACTGATCAAGTGTTGATGTGCTCAATATGGCTAAGTTACACCTCTTAGGTACTAGGTTTATGCGAAAAGGACTCTGATGCTAACTTGCAACAAATAAATAAATTGCACTACTTAATTGTTTCAGGGTATTGCAAAGTTGCCATTCATAGACAGGGAACTGATGCTTTCAGCTACCAAAATGGTAGAGAATGATCTCACGGTAATTCAACTGCTTGCCATCTTATTATCTCATACTACCAATGTACACTAATTTAGAACTACTTTTGCATAAATCTTTAAAACTACTGTTGCATAAATCATAAGCCAAAAGCATCGGTATTTACCTTCTTAACACATACATTAGGAAGATGAGATGGCACGGAATAATGCTCGGCAAGAGAGGATATTCCTGAGGAACTCACAGAGTCTGGCAAATAATGCAGCATTTGTGCCAACAATCTCAGACAAACCGCAGAAAAAGCTTCGTATAGACACTAGGTGCTTGAAGTCTGAACTGAACCTGGTGACGTTGACTATTTTGTTCAGAGCAATACAGAACTGATGCCGAATATTTTGTCTTGGCATAGTGAAATCGGGGGATGGTTCTCACCGGCTGAGAAGGAGGTTCAAAGCTCCGCGTTAAGAAAAAGTAAGGTTCAACACTCGTGGCCGTGGTCGTGGATAAGAGATCCAGACATGACAGTGTAAGCCAGTTTACTCTTGAGCTTATCATATTTCACGCACTGGGAGGGATATCTCGATTCGTCGCTTTTCCTCGCATCACATCCCCTGTGTCACTGTGTGAATGTCTCATCAGATCAGCAATGTTCTTCAACCCTGAGGCAGCGAAGCCGATTTCAAGACTGCTTGACAATGTCATAGTGCCTGACAAGGTAGATTCAGATGAAGTGGTAGCACATAATTTCGACTGATTTGTCTGAAACTTATGTATCTGTTCCTGCAGACTATAACTGAAGCGGACATTCGGAAGAGGCCTTTGTGGCACACGTACCCGGGTCCAAGGCCAAGACCGCCGCATGTCACCCACAGGCCAGAGACCCAGTGGAGGGCGAGCACGCCGGCGACGCCGAGAGAAGAGCACAAGCTCGCCGGAGTGGGGTGGCTGGGACGGGGGAAAGGAAGCGCCGTTGCCACTGCCGAGGCACGGCAGATCGGGCCGAGCGGCTATGGGAGAGGCTCCCAGGGTGTGGACATGGCGCAGAGCCGAGGCAGCCGGTCCGACGGCGGTGATGAGTGGGCAGGAGGAGGCGGCGGCGGCGGCGCGGTGAAGAGGCCGGAGACGGAGGGGCGGCCCGTTGGGTTGTGGGCGAGAGGAGGCGGCCGTCGCGGGAGCGGGCCAGCCCGCGCGCGGTAGCACGTTTTGGTTCATCTGAGGCCCGTTTCAAGCTTCGGGCTGGCCGAAGTAGCATCAAGCGCGAAGCAGAAAATCTGGTGACCAGCCCAAAGCAGAAGTTTCAGGTGCGCATGAAGGCATTGGTCAAAAAAGAAAAAAAAACGTATAGTGGTTTGTAAGATATTTTCTTTCACGCAGTTTACAGATGACAGTACAAATATGTGTACAATGAATAATTTCTTAGTCTCATCTTTAATAAAAAGTGAGACCATTCAGCACTAGACTTTAAAGACATATTTTTAGGAATCCAATAACTCCCGAACGTTCGGATTTTGAGCATTTCGTTTCGAACGTTTTTACATGGCAACTTTATTTCATAGCGGATGGCAATTTTAGTTGATAGGGGATGGCAACTTTCTCTTTTTCCGTTTTTTGTCAGAAAATTGTCATCTTTCCCTAATCTCACGCAAACTAAACTTGCCATTCAAAACGTTCGGGTTACCATGCTTAAATCCCGAACGTTCAGGAGTTATCATTACCGTATTTTTATATAAAATAATCATAAGCACTGAAGCATGCAATTTAGATACATTAAAACTGAGCACTTTTCCAGCCCTCCCAATGCATCAGCTCTCCTAGCCGTCAGATCTTCGAATGTGGGCGTTTTTAGCCGTGAGATGTCCCTTTGGTGCAATAGTTTCTGGGCTACTGCTCCCGAAACAAAATTAGCGCACTGTGGTTGATTGGGCCAGAGCTTGGGCTAGAAAGACCAGCTAACCTCATCGGGCATTTAATGTGTATCGGCCCCATGGGGCGACCAAACTCCTTCCACGCTTCCATCCTTAGTTCCTGACCTCTCCTCTCCCGTTGGCCTCAACCTTTCTCTGATCGCGGTGGCCGCGGCGGCGGCGGTGACTCTGTCCGATTCCCAACCCCTCCCAGGCTCCCAACACCAACCTTCTCCATCCCATCTTCACCCAATAGGATGGCCTTCTTCCTCCGCGGTGACGTTGGTTGATGCTGCCGCGGCGTTCCCTCTTCCTGATTGGGCCCGGCGCCCCCTCTTCACCTTCCGCATCACGCATGTCCCATCTTCACCCAACAGGATGGCCTTCTTCCTCCGCGGTGACGCTGGTTGATGCTGCCGCGACGTTCCCTCTTCCTGATTGGGCCCGCCCCCCCCCTTCACCTTTCGCATCACGCATGCTCACGTGGGACGGCGGCATGTCCAACTAATGTACGACCATGGAGTGGTGATCTGTGTAGGCGTTGGCGCTTGATTTTCAGACTGATAGTGGCGCACAGTCCACCCGATGCGATGCGATGCGGCGTCTCCGGCACCCTCACCACATCCGCCTTGCCTTCATCACCATCATGCGTCTACGACAACCTTGCAATTTTGCAGGTAATCTGTTAAAAATCCTCATCTATCACCCCTTTCCCCTATCTCTGTTAAATGATTTTGCTCTCCCTCTTAATACCAATGCTACTTTTCTCTCTCTGCTAGCTACAAATCTCTTGGATTTATTGATGCCAGTTTCTGTACCGATAAATATGACCAATCTGTAGGGAGTGTACATCTAGAGAGAATGAAGTGAAAAGAATTGATGTACCGACGGAACAATAAATTTAGTAAACTGACAGTTCCAAATTTCTCCCAAAGTAAACTGAAGTGAACTGATGTATTGTAATTGTATCTGTAGTGTTCAGTGAACTTTCTCAAAAGAGGATAGGTGTTGGCTCAAGATCCATCGGGACTGTTCAGGTTTTGCTATTCGGATTGTTGAATTTAGGTGTTTGTTAATTTTCTTTTCAGTGCAGGTGGTCGGTCGAATGGTGATGTTGGTTGGTGACTGCTGTAAACTTTTGATTTATTTTGGTGTAATCAACGAACAAAGAGATTTGAGTTGAATGAATCCTTTCCCATTAATGTTTGGTTGCGGCTGAATGCTCACTCACTTGTTCAATGTGTATATATATATATATAACTATATTGCACAATATTTTGAGATGCATAAGGAAGTTTCAGTTTGGTGCCAAAAGTGAATGTCATCTTCTTGGTTATGTATCATCCTTGTGTAGATGGCAGGGCCATTTTTTTGGCTTTGACTATGCCACATCATTTTTCTGCTTGGCAACTTCTCTTCACCAATATTTTGTTAGTAAAATAGTGTCTTGCAGGCACAGATAGATCATGGATGCCTTGGACTGGTCACCATTTCTCATAGCCAAGGCAAGATGATGGAAGCAATTTTTTTTGGATATAGTGTGACATTTAAATTAAGAGATGGAGGATCTGGTTGTGCTGCCAAAGATGATCTCAAGGTTAGTTCACTAACCATCTTTTCTATTCCGAATTTAGGAAGGTGTGCTATAGTTATAATGAATCGATGTTTGGTTGTACATATGAATTTAATATAGATGGTATTTTAATAATGAGAAGTCCGAATAACTGTCACATATTTCTTAGAACTTGCGGCATGATGTTTTTTATTAACAACCACCACACATATCTGCTTTTATTAGGTGGACATCCCAGTTAACTGAACAAATGTGTCTCTTTTGGTAGGTTGTGAACTATGTCATTATTGGCCAGTACTTATTGGGAAGGTATGTATCTCAACCTCCCAACTAACATATACTTTCTATTTCTTCTTGACATTGTGCTGGCATGAAAGATAGGTGGCTTAACTGATGGGGAGCTATGTTACAAGATCCAGCTGAGCAATTTCACAATGATAACTTCATAGCCGGACAACTTGATGTGTCATTGTGCAAGCAAAAGGACTCCGCTGATCTTTGTGTCGACGTCAAAGATCTCTAGGTACTCCTCTCTCTTTTATCATGATTAATTATTCTGTCATGCCTTCTGTTTTGCATTCACCAGTAATATTATTTGACAGAACCTCTCGCACATGACTGCTATGAAATATAATTTGCTCTATTGATGCATGAATTTAATGTGATTAAGATCAAAAGCTCAGGAAATCAAATCATCTGACCTGATATCATGTGTGTTCATCTTGCCTGACAAATACATCGTACATAGAAATGAGAGATTCTGGCTATAACCTGCTTCTATGCTTGTGACTTGGTCTGCTTTTTGTGTGTAGATATACTGTTTAGACAGAGGATCGTGCTTTCAGTATATCAATTTATTTTTGTTACTACCCTGCATCACCACCTGACCAGAAAAAAAATCATAAACATAACAAGGTCGTGGCAGCTCTTCCTATTCTTAGGGATATTGCTCAATTCTCTTCCTTTTAACTCGTTTATGTATGGCCCAAAGAACACAAATTTCTCATGATTCTGAATAGTTTTTTTATAGCAGATTGCTAAATTATTTATCTGCTTTTACATGTTTGATCAATATGGTTTCATCTGTCATGTCGCTTTGCAAGTAGCGCATGGCTTTATCCTGTGATAGCCCAGAACCAGAAAACGCTGGACTGTTTTTGTCATTGAAAGTTTAGATGGATGAACCCTTGCTAATTTGTAGTATGAATTTGCGCTTCGCGCGGTTACATGGACCTAAAAGAAAATTTACATCCACTCGCAGACATTTTTAAAGACTATAAATTCCGAACACATAGTTGCATCCATGTTGATGTTATCTACACTAAAATTATAGCTGACTTTTATCCAAAGCACACATATGGTGTAGTTCATTATTACCAGTTAAGGTCTTGGTTTTTTTATTACCATCGCTCCATTGAACTCATTAGTTTGACTTTTTTTCGTTCTACAGATCCTATTTCTGCAATTGTTGGAACCTGCACTCATGTCCTCCTCCATTAACAATGACCAACACTATGGCACTTATGAAAATAACATAAGTTGACAAATTACAACTCGATAATTCAGATCATATACTCCACCATACTCAGGACTGTGTTCCTCCAAATTTAGAAAAAAGGTTGTTGTTCAATTTGCTATTTACAAAACAATGGGTAGTTGACACTTGCTTGTCTTTAATAGATAGTCAATTCGTAGTGTGCTTTAGTTCTCAAAAAGCATTTTTAGCCTGCAGGTTATTTTGTAAGAAAATTACTCCGTCGTTTAAATTATTTCTATCTGGAAGGGAGAATTCCACCTTTGGTGACCATTAGTTGAATTTTAGGACATATATATAGAGATCTAGATGGATAATTGTTTTTTTATGTAACACTGTTCAACTATATCTGCTATCGACTATAGTATAGTTTTTTTTCTCTTCCTCGATATACCCTACATTGGCCAGTTTTCGGTTTTTATGTAATTTTGTGCTAAAGAGAGTAAGAAGAATATTTAGCTTTGGTTCCAGTTTTTGGTGATCCTTGTGCTGGTAAATTTGTTACACTACACTACTGATAATTCATATAGCAATTATATTATCAATTAGATCGTCGTTCATGGGCAGTGTAAGGCCCCGAGGTACTTTGAAATATCAGTTTGAGATTTTGCCTTGGGAGATAGTCCATGGAGTACTTTTTTTTTGTCCTTGCATCTGCCATTACTGGGTAATATTATTCATTAAATAATAGTTATACTTGCATTCTGTTCTGAGCGAGTTTAGTCTCTTTGGTATACCTCTGAATCATCTGCTATCCAGTTATTGCAGGCTTGATATGTGAATTCTCTGCTCATATGAGCATATTAAAGTTGTTGCTTTTTGTTGGTAAGGCCAAAGTTGTTCCTGGAAGTTACAATAGAAGGATTTGCCATAGCCCATAGGTGACATATCATGATTCTCATCACCAGAGTTATTATGTGGCTTGGATATGGGTAGTGATCAACTAATCATGCTTTATATTTGTTAGAAATCCTAACGCTCTAATGTAAAAGTGGACGGGCGCGGCAACGCGCGCCTTCAATGATCTAGTGAAGTATAATTGTGATGATAGCAGACATCACCACGGTAGCTAGTTATAATCATTACATATACGAACAGATACAAAAAACTCTATGTGAGATTATGTAATACTCCCTCCGTCCAGAAATATTTGTCATCAAAATGGACAAACAGAGTGAATAAAAAGGGATATACATATCTAGATGTATTTTAATTTTAGATATATCTTTTTTGTACATTTTGATGGCAAGTATTTTCGGACGAAGAGAGTACATATGTTTACAAAAACCCTAAGAAAAAGATCTAGAATCTGAGTGTAGTCCTTGTGCCAAGTCAAGTGTTTTGTACATGAACTTTTTTACTTCATATAAGTGAGATATAACAAAATTTTAAGAAGGTAATGCACCATTCGTAAACTACATATAAAATTTTGATTATGCGAAGCATATCTTTCTCGGTTCATCAGTTTACATCTCTGTATAGTAGAATCTTGATCAAAAAAAATATCAAACACAGTTGTAGTGAAACTAATGTTGCTGTGGTACTACTAGACACCGAAAAAAATAGCAAGCTATAGTGTCGCTAATAGCATGCAATAGCATATTGAGAATTGTCTCGCTAAATATATCAGTGTACAATGTCTCGCTAATAGCACGCTATAGCGCGATATAGCACGATGATAGCATATTTTGATGGTTGGCGCTATTTTGCTGTAGCATGTTATTTTTTTTTCTTTCATATTACTGTAACTGCAACAGATATATCGTGAAGGTCTTGGTTGTAAGAGCTAAACTTGACAACCAAATAAAAGTAGTGGATTTAATTAACTGATGGTTTAACCTAGAAAAGCAGGAGTTGGGTTTTGTAGAAGATCAGAAACCTTTGATATGGGACAAAATTTAGTGATGGCAGCTGAGTTGTGAAACTTCAAAACACAAAAAATATCTGAGCTGCAAATTTTTAGCTACAAAGAAACATATACTCCCTCCGGTCCTTTTTAGTATGCATATAAGTTTTAGCCAAAGTCAAAGCACCTCTACTTTGACCAAACTTATAGAAAAAATAACAACACTCACAATGGCAAATCAATATTGTTAGATTCATTATGAAATATAGTTTCATAGTATATATATTTGGTATTGTAGATGTTGATATTTTTTAGTATAAATTTGGTCAAAATTTGCAAAGTTTGACTTGAGAAAATTCTAATATGCGGAGTAAAAATGACCGGAGGGAGTACATGCATATAAAAAATCAGTTGATTAAAAACACAATATAAATTACAGCTCCAAAAGGTTAAGGTTATGAATGCAGTTTTATTGAAAACTAAATGAGCATCGGCAGAAGTTTAACTCCGAATCACCACACAGATCGTCTTAATTTTCCATGCAAAAAAGTACAGCTCCAAAAGAAAAGAGAGGCATGCATGAAATAGATTACTTTCAAGTAAATTTTTGTTTATTATATTGTACTCCCTCCGTCCCATAATGTAAGAATTTTTTGACACTAGTATAGTGTCAAAAAATGTCTTACATTATGGGACGGAGTAGTACATGATAAAGCAGTGGAGGCACATAAGAAAACATTACCCTTCGAGTATACTATCAGGGGGCAAAATGTATTTCTTGCTATGAGTTTGTGATGCATTTCCATGGATCGTTTCCTTGGACAGGTACTGACATGCGGAACCTCTAAAAACAGCAGGGATATGGTCAGTGATCAAATAAACAGTAGGGAAACTAAATGAGCATAGGCAGATGTTTAACTCCAAATCACCACACAGATTGTCCTAATCTGCCATGCAAAAAGGTACAACTTCAGAAGAAAACGGAGACATGCATGCAACAGACTACTTTTCAGTAATATTTTTTGCTTATTATACATGATAAAGCATGCCAGGCATGGACACCATACGAAAACATATACGGGCCAAAATGTATCTCTTGCTATCCCGAAAACAAAAAGTATCTCTTGCCATGAGTTTGCGATACATTTCCGTGGATCATTTGCTGGGACAGATACTGACATGGGAAAACCTGTAAAAACACTAGGGGACACGGTCAGTGATAAAAGAAAAACAACAGGGGAGTATCTTGTCGACATGGATAAAAAATACTCCCTCCGTTCCTAAATATAAGTCTTTTTAGACATTTCAATTGGACTACCAACATACGGATGTATATAGACATATTTTAGAGGGTAGATTCACTCGTTTTGCTCTGTATGTAGTCATCTGTTGGAATTTCTAGAAAGACTTATATTTAGGAACAGAGGGAGTATATTCATAAACAAACTGACCTAGAACGTTGCAAACCAGGGGTGCTTGATTTTGATCAAATAATTTGTTCATGAATTAAAAAGTATGCAGAACAAAACACTACTAGGAAAAGGGCTATAGATGGAATTGATACTAATGGCGCACCGGACAAGCAGTGCGCCATTAGTATATAGTAATGGCGCACCAGCAACAGATACGCCATTAGAGTTCGAACTACTAATGACGCACCAGGTCCAAAGTGCGCCATTAGTATCAAGAAGTTTTTTTTTTGAACTAGCGCGCCTGTCCAAACATACTAATGGCGCATCCAGACAAAGTGCGCCATTACTAGTTGTAACTAGAAATGGTGCACCAGCAGTAAAGTGCGCCATTAATGCTCTTTTTTATGATATTTTTTATTCTTTTTTTTACAAAACTACTAATGACGCACTGTCCCAGAGTGCGCCATTACTAGTTTGAACTAGTAATGGCGCACTGTGCGACAGTGCGCCATTAGTATGTTATTTTTTTTTTGCAAAACTAGTAATGGCGCACCTGCTATAAATGCGCCATTAGTAACCTTGATTACTAATGGCGCATTTATAGTTGGTGCGCCATTAGTAAGCGGGCAGCAACAAGATATTTTGGACAGCCTCTCCTACCACACTCACTCCCCCCCCCCACTTCTTCATTCTCTCCACCTCCTCTCCTCTCGAGTCCCTCCTCTTTTTCACCTCATTTCCACCATATATTCATTCAAATTAAGTGGTTAAATTACCTTGTTTTGATAGGTAAGTAAGGGGGGAAGCTATATTTATGTTGTTCTCCATACAACAATGTGCACATGCACTTTTTATGGCCTAGCTAGATCTATGTATGTTTGTGGTGTTGCATATGTTTGTTGTGTTGCATATGTGTTTGTGTTTGGAGGTGTACCGGTATTTGAAATGCGATAGTTGCCAATATTTTCCCGGAATGTTGATTCATTTCCGTTTCGGTGAGAATTTTGGCATTAAGCATTCATTTTTGTCCTATTTTTAGGGAAAGTCATGGCAAATTTTTTCTTGGTTCTAAAATATCGTTTTGCTCTACCCCGCAGGCGACCATGGTGCGCACGATGACCGAAGGCATCGTGAATAGGTTTTTGAGGTCCGCGAAGGCCGAGATGCTTCAAAAGAACGAGACAGAGATAAGATGTCCGTGTCGAAGATGCAAGCTGAAGAGCCTTATTGCGGACCCGGATTCCGGGCAAGTGCGGGACCACCTGCTCTTGCGTGGTTTCATGGATGGCTATCGGTGGCAAGGTGATGAAGATGACTACGAAGTCGTCCATGGGGGCCGGGCAAGAAATGGGGAAGGGCATCAAGACAACCACCGCGGCTTGGGCGGGCGAGAAGACGAAGAATCCCCAGGAGATGATCACGACGGTGATGCTGTACACAGTCATCATGTAGAAGATGCAGGACATGATGATGAGGAAGATGCCGGAGCAGACGACGGGCATGATCATGAAGATGATGATGCCGGCGGAGCAGACGACGCTGAACCATCGATGGGCTGGGTGCAGGACCCTCATATTCAAGAGCTGCTTCTCAAGCAGACCGATAACGCAAGAGCTGCCGCCCGAGAGAAAGCCAAGATGGATCAACTTGAGTTAGACGCGGTTACTCCATTGTATGAAGGATGCAGGCCCGAGGATACCCGCCTGAAAGTAACGCTCATGGCTTTGGAGATGAAGGTAAAACACAAAATGACCGACGCATGCTTCGACGAGAACATGTCATTCTGGGACGAACGTCTTCCCAAGGGGAACAAGTGCCCCACCAGTTTGGAGGAGGTGAAGAAAATCGTGTGTCCTCTGGATTTACCGCACATGAAATACCATGTGTGCATGAACAATTGCATCATTTATCGGGACGAGCACGCGGAGTCTACCATATGTCCGGTGTGCGGCGTCACTCGATACAAGAAGAGGAAGAAAGCTCCTCGAAAAGTGGTGTGGTACTTTCCGATCACTCCTCATCTGCAGCGGTATTTCGCGGACCCTAAGGTAGCAAAGCTCCTGCGTTGGCACGCGGATAGGGAGGAGAAGAAGCGAGAAGATGACGCAAATGATCCGGAGATAGATAAAAAAGACAAGATGCTGAGTCACCCTAAGGATGCGAGCCAGTGGCAAGCGTTGAACTTCGAAGACCTAGAATTTGGGAACGATCCAAGGAACATCGTGCTGGGCGCGAGCACCGATGGAGTCAATCCGTTTGGCAGCCAAAGAAGCACACATAGCACTTGGCCTGTGTTTGTGTGGATGTACAACCTTCCCCCCTGGTTGTGCATGAAGAGGAAGTACATTCACATGAGTATGCTAATTGAAGGACCGAAACAACCAGGGAACGACATCAATCTGTATCTGGGGCTGCTGAAAGAGGAGCTAGACACGCTGTGGAAAACGCCAGCAAATACGTGGGACGCCGCAAAGAAAGAATATTTCCCTATGAGAGCCGCGCTGCTCACGACGGTGCACGACTATCTCGGTTACGGATATGTCGCGGGGCAGGTGGTCCACGGATTTTCTGGATGCGTCAGGTGCATGGATGACACAACGTATCGCCAGCTAGATAGAGATCCCGGGTCTTCGAAAACCGTGTTCATGGGACATCGAAGGTGGCTTCGCGACGATGACCTGTGGAGAAAACGCAAGGATCTGTTCGATGGTGAAACCGAACCCCGAGGACGCCCGCGTACGAGGAGCGGCGAGGAAATAGACGAGCTGTTGAAAAATTGGAAAGATTGCCCACTGTCGGGAAAGAAGCAAAAGGCGTCAGAGCCGAGAAAGAAGCGAAAGGCGCCAGAGCCGCTGCTGAAGGTATGAAAAACGAGGTCTGTTTTCTGGGACTTGCCGTACTGGAAGATCCAGCGTGTGCCTCACAGCCTTGATGTAATGCATATCACGAAGAACGTGTGCGAGAGTCTGCTTGGTACCCTGCTCAACATGCCATAGAGGACCAAAGATGGGCCGAAAGCAAGGGCAGAATTGAAATCAATGGGCATCAGGCAGGAGCTTCACGCTATATATGATGATCATGATGATGATGATGATGATGATGATGATGATGAGGCGAAGCAGGACACGGAAAGTCGTTGCAAAGGCAAAAAGGCCAAGAAGACCGGAAATGACTACCCTCCCGCGTGCTTCACTCTAAGTCAGGAGGAGATCGAGCAGTTTTTCACCTGCCTCATAGGAGTACAACTTCCTTACGGTTACGCGGGGAAGATAAGCAGATACCGGGCGAAGCTGAAGTACAACAGGATGAAGTCTCACGACTGTCACGTGCTGATGACACAGATACTTCCAGTTGCAATCCGTGGTATCATGGACGCGCACGTCCGTGAAACCCTATTTGGCCTATGCAACTTTTTCGACGTCATCTCTCGGAAGTCTATTGGCGTGAGGCAACTCAGAAGGCTACAGGAAGAGATCGTGGTGATACTATGCGAGCTTGAGATGTACTTCCCGCCCGCATTCTTCGACATTATGGTGCATCTGCTGGTCCATATCGTGGACGATATCATCCAACTCGGGCCGACGTTCCTGCACAGCATGATGCCGTTCGAAAGGATGAATGGTGTCATCAAAGGATACGTTCGCAACATGTCACGTCCAGAGGGAAGCATAGCCAGGGGCTTTCTGACCGAAGAGTGCATCTCCTACTGCACGAATTATCTAGGCATCGAGAACCTCGTTGGTCTGCCCGTCAACAGGCACCTCGGCAGGCTCGCTGGATGGGGTCACCGTGAGGGTCGCCGTGAAATGCATGTCGACTTCGAGGGTCGACTCGCCGACTTTGAAAGAGCAAACCTAGTCGCGCTACAACACATAGACGTGGTCGATCCTTGGGTGGTTCAACACAAAACCTTTATTGAGAAGACATACAATGACCGAGGCCAACAGAGGAAGGACGGAGATATAATCAAAGAGCACAACTCATGTTTCACGCGTTGGTTCAAGCAGAAGCTTCTGTCGTACCCTTTACATGATGATTCTTCCGCGGAAGAACAACTCATATTCGCCTTGTCACAGGGCGCCGAGCACAACCTGATGAGCTATGAGGCGTACGATATCAACGGCTACACATTCTACACCGAGGCCAAGGACATGAAGAGCGATGGTTATCAGAACTCCGGGGTAACGATGGAATCCTACACCGGTAATGACAAGGACAGATACTACGGAAGGATCGAGGAGATCTGGGAGCTGAGCTACGCTGGAGAGAAGGTCCCGATGTTCCGTGTCAGATGGGCCAAGAGCGTCCTAAAAGAAGACCGGTATTTCACCACCATGGTTATACCCGAAGCCAAATCCAAGACCGCGGGCGCAAACGTCACCGCGAAAAATGAGCCATGGGTACTGGCTTCCCAAGTTGACCAATGCTTCTTCATTACCGACCCGTCAAAGCCCAGTCGTGTTGTCGTGAGGAGAGGCAAAAGGAAGATCATCGGAATGGATGGAGTAGCCAATGAGCAAGACTTCGACAAGTACGGCGACTCGAGGATCGAACATGACGACGATGATGAAGTAGCAGCATACACCACAAGAAGAAGCAGGACCACCCTACCTAAAGGACGTCCGTTCCACAGAAGAACTCCATTTGCGAAAAAGAAGGGCAAGAAGATTGTGAACAGATAGCTAGCTAGCTAAGATCGTTTGTATTTAAATCGTAGCCTTCATTTCTCGATTGTATTTCATGGGCACCTTTTGAACTATCATGAATATTTTTAAATTTCATGGACACTCGATCTCGACCCCCCCTCCATCTCGATCGCTATCCCACCTCGCCAGATTCCGGTCCCCCTCGCCGCCGAGCACCCCCCGGTCCACCGGCCGCCGCCGCCGACCCCCCGCACCCTCGATTCCCCTACTCAACCGCCGCCGCCGAGCACCCCCCGGTCCACCGGCCGCCGTCGCCGACCCCCTGCACCCTCGATTCCCCTACTCAACCGCCGCCGCCGACCCATGATATATTCAAAATAATAAATTTGATGATATTTTTTCATATTCATAAATATTTTCAAATAACAAATTTGATGATATTTTTTAAAAAATTATTACTTTTTTATAAAAAAATATTATCGTTATGATTTAAACAAGTTTGAACATATTTAAACACAAATAAGTGTCAAACAACATTTTTTAAAAGCAAAAAAAAATTTGGGGAGGCTGGGAATCGAACCCAGGACCTCCTGGTGGGTATGTAGAGTGTTGACCAGTCGGGCTAGTGTGGGGGTTCTGTTAGGTAGTGGGTTAGGTGAAAGATATAGCTTTCTCACAATACTAATGGCGCACCTGGGGGCGGTGCACCATTAGAGTCCACATACTTATGGCGCACATAGCAGAAGTGCGCCATTAGTAATCCCACATACATACGGCCGTACCCTCCTCTCTCTCCCTCTCGCCAGATCTCCCCCCTGTCTCCCCGACGCTTCTCTCTCCCTCACCGCCGACGCCCTCGCCCCCCTCTCCCCGACGCCGCCGCCCCCACGCCCCCGACGCCGACGCCCCCACACCCCCGACGCC
>LR738713.1:633646458-633686360 GCA_902687465.1 Secale cereale | reverse complement strand
CCACGCCCCCGACGCCGCCGCCCCCGCCAGGTAACCACTCCGCCTCCTCCCCCCTTCCTTCCTCCCCCTCCCTCCCTCCCTCCTTCCCCTACCTCCATGTTTCTGATTTAGGCCATAGCTTTGGAAAAAAGGCCTTAGTTTCTCTGTGAAAAGGAAATGTGAAACACCTCACAAATATGAACACTGCTCTTAAAATTTCAACTTGCTTGTATGAACCATGGGGAATTGCTCTTTAAGCTGTACAGCACATGATTTTTCACTGCTAGTTCTAGGGTTCAGGAAATCCCGTTATTTTGTAACTGAAAGGCGCTAATCATCAATATGTTACATAGCAATGGCATTTCCAGAAATGAAACTTTACTTCATCAGAAACACGGAGACAGTTATGGTATTATATTATGGAAGGACTAAATTACAGCAGCACATAATATTATGGTATTATATTAGGCAAGGTGAACATTGAACACCCAACCAGGCCCTTGGCCCTGGCCATTGCTGCGTGTAACTCTCTCCTGGCCTGGACTGGAGCTCTATCCATCTAGCTCAAGTGAAGGTGCCTCCTCTTCTTTTCATACGTGTCACGGTCATGCATGCATGCTCTTGTGTTGTGGCTTACCTCATGGCCCCAGCCACAAGCCTGCAAATAATTGCACACCACTAGCTAAGCTAGGTTTTATTTCAAAAAAAAAACTAGCTAAGCGAGGTAGGGCACTGAATGATGATGCTTGTTTATGGTTAAACCTTGCATGCATGCTTGCTGGCCTTAATTGCACTGGAATGAAACTAAACAAATGGACACATACGGCCTACCAGTAGAAGTGTGTTGCAAGCACCACCTCCTCATCACATGACCCCAACCCCTATCCGGGCCCCTGTCCTTGTGACTTGTATTCTTCTTGTCTTTAGCCCATTCCATGTGCCCCTACCACCCCCCTCCCCCTCATGCCTAGATTCTCCCCTTGCCCCCCCTGTAAGTTTCTGAAACTGTTGTTCCCGTTGAAAGGAAAGGGGGCTAGCCCGGTTACACTAAATAGTAGCTGGTTAATCGAGTAGTGGTAGTAGTAGCAGTGATAGTGTGATACTATATCCCCTCTCCATGTCTCCATCGAACGAATAGGCATGGGAAGGCATGATGGTACATGGTAACAAAACTAACCACAATGTAATACAATGTTTAGACAGTGACAACGTGCGTTTGTAAGCGTGCTTGCCTAGTGCGGAATTAAACAAAGGGTCGCTTTGTAGCATGATCTCAATTGAGGCACAAAAAGCAGATTCTTCATTGTTAATAAGTACTACTTCTATTTGTTCGGGTACTAGATGGTGGGGTGAATCATGTGAGTTCTTCGGACCACTCTCGTGTGCTAAAAAAACCTAGTCTTCAGATTAGTGAATGATGTCGAAAAATATGCATTTTGGTAGGAACTTGATTATGGGCTACCGAAATATCAGATAATGGTCATAGTTAACAGAATTGAGAGGGTTCGTCCCAATAGCATGCCGCCTTAGCATTTCAAGAAAATAGGGATAAAGACACCATCATGCTATATGAATGAAGTCATGCTTGTTATATGAATGCTATATGAATGAAGTCATGCTTGTTATACACAAATCTCCAAACTCATTCAATGTTGATTAATAGAGTATTAATTTACAACTAAAGTGAATGACAACAGAAGCATCATTATTGTACTGGTAAATAGAAAGACCTGTAGTTTATAATCATGGAGTATATTGCTGGAGTATTATTCAGATTAAATGCAGCATAGTTTGTTAACTGAATTTGTTACTACTCCATGCAGTCTAGTTTTTTCCTGTTTTCTAGTTTGTTAATTAAATTCAGTTAACTACTGGGTAAAAATTCAATTAACCACTATGTTAAATTCAGTTTGTTAATTAAATAAAATGGGCTTATCTATCCATCTACATGAACATGGGCTGAAAAAGAAAAGGCAAGTAGTAGATGCCAACTTTTGACATGCATGCACTCATTCTTGTAAACTAAACTAAACATGCTTATCTATCTATCTATCTTTCTGCTTTAGTATGTATGTATGCATTGTATTTTTATTTGCTCCAGGCCAGCTTAATTTGCTGGCTGGCTGGCATGATGGCTGATGGATCCCTCAGCTGGAGCTCAGTGTGATCTTTTGGATAGTCTAAAGTGGAGTTGAAAGCCCGATGCACTCCATCCAGATTTTTGCTGGGTTTTGTCTCCGACCATCGTGTCGTGATAGTTTTGCAGGTACCCCGAGAGGCCCTTGAGTTTGCTGGAATGTCGATTAACTTCCGTTCCGGCAAATTCGGGTACTCCATATGTCCTATTTTCAGCAAAGGTCATGCTGAAATTTTCCGTGAATTTTAGCATGACTTTGCTAAAAAAAATAGGACATATGGGGTACTTGTGACTAATGCATGGGCCGGGGTATCTTAGTAGTTAATTAAGTAGGATCAAGTGCCCCTTTATTCTAGCTGCATTAAACCATAGGCGGCAATAATAGAGCCAAGTGATTAGGCCCAACTTAGAATTCTCCTTCCTAGCTTAGCTTTTAGGATGCCCCGGTGTCGACAAACCATAAATTATGAAACCTTGGCTTTTAGGGTGCCTCGGTGTCGATAAAAACCGAAATGATGAAAGCTTAGGCTTTTAGGGTGCCTCGGCGTCGAAAAACCCTCAATTATAAAAGCTTAGCTTTTAGGATGCCTCGGTGTCGACAAACCCTAAATGATGAGACCATGATCTTGTTCCTTGACAATAACCAACTTTTTGACCAAACTTTGTTCCTATTTAGAGAGAAACATGGCCAACAACGATGAGGCCGGCGGTTCGGGCGGGAAGGCATTCTGGGAGTTGTCCCAGGAGATGGAGGAACAACCTCACTTGTATGAGGACGCCGCCTTCCCCACCGATCCTGAGACCACTGATGGTACCGCGGAGGATGACCCCACTGATGCCACCACTGATGGTGCCCGAGAATGCCACCACTGATGATGGCGGCGCACGCACAGATGGTAGCCAACCGAAGAGGCAACGGAAGGATCGGTGCCCGACCGTGCTCCGCACCCTCAAGGAGGAAGTTACTGAAGTGGACTCCGACGGGAATCCAACGACGCCCGAACGAATAGTCAAGGGGTACTCGCTTCAGCTCGGGTGCATTCTCCGGAGCACCGTCTCGATCAACAGCGAGAACCTGAGGCATCCTGACAACGGGAATTACCGCAACCTCCTCTTCACGAAGCTGCACGAATGATACAAGTTCCCCGCTCAATTTGATAACACAAGCCTCAAAGGGAATAAAGTGAACAGTGCTGCCCTCACGAAGATGAGCAAGGCCCTGTCTACTTGGAAAACCAATGTGAAGAGAATGATCGAGAAAGGTGAGAGTTATGAGAAGATCAAGGAGAAACATCCTTCGATCACCGAAGATGACTATAACGACTTCAAGATCAATTGCTCAAGCACCGCACACTCCGAATCAAGTCAGTGGGGGAAAGAAATGCGGGAGCTCAACTTAGGGGAACACACACTCGGTCCCGGTGGTTACAGAGTGGCGGAGCCTATATGGGACAAGGAGGAGGCGGACCGTGCCGAGAAAGGCCTACCGCCCCTCTTCGATAAATACGGTGACAAGCAGACCAGGAACTTTATCAGGGCCCGGTACAAGAAGGACCCGAAAACAAAGGAGCTGACCATGGATCCGAAGACCAGGGCGATTGAGGCTGTTCTGGTAAGGAATACACCCCCGCGTAATTAGCTCCATATGGTTGCATTCTAATTAATGAAGCCAAATTTCTAAATGATTCACATTCCTTCCGCAGGCGACTGAAAGCAGTAGCGCGGGGTCGACTAAGAGCGGCCCTTGGGACACGACTCTAAATAGGGCGTTGAATGTAATGAAGAACAAGGATAAGCTCGAGAAGCCGACGTCAGCTGGTCGTGTGGCCGGCAAAGGCTTGTCGACAAAATGGTCGTCATACTATAACGCTGGTGGGCGAAAGGAGAAAAAGACCAGCTCGGAAAGCCAGGCGCGCGAGGTTCAAGAACTCAAGGCACAGGTGGCGCGGATTCCGGAGATTGTCCAAGAGCAAGTGCAACAACAGCTCAGAGCGACGATCACCGCCATTGTGCCTAGCTTGATCGAGGGGTTGCAGGCGTGGATTGCGGGCGGCCAACAGGGGCCGCCCCCGATTCCCAGCTTCACGGCCATCAACTCGCAGAACGCGATGGTGGGGCCATTGGTGTCCCCGGCGGAGGCGGCATTGGTGTCTCCGACGCCGGCACGGGAGCTTAATGCACCCGTGTGTACGCCGGCTGGCACCTCTGCAGCAAGCGGCCCCTCCGTCAACTGCACGCCCGCCGTTGGCGGTGCCTCGTCATTAGCCGAGCTCGACGCCATCATCACGGTAACTAATTAAGCCTCTCTCGGCCGAGGACTTCATCTCCTTGCCTTTGACTGGGCATCCCTGACGCCCTACATGTTTTCGCAGGGCGCCGCCGACGTTTCGTGCACTCTCCTGCACTTCGTGAACAACGAGTTGGTTGATGTCGCCAAGGGAAAAATCGTTCAACCGGGCCAGCCCTTGTTCCACGGTACCCAGATGCCACCCAACTTGTTTAGGGTTCAACTGGTTCGGGTGCTGCCAGGCTGCGACGAGGTGTTACCTCCGATTCGACCCGTCGGGGCCGACGATGATGACGTCATGACCCTCAGCGCCTGTCTGAGCTGGCCCCTGCTTTGGCCGAAGAGCCAGATTCGTTTGGGGGCGGGGGAAACCACCCCAAAGACAACACCGCCAGTCGTGCCGGCGCCAAGTCGTCCCCATGGCAAGTCCGCCGCAACGGTGCCGGAAATCCCTATGCCACTGGATCCAAACATGCATATGGCACAGGATCAGAACAATGACGACGACGATACATTTGCCAACGTCGATCAGTACTTTTCCGATCATGGGTACGGTGACGACTTCATGGGGGCTCCTTCTCAAGAACCCAACCCAACAAAAGACGTGCGCGATCAAGCCGGTACCGCGGAGAAGCCAAGTTGCAACAGGCGTCGTGTGCCGTTCAGCTCTCAGGAGACGCCTCCAGCTGCCGACTTCACCGAGCCTCAGATAGGCGAGGTGCGAAATATTATCAGCCCCAACACACTAAAGAAGGCGGTCTCTGAGCAGAACTCGGTCCCAATTCAGGAGATCAAGAAGAAGGCACGCAAGAGAAAAACTAACAAGGGTGCGAGCCAGCCGACACCGAGTACGATCCGCGCTCAGGACGGGCCACCTTCACCTGAGGATGTAATGAGGAGGGTGCATGTGGCGGCTAGGCCGATGCTACCGACAAATATGCTCGATGCTGCAACCGGTGTTATGCGGAGTCTGCATGACAGTGTTCTTTCTTTGGAGAAGCGGCGTCTCAGAGAGATGGATGTGGCATACCCGGTTTTCGCGGCCAAGGTGCCGGAGGGCAAGGGCTTTGTGGATAACTCCATCGGGGGTACGATCGTCCTGCGGTTTGATGACATCCACGCTATGTTGAACCTTCTTCCGCTGCACTACACCTTCGTTCGGCTATTTTCGCTGAGTATGGAGATGCGGATCATTCGCGACAAGACCCCAGACATCGTGATAGTCGACCCCTTCTACATGCGTGCCAAGTTCTTGGGCAGCGCTGGGGACCGGCAAGTCGCGAGTTCTTACCTCGAAGGCGTCATTCTGGCAAACCGAGATAAGGATAACTTCCTCGTGCCTTACTTTCCCGAGTAAGTCCTCCACCTCAACCGCCCCGTAACATATGAATTCTTAGATTTCGATCGTTCTTCTTTTAACATTCCGTGTTTTCTGCAGTGACACACAGTGCACGCTCATCCTACTAAGCCCCAAATATTCCATGGCCACGTATTTCGACCCGGACCGTCAGTCGGCTATAGACTACACAAATGTCAAGAAGGTTCTTGATGATGTTCTCCCCGGCTACGCCAAATCTGGAGGCACCTTCACCAGGACAGCTCGTAAGTACGGCAAGCACGTGTTCTCCCACAACACGACGTTCTGCTGCGTCAAGCAGCCGCCTGGCGGTCAGAAGGGTGCCTACTACGCCATCCATCACATGCGGGCGATCGTACGGGACCATCATCAACTTCTGCTACCGAGTAAGCTCAAAGATTGGGCCACGCGCGTGTCGGCAATCCAGGACGCGGACATCAGACAAGATTTCTTTCGCATCCAGTCGGAGTTTGCGGAAATCATCCATCAAGATGTCCTTCGTACCTCGGGGCAGTTCTACCTCAGAAATCAACCGTCGAACAGTGACATCGACACAATGCTACAAATGCAGGCTGACAACGCCCGTGATTTCATGACTCCCACGATAGACGGCGGCTTCATCCATGCTCCGGTGCATTGAGTCGAGTCGAAAGCAGTGATGCTGTGTCTAGTTTTGAAACATCGATTGGCTCATGTTGTAATTAAACTTTAATGAACTTGTAGTATGTCTCTTTGGTTTCGAGAGTCGTTCAACTTAGATGTAATCGATGCTATTAATGTCTTGCTTTTCTCTTTCGATCGTTCTGTTGCATACTTATATATTGCTTATGAATTGTCTGTGAATTGGTACTAACATTTCGTTTGGCTAGTGCATATCGATGCCGTCGTATGTCGTGTACAAGGGTAAGGTTCCCGGAGTCTACGACGACTGGGAGGAGTGTCAGAGACAGGTTCACCGATTCAGCGGTAACAGTTACAAAGGGTACACCACTAGGGCCGAGGCTGAATCTAGATACGCCCGCTATCTAGCGGGAGAGGGGAGGGAGCGTTGGAGGAACCGGATGAAGACGAGTTTCATCGTGATGATGCTCATCGTGATGACCGCAACTCTCTTCTATGTGATGGTAGTTTAGATGATCGATATCGACTTGTAATGTAAAGACAAACTCGCTACTCGCGGTCTCGAGACTTGTAATATATTGTTCTATCTTTGTTCGGTCTTTTCAATTCGGAGACTAATATGATGAATTGTATTCGGAGACTAATATGATCAATTGTATTCGGAGACTAATATGATGAATTGTATTCAGTGACTAATCTTCTATTGTATTCGATGAATTTGTTGTTGATGTGTGCTGTCTATATTCTGTGCAATTATACATTTTGTAATCTGTGCAAAAAAACAGAAAAATAATATTAAAAAAACCTAATATTCATACTAATGGTGCATCACAGCAGAGTGCGCCATTAGTATGCCAAAGGATACTAATGGCGCATTACCAGCCAGTGCGCCATTACTATGCGGACATTACTAATGGCGCATCCTGCTGGAGTGCGCCATTAGTATGCCAAAGCACCTGGCTACACATGGCCCCTGGGAGGCATACTAATGGCGCACTTCTGTGCATACTAATGGCGCATCTGCAGTGCGCCATTAGTATACCAGATACTAATGGCGCACCAGAGGTGCGCCATTAGTAAAATATACTAATGGTGTGCTAGTAATGGCGCACCACTAATGCGCCATTAATGGCCAAATTAGGTGCGCCATTAATAGGCCTTTTCCTAGTAGTGAAACATGTGAAGGATATTGGCAAGTTGTGCTACTTTCTGCATAAAGAAAAAAATCTAATGAAAGTTTGTATTGAAAGTTCTCTCAACAAAATCAGTTGTATGTATCAAAATGAATAGTTTTTTTTTGAAAAGGAGGATGACCCCCGGCATCTGCATCCGGAAGCTGCATGCAGCCATTTTATTAATTATTCTCGAGGACCTTACAAAGTAGAACATCAATATGCCTGAATCCGCCATCTTGACAACATCTGCCGCTACTCATATCCATATGATAAAGGGGTGCAAGCCGGGCCACATACCCAAACCTCTCACCTAAGCCTAACATCTAAAGCCGGAGGCCCCGACCTAGCCATCTACCGAGTCCGGGGCACAAACCTGTCCAACGCACTCAAAATGAATAGATGTGGAGTGTAGTTCGAAGGGATACAGAGCTGCGAAACTGAGAGGGGAGAGGAGCAAATCATGAAGTGGCTGACGCATATCGTATATGGAAATGGACCATAACTTAAGGAGGAACAGATATAAGAAGGTGGTACCTGCGAGGAAGATGGAGCTACATTTCCATGCGAAGAAAAAGAATGGGGCTTGACTAATTGATGTGCAACTGCTGAAGGGAGAGGAATAGAAGAATCTCATTAGCAGGCGTGAAACTAATGGAAAGGAGAAATTGAAGAAGAAAATGTAGATCGTGCCGTGTATTGAGGAAAATTAATTGCAATCAATGGGCAAGACTATTTCATTATCGCCGGGGTCCAAGCCCCTTTTCAAAAGAAAAAAAACACTATTTCATTATCCAATATATGGTACGACGGCACGAGAGTACTCATCTATGCATTAATATGGGTAGGGGCGGCAACATAAAATTATTTCTTAATTAGGTTTAGCATCACGGGGTTAATATAGAGCCATGTGCATTGAAAGATGGTAGAGGAGAGGCTTGCGGACCCCACATTAGCGGACGAGACTTGCCTGCTCCCCGCATGTGCGCCCATCCGTGCTCCCGCGTACGTGGCTTGATTTGATTGGAATAAAATAAGACCCGGCCCCACCCCCTTAAAATCAGGGGGGAGATGATTAGATTAGAAGAAAAAAAGGAAAAAAGACAGTCATAGGATGAAGTGGGAGCATGGATGGGAGCATGGGGAGGGAGCAGGCAAGCCGGATCCCACATTAGCCATGTAGCCAGGGTCTGGGCGCATGGGCCCACAACATGGTGGCCCGCAACCACCCCTCTGGCACTTCTTTGGTCTAACTAGTAACCATGCATGTGCAACGCATGTGTGCACCAACAAATATAAATTTGAGTGTCCCAAATAGACTGGACATTGAGAATTATAGTCGAACATAACAATTTAAACATTCCTTTGAAAAACGAATAAATACATGTGGGAATGTCTACTGCATATATGGTTCATAGACAACTTGTGGAGGTCTCACAAAAGAAATACAACATTACAAACTGTAGACTCCTCTCGTAGAGAATGATCAGAAATACTAAAGAGGCAAATTGTGCAACATAATATTAATGTGTACAATTTGCCATTTTTGACTTCCCTACCAAGTGAGTCCAATCCCTTTCTTTCTCATGGACAGCTCTAAAGAATTGACGTTTGTCAAGAATCTGGAACAGAACCAAAAGCATGATATAACTACTTTGGTGATTCCTTTTAACATGTCAATGGGACATGAGAGAAAGATAAACTTGTCATTTGAGGTGCCCCTAATTCAATTATATATGGTGCTGAACTTTCTCAAACTATTACGTATATCATCTTAGTAATTGAGCTAAAGAAACTGCCATGGTATTATCTGCTGGTTGTAAGATGAGAAAAGCAACACATGCATGAAGAATAGTGAATATTACACATCTTACCTCTCATATTTGTTGATCTGACCCTTGGCACCACCCAACGGAGGATAAAGGAAGAGGCCAGCTGCAGCAAAATCATGCTCCACATTCTCTTGCAATGGAAAAATTCAGAACTGAAGGTGTCCATGCCGGACTATATGCAGCATGCGCCCATGGCACGGTGAGCTCGCCTTGTTATGCAGCCGAAGATGTTTAAACTAATCTACAGTAGAACAAAATTTAATTTCATCATCCTAGACAAAACCAAAATTAAAAAGATACGGTTGTTTAAAGTTTATTAAAAGATCTGTTGTTAGGAACCATCCTTTGGAATCAGAATATTTAGACTAATAACACCAAGATGTAGAACTAATATACCAAGTTTATTAAAAGATCTGTTGTTTAAACTAATCTACCAAGTTTATTAAAAGATCTGTTGTTCGGAACCATCCTTTGGAATCATAATATTTATACTAGTAACACCAAGTGAGCCCAATCAAAATATTTTTATTTAGACTAAAGACAGTTCATTGCAAAATTATTGTTAGCAAAGAATAATTGTGTACAATAGAAACTCGTGAGGGTCTCGATCCTCTTTTATTGGGCCACCATTAGAAAAAGCAGATCCGCTTTTAGTTGACAATTAACAAAAGTATCATTAGGCCACGAACATGAGCAGATTGTTTAAACAATTAAGCCGATTTAATAATTGTTTAACTCAGTCTGGACACATGCCCCTCCTGCAAAAGGAAAATACAGTTGCTGCAGCTAACTGTTGGAACCGCGTCTATAGAAACCACAGGAAACTTATTTAATCAGCCAATTGACTAAATAATTGTTGCAACTGCTGCACGTCTAGTCCGTTTTACAACCCGAAATTGATCAACATCCTAAGAAAATAAAAAACATGGGCATGAAAAATATATATATGACCCAAACAAAACCAAAATAAGGTGCTTGTGTCATCAGCATGCCACTTACCTCAACTTCCTCTCCCTGCTGAACACTACGTGCAGAGCGTGTCTGGCGATTAGCAGCACACTTCGAGTTCCGGTGAAGGGACTGACTTCCAGAACCCTAATTAAGCAACAAAAAAAATGGAAAAATGACATATGCGTACATGGATAAGTTGAAAACAACTCAAAGACACAAGAAAAAAATTGAGAAAATACATCCTCTTCATTGCCATCCACATCTCCTCCTATTATGACCATTTTTAGCCTGCGGAAAAAATACAAGAAAAAAAATAGTTAGAAAATATGCAAACAAACTAGAGAAAACATAAAAAGGTTGCTTTGATCTGCAGACCTCTACACATAAGCATGACAGCTAGTGAAAAAAACTGTAGATCATGTGGACAGACAACTACTACAGTGATGCATCCAACTGGGCAGTCAACGTTGTGCAACTAGACAACGTATAAGCCAACTAGTTTCACTAAGGCAAGTAATAACTAGGCAGAAAATAGTTAACTAAAGGCAACCAGCTGAGTATGATAACTTGTGCAACTGGGACAAACAAAAAATGCATAGCCAACTAGAATATATGCAGCAAACAATTGAGTATACTATATTAGAAAATTGGCAAGCATTGATACTAATTTGCACAAATAAGGGTACCTAGTTGCACACATCAGGGGAAAACATATGAACAATCACATCCACAACAAGACTGGCAGATTGGGTAGACTATATTGGAAAATTGGCAAGCATTGGTACTAATTTGCACAGTCAAAGGGCCCTAGTTGCACACAGCAGGGGAAAACACACACGAACCACCAGATCCAGCACAAAGGCTGGCGGAAAAATCAGTAGACCGTATTGGAAAATTGGCAACCATTGGTACTAATTTGCACAAGTGATGGTTCCTATTTGCACACAGCAGGAGAAAACACGTGAACCACCACATCCACCACAAGGTTGGCAGATTGGGTAGACTATATCGGAAAACTGGCAAGCATTGGTGCTAAATTGCACAAACAAGGGTCCCTAATTGCACACAGTAGGGGGAAAACACACGAACCACCAGATCCACCACAAAGGCTGGCAGCTTGGATAGAGTATATTTGGAAATTGGCAAGCATAGATACTAATTTGCACAGGTAATGGTCCCTAGTTGCACACACATTATCTCAAAAATTGTCTACTACTGCGTGATACGTCCAAAACGTATCTATAATTTCTGCTTGCTCCATGCCTCCTTTGTGTGATATTGCTATGATATTTATGCACTTCCATACACTTTTGATCATATTTGGACTAACCTATTAACTCAGTGCACCCCAGTGCCAGTTTTTGTTTTCTGCTGTTTTTGTATTTCAGGTTTTCCCATTACGTAAATTGCCAGAAAAATTCCGGGAAAAATATATAAAAAATTAGCGTTTCGGAAGCTTCCATGCGGCCAAAGTAGGGCCGGAGGGGGGCCACAGGGGCTCCAGGCGCCCAGAGTGCGCGGCCCCCCTCCTGGCTGCGGCGCCAAGCCGCCTGGGCCCCCCTTAGCTCCCCTGGCGACCCCCTTTGGCATATATTTAACACCCGTCGCGGAAACCCTGATTTCGGAACCCTTTTCTCCAGAAGCTATTCCGATCTCCGCCGCCATCGCCACCAAGTTTCGGGGGACCAGAATTCCTGTGCCGGCACCCTGCAGGGACGGGGAAGTGCCCCCGGATTCATCTCCATCGACGTTGCTTCCTCCCTCCATGATGCGGGAGTAGTTCCTCCTCGGGGCTGAGGTTTTCTACCAGTAGCTATGTGGTCAATTCTCTCTCCCATGATGTGATCTTCGTTGTGATCATATGCTATGTTAATCTAGGGTGATCCCATGATATTTCCCCTTCCTCTATGTATTGGATTGATGTACTCACTTGTCTTTATCTAGTATAATCTCCGAGACCAAGGTGACAGCGGTCTATTGGACATAGATTAGAAGAATATTTTCATGAGTGATTTCCTCTTTTTTGTGTGGATTGAAGATTGAGAGTCTCTTGGTGCTTGTCTTTGACTATCCTTGAGATATGTGTGGTGATTGTGGTACTCTCTTTGGATGGCCGCGGTGACATTGGGAAATCCATAGATAGAGAACTACGAACTTAGAGGTGTGCTTTTGTAGCCCTACATAATTCTCGTCCTCTCTTGACCACAAAGGAATGACCTCCGGGTGCGTCTCCGTTGCATGTTTTATGGGAAATATCATGTGATTCGATTATGTTAATGTTGTTGGGAGTTGCCACTAGTGAAAGTATGAAGCCTAGGCCTTGTTTCCACCATTGCAATACCATTCGAGCTCACGTTTACCACTTGTTTGCTTGCTGCCATTTTTATTTCAGATTTACAAATACATCTTTTGCCATCCATATCACTTGCCATTTAACATCTCTTCGCCGAACTAGTGCACCTATACATCTGACAAGTGTATTAGGTGTGTTGGGGACACAAGAGACTTCTTGTATCTTGATTGCAGGGTTGCTTGAAAGGGGTACGTTCAACCTCCACTTCCCTGAGTTCGATAAACCTTGGGTTACTCACTTAAGGGAAATTTGATGTTGTCCTACAAACCTCTGCTCTTGGAGGACCAACACTGTCTACAGGAATAGAAGCGTGTAGTAGACATCAAGCTATTTCTGGCGCCGTTGCCGGCGAAGTGAGGTAAGTGAAGGTACCTTCTCTAGATCTTGCAATTAAATCTTTTTGTTTCTTATTTTTATTTCACTAGTTATGTTTATGGAAAACCGCAATCTTAGTTCGCTGCTTGGGGAAGGCCGCTTTACCACACCCGTGGTAGAGAAGTCTCCTCCACCTACTGAATGTATCCCGTTCAAAATACCACTTGGGATAATTGAAATAATTAGGAATGATTGTTATGATGGGACAGTCAATCCTAGTATTCATTTGTTGAAACTTACAGAACTTTGTGAGTTGTTTAAGATTTCAGGTTTGACAAGAGATGGAGTCATGAGGAAATTATTTGCCTTGTCACTGAAAGGAAAAGCATTGGAATGGTATAAGCTACTAGATGACTCTCACCTGCTGGATTGGGAAGAGATCCAGTCTCTCTTTTACTCCAAGTTTTATCCTCTTCATGAAGTCCATGAGAATAGGAATTATGTTTATAATTTCTATCCTCATGACGGAGAGAGCATAACTCAAGCTTGGGGGAGACTGAAAACGTTAATGCTAAAATGTCCTAACCATGGGCTCCCCAAAGATATGATTATTACTAATTTCTATGCGAGGCTCTCTCGACAGGATAAAGATTTGCTCGATGCTTCCTCTATGGGTTCTTTCACAAACGAAAAGATTGATGCTAAATGGGAACTCCTTGAAAGAATTCAACGCAACACTGAAGATTGGGAGATCGACAAAGGTAAAGAGTCAGGTATAATTTATGAGTATGATTGCATTAAGTCCTTTGTTGAAACTACAAGTTTTAATAAGTTTAGCGCTAAGTTTGGGCTTGATTCTCAACTCCTTGTTGATTTCCTCAAATCTTTTGCTTCACATCTTAATATGCCTAAGGAAGATTGGATCAAGCATCATGAACCTTTTAAAGAGATTTGCAAAGAAAATGAAATTGTTCATGATGATTGCAACATGCATGATCCAATTCCTAAAAATGAAGTTTTATATAAGCATGTTAATTTTTGTGGAGTGGATAGACCTTGTGAAAGGCCTATGATTGAAGAAGAGAAGTATTGTAAGCAATATAAGCATGAAAGAACAATCACTTGGGTCAGAGATTTAAATGAAATTGCTAGAGAATTGTGTGACCTTTATCCTTTTACTTGTGAACTTTGCTGTATAGAGGGTCACTTTAATTTTCAATGCATGCACTTTCAAAACATAACTGTTAACCAGTTGTGTGATAACATGATCACCTCTGATCTTTATGATGAGCTTATGTTATTTTTGATGTGTGAGGAGTTATCAGAAAAGACTTCTTGGCTAGATGTTAATGCCATAGGAATAAAAAACACTTTGCAAAATTGCCATCTCTATTGTGTTGTTAATTGCCATGAAAATGATTACATAAGTAAGATTAGAAAGGAGGGAACTTTACCAAAGTATAAAAATGTCTCTTATATTTCTGCTAATAAAAAGGAGAGTTTCTCCCAAGTTTCCCCTATTGTTTCTAATGATAAACCAGGATATGTGGAGAAGCTTCATCTCCAACCACTCCCTCCTAAGGTGAAGAAGAAGAAAAAGAAGAGGAGGAGGAAGAGGAGCAAGAAGGAAGAAGAATGGGTATCAACCTGGCCTGAGCATATTCCTCCCATCAACTTTTATCCTAACGGTTGTAAGTTTAAAGAAGAAGGTGAAGTTTATTGCCTTAATTATCATCTTGATGATACGTCCGTAGGTACTATTGAAGATGATTTTGATTATGATATGCATGTTACTTATTGTGATTGGGAAAATGATGATAATGCTACTTATGATCTTGAAAATCTTTTTGGTACCAACTCTGAAAGTGATGATATGGAAAGCTCTAAGCTTGGGGATGATAGAGTTGCAAATCCTTTACCCACTAGTGATGTGACAATTGATAATTCTTTTGCTAGTAAGAATAAAGACAACATGTTTACAAATATAGTTGCTAGCAATGATAATGTTCTTCTCTACTATGGTGATGTTGTAACTCCAATCTATAGTGATTATAAAGGTACCTATGACATAAGGAGAAATTATCCTTATGAAACTTGTCATAATCATGGAGGGAATTACTCCCTTGTTGAACACCATCTTCCTAATACACAATTAATCTATAGTGTTCAAGTTGTTTATGATAGTCCTACTCCCACTATTACCAATGAGAAAGATTATGCTTATGTGGAGAGTAAGAGTACCTTTTTGCATGTGGATCATGGTAACAAGGCTTTATGTGATGCTTATATTGTTGAGTTTATTCGTGATCCCACTGAAAATTATTATGAGAAGGGAACATATGCTTATAGATATTTCAATAATATCAAATTCCCTCTCTTCATGTTGAAGGTTTTGAAGCTGCACTTGTTTTGTCTTCCTATGCTTATTGCTTTGTGCTTCAATGAATTATTCTATTGCAATATTCCTATGCATAGGAAGCATGTTAGGCTTAAATGTGTTTGGTATTTGCTTCTTGACGCTCTCTTTTGTTCTTCAGCTCTTATTCCTACGAGAGCATCATTAAAGTCTTAAGCCTATCTTTATGGCTATAAAGAAAGAGCTCTAGGGAGACAACCCTTGTTATCTTTGCTTTCAGTTTTTAGTGGTCTTGATGTTTGTTACTACTGTAGCAACATCATTGTATCTTTATTTTCCAGCTTTGTGCCAAGTTTAGCCTCCGATTGCAAGAAAGTTCAAAAGTTGTGACGTGCTGTCCAGGAAACAGATTCTGTCATTGGACAGAAAAATTCGTATAAAATCACCAGATCATCTTTTTGGTCTGAATTTTTTCGAAAGCGTGCTCTATACAATTGGCTTTCGAGCGTCTGTTCTGAGTTTTTTGATTTGAGTTGCAGAAGTGCCCCGGAAAAATTATTTACTACGTGCTGGTCTGTTTTTCACAGATTCTGTCCTGTTTTGCCTTTTCTTCGTTTTGCAAACCTTGAGCTTGCTTTTTCTTTGCAAAAACCCTTTGGCAATCTTGAGAAACAGTAGCTCTTCAAGATTATCCTTATTTCCAGCAAGGAAAAATTATTTTATTATGGGTACTAACCTCGCTAATCAGATTATGATGAGTTATGTATGAAGGGAGTTTTCAAGTGTGCGAGAGAAGATGATAAAAAGATTCAGGAGGGTCAAACGCTCAAGCTTGGGGATGCCCCCGTGCACCCCCAAGAAATATTCAAGAAGACTCAAGCGTCTAAGCTTGGGGATGCCCCCGTGCATCCCCTTCTCCATCAACAATTATCAGTTCGTCTTTCGTTCCACTATATTTTAATCACTTCATGTGTTATGTGCTATGCTTGGAGCGTCTTGCTTTTAGTTTCTTTTTTAGTTTTCTTTAGCTTTGCTTGCTGTTCATAACAAGTTGGAACCCATCTTTCTTTGTGTGGGAGAGAAACACGCTCCACTTCAACCTAGAACATAACATGGGATTTTCATGTTTATCTTTGCTGTGTATGTTCTTTGTATTTCAATAGCTACTGTCATGTTCAGCTCTTAGTTTTCATGCTTTACTTTTTTAAGAGATTTTGTTTAGTTGGTCGCTGGAACTCTATTGAGTTATCATGCTTATCTTGTTTAGAGAGTTGGCTTCTGTTGCACTGGTTGATATGTCTATGATAAAAATGCTATGTGCATAATGGTGCATAGTAGTTCATGTTTTCTTATGGTTAGTCTCAAATAGCTGGGGGGTTCTTAATGTGTTATTGAAGTACCAACATGATTTGTTTGCCTATGATGTGGTATGGTTTAGTGATATCTTCCTCCAAGAATTTATTTTGATTGACTTGGCATATGCTCACGCATATTTAAGACTGTAAAGAAAGTCTATCAAGCCTTGATGATCTTTAATTTCTGAGTAGCGATATAACTTCCATGCCCGATTCAATGTTGCTTTGTTGCTCTGCATGATTATGGCCGTCATTGCTCTCTTAGTTGGTCGCTCCCAGTCTTTTGCTAACCTTCGCCTGTACTAAGAGGACTGACTGCTAGTGCATCCAAAATCCTTTAAACCAGTTATGCCATATGAGTCCACCATACCTTCCTATACATGGTATTTACTTGCCATTCCTAACGAAGAATTTCGTGTACCATCTCGGAATTAATCAAAAGCATTTCTCTTTTGTGCCTCTGTTTTAGCTCATGAGGAAGTAGTAGTTAATTCATGATCTTTTTAAGTTGGACAAGCTTCACCCCGGGATTGCATGTCTAATGTGCAAACCCCTAATACGAGAAGGAACTGGCAAAGAGTGCGCCCGGCTCATTAAAAAATATACAACAAACAAACCCTCCTTCACGCTTTGTTCATGAGAAATCAGAAAACTTTGGCAGTGATAAACAAAGGAGATTAAGGGGATGTGATCGTCCTCGTACGGGAGCCGTTCCTCGAAACTTGTCCAGCTCAAGAAGTAATTGAGTTATCTACTAGCTGATGGCTTCTCGCCCCTCATTGGTTACCCCAAGTGGAAGGTTTGAGATGCAGTGTAGCGGAAGTTTTCCCTTGGCAAAGATACCGAGGATCGATTTCCCAGAGACTCCCAGTTTCAACAAGAAGGTGTCAACTGCTAACGGTGCCAGATATTAGCAATCAACATGGACCTGCACACAGATACAAATAACTTTGCTCCCAACGAGTACAGAGAGGTTGTCAATCCCTCCGGCCTTGTAGTTTACAAAGGATCAAACGTAAGTGATAGTAGTGATAGGTATTGTTGCAATAGTAAGTAAAAACAGAAAGTAAATAGCGGATGTGATCAGTGATGGTAATATGGACCGGGGTCTCATGATGTTCACTAGTGATGTCTCTCTCCCAAAAGACGATAAAACAATTATGTGAGGTAAACGAATTACAGCTGGGCAATTGACAGAATTATGTGCGCAAACCAATGCTAATTATATTGCAAGAAAGGTAGAGGTTCAAAGCATGGGCGGTACACCAAGGCAAGTAGACCGAAATCCATCAATGTCTACTACTAATCATCCACCTTGAGATATCTATCCAGAATATCTCGCTGGTATTAAGTTGCGAGTCCCACCCATAGTGTAAACTCAAAGCAACAGACAACTGCATTGAAAGAACTTTGCGTAAAGTAAACAATCCTTGCACCCACGGGCACAAGCACCGTTGTTTTCCCCCTTGTGGCAACAACACATCCCCTAGACTCATGTTTCTGTCACTCAAGCTAGTCATCGAGGGGCATGAACCCACAATCAAGCATAACGTTCCCTCTTGGAGTCACTACCTACTACTTGGCCAAAGCAATAAATAACAACGGGGAACATGCAAGAATTACTTACGAACATAAATATAAAAGAGGTAGATCAAATATATTACTCAAACACAATCTGAACATAATCTCACAATCCATCGGATCCCAGCAAACTCAACATAGCAACAGCATAAGGATTACATATGTGCCTCGATCATGTAGGGCAGCTCATGAGGTCTAATTAGTGAAGCACAAGAAGGGGAGGAGAACATCACATAGCTACTGGTCATGGACCCATGGTCCAAGGGAGACTACTCACAACTCATCCGGGAGGCGTCCATGGTGGTGGAGAGGCTCCCGGTGGTGATCCTCCCCTCCGGCAGGGTGCCGGGAAGAGTTCTCCTGGTGCTCCCGATCTTGGAAGCGCGGCGGCGGCGGAATAGAGATGAGATCGCGAAAAAGGGTTCCCGTCTCGAGGGTTTTGAGAGAGGTCTTAAATATATGCGGAGGCGGAGGCTCGGGGGGCATCAGCGGAGGCTCGGGGGGCCCAGGCGCCCCCCCGGCGCGGCTAGGGGGGCGCGCCACCAGGGCGCCTGGAGCCCTGGTGCCCCCCCCGGCTGTACTTTGGCTACCCGGAAGCTTCTGGAACGCTGATTTTTTATATAATTTTTCTGGGATTTTTCGGGCAGTTCTCATAACGTGAAAACCTGAAATACAAAAACAGCAGAAAACAGAAACTGGCACTGGGGTGCACTGAGTTAATAGGTTAGTCCAAATATGATCAAAAGTGTATGGAAGTGTATAAATATCATAGCAATATCACCCAAAAGGGGCATGGAGCAAGCAGAAATTATAGATATGTTTTGGACGTATCAACATCCCCAAGCTTAATTCCTACTCGTCCTCGAGTAGGTAAATGATAACAAGAATAATTTCTGTGGTGACATGCTATTAACCATATAGGACTTTTTCATAGTCATATGACAAAAGCTTACCGAGACAATGAATCTGTAGTAATTAAGTTGCCTCATGGGAAAATCACAAAGAACTGAAAGTTTTACAATATGACTAAAACATCAAATAGATTTGTAATGAGCATGGTGTGCAAATATGATAAGGTAATATCTCGCTTGCCCCCTTTAGTGAAGCAAAACATAAATGCAGGGGCACTTCCAAGGTTTAACTGATGACTAGATACAATGATTTCAAAATAAACGATATCATAATCATGCAAAAGACAATGCTACTTTGGGACAATGCACATTACACTCAGAATGACAATCATGCTCTCAGTAGTTGGTGCTTTTAAAAGAAGGTGGAGACTCTCAAACCGTGGCTTTTGTTGGCAAGGTTGAAAACCCGTAGTCCGAAGCAAAGACAAAACATGTAGCAGAGCTCTTGGTTTTAAAAACAGAGGTAATAATTATTTTTTTGAATATGCATGTTTCGTCAACGAATGCTAGCAGATAACTCAATTACTTTTTGAGATGGACAAGTTTCGAGGAACGGCTCCCGAATGAGGACGATCACATCCTCTTAATCTCCTTTGTTTATCACTGCCAAAGTTTTCTGATTTCTCATGAACAAAGCGTGAAGGAGGGTTTATTTGTTATATTAATTTTGAGCCGGGCGCACTGATTGCCAGTTCCTTCTCGTATTATGGGTTTGCACATTATACATGCAATCCTGGGGTGAAGCTTGTCCAACTTAAAAAGATCATGAATTAACCACTACTTCCTCATGAGCTAAAACAGGGGCACGAAATAGTAATGCATTTTTTCTTTGAATAATTTCGAGATGGCACATGAAAGTCTTCGTTAGGAATGGTAGGTAAATACCATGTATAGGAAGGTATGGTGGACTCATATGGCATAACTGGTTTAAAAGATTTTGAATGCACAAGCAGTCAGTCCGCTTAGTACAGGCGAAGGTTAGCAAAAGACTGGGAGCGACCAACTAAGAGAGCAATGACGGTCATAATCATGCAGAGCGATAAAACAACATTCAATCAGGCATGGAAGTTATATCGCTACTCAGAAATAAAAGATCATCAAGGCTTGACAGACTTTCTTTACAGTCTTAAATATGCGTGAGCATACGCCAAGTCAATCAAAATAAATTCTTGAAGGAAGATATTACTAAACCATACCACATCATAGGCAAACAAATCATGTTGGTACTCCAATAACACATTGGGAACACCCCAGCTATTTGAGACTAACCATAAGAAAACATGAACTACTAAGCGCCATTATGCACGTAGCATTTTTATCATAGACATTTCGACCAATGCAATAGAAGCAAACTCTCTTAATAAGATAAGCATGATAACTAAAGAGAGTTCAAGCAACCAACTAAACAAAAGCTCTTTACAAAGATAAGCATGAAAAATAAGAGCGAAACATGATAGTAGCTATTGAAAGACAAAGAACACACACAACAAAGATAGACATGAAAATTATATGTTATGTTCTAGGTAGAAGTGGAGCGTGTTTCTCTCCCACACAAAGAAATGCTGAGTTCTGACTCGTTATGAAAAGCTAAAGAAAACTAAAAAGGAAACTAAAAGCAAGACGCTCCAAGCATAGCACATAACACATGAAGTGATAAAAATATAGTGGAACGAAAGACGGACTGATAATGTTGATGGAGAAGGGGATGCACGGGGGTATCCCCAAGCTTAGACGCTTGAGTCTCCTTGAATATTTCTTGGGGGTGCATGGGGGGCATCCCCAAGCTTGAGCGTTTGACACTCCTGAATCTTTTTATCATCTTCCCTCGCACACTAAAAAACTCCCTTCATACATAACTCATCATAAACTGATTAGCGAGGTTAGTATCCATAATAAAATAATTGTTCCTTGCTGGAAATAAGGATATTGTTGAAGGTCTACTGTTTCTCAAGATTGCCAAAAGGTTTTTGCAAAGAAAAAGCAAGCTCAAGGTTTGCAAAATGAAGGAAAGGCAAAACAGGACAGAATCTGTGAAAAACAGAACAGCAGGTAGTAAATGATTTTTTCGGGGCACTTCTGCAACTCTAATCAAAAAACTCAGAACAGACGCGTGAAAGACAATTGTATAGAGCACGCTGTCGAAAAAATTCAGACCAAAAAGATGATCTGGTGATTTTATACGAATTTTTCTATTCAAGGACAGAATCTGTTTCCTGGACAGAACGTCACAACTTTTGAACTTTCTTGCAATCAGAGGCTACACTTGGCACAAAATTGAAAAGTAAAGATACAATGATGATGCTACTGTAGTAACAACATCAAGAAACAACAAAAGCAAAATTTTATTCATGTGGGCTGCCTCCCAAAAGCGCTTTCTTTTATGCCTTTAAGCTAGGCATAATGCAAAGAGATCAAGTTTTATCAAGAGTAAAAGAATAGCTAGCCCGTATAACGGACTCAAAAGGTAACTTAATCTTCTGTCGAGGGAAGTGTTCCATCCCTTTCTTGAGAGGAAATTGGAATTTAATATTCCCCTCTTTCATGTCAATGATAGCACCAACGGTGCATAGAAAAGGACGTCCCAAAATAATTGGACAAGAAGGTTCACACTCAATGTCCATAATAGTAAAATCAACGGGAACATAATTGTCATTGACAATGATAAGAACATCGTCGATCCTCCCCAAAGGTTTCTTTATGGAAGAATCAACGAGACGAACACCAAAAGAACAAGAATCAAAAGGTTTCAGTTTAAGCATATCATATATTCTTTTGGGCATAACAGAGGTACTGGCTCCAACATCACATAAAGCATAGCAAGAGAAGTTATTCAACTTAATTTTAATCATAGGATCCCAACCATCTTCTAGCTTTCTAGGTATGGAGGCTTCTACTCTAAGTTTCTCCTCCCTAGCTTTGATTAGAGCATTAGTGATATGCTCCGTGAAGGCAAGGTTAAGCGTGCTAGTGCGGGGATCTCTAGACATCTTGTGAAGGAAATCAATAACTTCGGTAAGAGTGCAATTATCAAAATCAAGGTCACTACTATCAAGTAAGGTGGTAGTGGTGTCCTTTAGGTTCACTTGTTTGATAGTTTCTATGGTCATAGCATCACCATTAATAGGTCCATTGGGACCAGGAGCGCATTGGGTGCTAAGAGTTTGGATATCCTCAACAACTTGGATAGTAGCAACAGTGTGGTGGGTAGGAAGGTTCTTAATTCTCTCTTCTTCCTCCCTTTCTCTAGCCCATCTCTCTTTAAGTTTAGCCATCATCTTAATGTTTTCATTAATTTGCACTTGAATAGCATTCATAGGAGTGACCTTCCTCTCCTCAAGAGGAGAAGTTCTAATTTTAAGCAATTTTACCTCATGGGCTAAATTGTCTACCTTCGAAGAGAGATCATCTAGTTTATTTAGTTTCTCTTCTACACTCTTATTAAAGGCTTTTTGGGTAGTGATGAAATCTTTAAGCATAATCTCTAGTTCAGTAGTGGAGTTCTTGGTGCTAGGATAAGCATTGTTGTTCCCATAAGAATTAGAGGGGAACGGTCTAGGATTGCTACCAAAGTTACTCCTATAAGCATTGTTGTTAAAATTGTTTCTAGAGATAAAGTTCACATCTACTTGTTCTTGAGCAATCAAAGAATTTAAAGGAACATCACGAGGATCAACAGAAGATTGCTTCGAAAGTAGAGACATGATTAAGTCAACTTTTTCATTTAGGGAGGAAATCTCCTCGACAGAGTTTACCTTCCTACCTGTTGGAGCGCGTTCGGTGTGCCATTGGGAATAATTGGTCATCATCTCATCGAGAAGCTTCGTGGCAGCACCAAGTGTAGTTGACATACAGGTTCCTCCCACGGCCGAATCTAACAAGTTCTGCGAGGTAAAGTTCAAGCCTGCATAAAAAGTTTGGATAACCATCCAAGTAGTCAAACCATGAGTAGGGCAGTTCTTGACAAGAGATTTCATACGTTCCCAAGCTTGGGCAACGTGTTCATTATCCAATTGTTTAAAATTCATTATGTTACCTCTTAGTTGGATAATTTTAGCAGGTGGATAGTATTTTCCAATAAAAGCATCTTTGCACTTGTCCCATGAATCTATACTATTTCTAGGCAAAGATTGAAACCAAATTTTAGCTCCTCCTCTCAAGGAGAAAGGAAAAAGCTTAAGCTTAACAATATTACCATCTATTTCTTGGTACTTTTGCATATCACAAAGTTCAACAAAATTGTTTAAGTGTAAAGCAGCAGCATCTCCAGCACCGGAGAATTGATCTTTCATAACTAAGTTCAGCAAAGCAGGTTTAATTTCATAAGAAGGTGCTGAAGTGGCAGGTGTAGTGATAGGCGTGCAGATAAAGTCATCGTTGTTGTGACTAGTGAAGTCACACAACTTGGTGTTCTCGGTGGAACCCATAGTAGCAAGCAAGCAAGATAACTATTTTTGTGATTTTCGATAAAAGATACTAAAGCAAAAACTGAAAGGTAAACTAACAAGACTAAAAAGCAAAGGTAAAAGATAGCGTGCAACTCCCCTATCTTGAAGAGTGGAGTCCCCGGCAACGGCGCCAGAAAACTTTGCTTGATGGCTTCTCGCCCCTTGTTGGTTACCCCAAGTGGAAGGTTTGAGATGCAGTGTAGCAGAAGTTTTCCCTTGGCAAAGAAACCAAGGATCGATTTCCCTGAGACTCCCAGTTTCAACAAGAAGGTGTCAACTACTAACGGCGCCAGATATTAGCAATCAACGTGGGCCTGCACACAGATACAAATAACTTTGCTCCCAACGAGTACAGAGAGGTTGTCAATCCCTCCGGCCTTGTAGTTTACAAAGGATCAAACGCAAGTGATAGTAGTGATAGGTATTGTTGCAATAGTAAGTAAAAACAGAAAGTAAATAGCGGATGTGATTAGTGATGGTAATATGGACCGGGGTCTCATGATGTTCACTAGTGATGTCTGTCTCCCAAAAGACGATAAAACAGCTATGTGAGGTAAACGAATTACAGCTGGGCAATTGACAGAATTATGTGCGCAAACCAATGCTAATTATATTGCAAGAAAGGTAGAGGTTCAAAACATGGGCAGTATGCCAAGCCAAGTAGACCGAAATCCATCAATGTCTACTACTAATCATCCACCTTGAGATATCTATCCAGAACATCTCGCTGGTATTAAGTTGCGAGTCCCACCCATAGTGTAAACTCAAAGCAACAGACAACTGCATTAAAAGAACTTTGCGTAAAGTAAACAATCCTTGCACCCGCGGGCACAAGCACCGTTATTTTCCCCCTTGTGGCAACAACACATCCCCTAGACTCATGTTTCTGTCACTCAAGCTAGTCATCGAGGGGCATGAACCCACAATCAAGCATAACGTTCCCTCTTGGAGTCACTACCTACTACTTGGCCAAAGCAATAAATTACAACGGGGAACATGCAAGAATTACTTACGAACATAAATATAAAAGAGGTAGATCAAATATATTACCCAAACACAATCTGAACATAATCTCACAATCCATCGGATCCCAGCAAACTCAACATAGCAACAGCATAAGGATTACATATGTGCCTCGATCATGTAGGGCAGCTCACGAGGTCTAATTAGTGAAGCACAAGAAGGGGAGGAGAACATCACATAGCTACTGGTCATGGACCCATGGTCCAAGGGAGACTACTCACAACTCATCCGGGAGGCGTCCATGGTGCTGGAGAGGCTCCCGGTGGTGATCCTCCCCTCCGGCAGGGTGCCGGGAAGAGTTCTCCTGGTGCTCCCGATCTTGGAAGCGCGGCGACGTCGGAACAGAGATGAGATCGCGAAAATGGGTTCCCGTCTCGAGGGTTTCGAGAGAGGTCCTAAATATATGCCAAAGGGGGGCATCAGCGGAGGCTCGGGGGGCCCAGGCGCCCCCCCCGACGCGGCCAGGGGGGGGGCGCGCCACCAGGGCGCCTGGAGCCCTGGTGGCCCCCCCGGCTGTACTTTGGCTACCCGGAAGCTTCTGGAACGCTGATTTTTTATATAATTTTTCTGGGATTTTTCAGGCAGTTCTCGTAACGTGAAAACCTGAAATACAAAAACAGCAGAAAACAAAAACTGGCACTGGGGTGCACTGAGTTAATAGGTTAGTCGAAATATGATCAAAAGTGTATGGAAGTGTATAAATATCATAGCAATATCACCCAAAAGAGGCATGGAGCAAGCAGAAATTATAGATATGTTTTGGACGTATCACTAGCATTCGTTGACGAAATATGTATATCCCAAAAATAATTTTTACCTTTGATTTTAAAAACCAAGAGCTCTGGTACATGTTTAGTTTTTGTTTCCGACCACGGGTTTTCAACCTTGCCATTGATGGCTTCTCGCCCCTCGTTGGTTACCCCAAGTGGAAGGTTTGAGATGTAGTGTAGCGGAAGTTTTCCCTTGGCAAAGATACCAAGGATCGATTTCCCCTGAGACTCCCAGTTTCAACAAGAAGGTGTCAACTGCTAACGGCGCCAGATATTAGCAATCAACGTGGACCTGCACACAGATACAAATAACTTTGCTCCCAACGAGTATAGAGAGGTTGTCAATCCCTCCGGCCTTGTCGTTTACAAAGGATCAAACGCAAATGATAATAGTGATAGGTATTGCTGCAAATAGTAAGTAAAAACAGAAAGTAAATAGCGGATGTGATCAGTGATGGTAATATGGACCGGGGTCCCATGATGTTCACTAGTGATGTATCTCTCCCAAAAGACGATAAAACAGCTATGTGAGGTAAACGAATTACAGCTGGGCGATTGACAGAATTATGTGCGCAAACCAATGCTAACTATGTTGCAAGAAAGGTAGAGGTTCAAAGCATGGGCGGTACGCCAAGGCAAGTAGACCGAAATCCATCTGTATCTACTACTAATCATCCACCTTGAGATATCTATCCAGAACATCTCGCTGGTATTAAGTTGCGAGTCCCACCCATAGTGTAAACTCAAAGCAACAGACAACTGCATTAAAAGAACTTTGCGTAAAGTAAACAATCCTTGCACCCGCTGGCACAAGCACCGTTGTTTTCCCCCTTGTGGCAACAGCACATCCCCTAGACTCGTGTTTCTGTCACTCAAGCTAGTCATCGAGGGGCATGAACCCACAATCAAGCATAACGTTCCCCTTGGAGTCACTACCTACTACTTGGCCAAAGCAATAAATAGCAACGGAGAACATGCAAGAATTACTTACGAACATAAATATAAAAGAGGTAAATCAAATATATTACTCAAACACAATCTGAACATAATCTCACAATTCATCGGATCCCAGCAAACTCAACATAGCAACAGCATAAGGATTACATATGTGCCTCGATCATGTAGGGCAGCTCACGAGGTCTAATTAGTGAAGCACAAGAAGGGGAGGAGAACATCACATAGCTACTGGTCATGGACCCATGGTCCAAGGGAGACTACTCACAACTCATCCGGGAGGCGTCCATGGTGGTGGAGAGGCTCCCGGTGGTGATCCTCCCCTCCGGCAGGGTGCCGGGAAGAGTTCTCCTGGTGCTCCCGATCTTGGAAGCGCGGCGGCGGCGGAACAGAGATGAGATCGCGAAAAAGGGTTTCCGTCTCGAGGGTTTCGGGACGCGTGTTAAATATATGCCAAAGGGGGGCATCAGCGGAGGCCTGGGAGGCCCAGGCGCCCCCGACGCGGCCAGGAGGGGGGCCGCGCCACCAGGGCGCCTGGAGCCCTGGTGGCCCCCCTCCAGCCCTACTTCGGCTGCCGGGAAGCTTCTGGAACACTGATTTTTTATATAATTTTTCCGGGATTTTTCTGGCAGTTTTCGTAATGGGAAAACCTGAAATACAAAAACAGCAGAAAATAGAAACTGGCACTGGGGTGCACTGAGTTAATAGGTTAGTCCAAATATGATCAAAAGTGTATGGAAGTGCATAAATATCATAGCAATATCACCCAAAAGAGGCATGGAGCAAGCAGAAATTATAGATACGGTTTGGACGTATCAACATCCCCAAGCTTAATTCCTGCTCGTCCTCGAGTAGGTAAATGATAACAAGAATAATTTCTGTGGTGACATGCTATTAACCATATAGGACTTTTCGTAGTCATATGACAAAAGCTTACCGAGACAATGAATCTGTAGTAATTAAGTTGCCTCACGAGAAAATCACAAATAACTGAAAGTTTTACAATATGATACTGAAACATCAAATAGATTTGTAATGAGCATGGTGTGCAAATATGATAAAGTGATATCTCGCTTGCCCCCTTTAGTGAAGCAAAACATAAATGCAGGGGCACCTCCAAGGTTTAAGTGATGACTAGATACAATGATTTCAGAATAAACGATATCATAATCATGCAAAAGACAATGCTACTTTGGGACAATGCACATTACACTCAGAATGACAATCATGCTCTCAGTAGTTGGTGCTTTAAAAGAAGGTGGAGACTCTCGAACCGTGGCTTTTGTTGGCAAGGTTGAAAACCCGTGGTCGGAAACAAAGACAAAACATGTACCAGAGCTCTTGGTTTTAAAAACAGAAGTGATAATTATTATTTTTAGATTATGCATGTTCCGTCAACGAATGCTAGCAGATAACTCAATTACTTCTTGAGATGGACAAGTTTCGAGGAACGGCTCCCGAATGAGGACGATCACATCCTCTTAATCTCCTTTGTTTATCACTGCCAAAGTTTTCTGATTTCTCATGAACAAAGTGTGAAGGAGGGTTTGTTTGTTATATTAATTTTGAGCCGGGCGCACTCATTGCCAGTTCCTTCTCGTATTATGGGTTTGCACATTAGACATGCAATCCCGGGGTGAAGCTTGTCCAACTTAAAAAGATCATGAATTAACTACTACTTCCTCATGAACTAAAACAGAGGCACAAAACAGAAATGCATTTTTGAATAATTTCGAGATGGCACATGAAAGTCTTCGTTAGGAATGGCAGGTAAATACCATGTATAGGAAGGTATGGTGGACTCATATGGCATAACTGGTTTAAAGATTTTGGATGCACAAGCAGTCAGTCCGCTTAGTACAGGCGAAGGTTAGCAAAAGACTGGGAGCGACCAACTAAGAGAGCAATGACGGTCATAATCATGCAGAGCGACAAAGCAACATTGAATCAGGCATGGAAGTTATATCGCTACTCAGAAATAAAAGATCATCAAGGCTTGACAGACTTTCTTTACAGTCTTAAATATGCGTGAGCATACGCCAAGTCAATCAAAATAAATTCTTGAAGGAAGATATTACTAAACCATACCACATCATAGGCAAACAAATCATGTTGGTACTCCAATAACACATTGGGAACCCCCCAGCTATTTGAGACTAACCATAAGAAAACATGAATTACTAAGCGCCATTATGCACGTAGCATTTTTATCATAGACATATCGACCAGTGCAACAGAAGCAAACTCTCTTAATAAGATAAGCATGATAACTAAAGAGAGTTCAAGCAACCAACTAAACAAAAGCTCTTTAAAAAGATAAGCATGAAAACTAAGAGCTAAGCATGATAGTAGCTATTGAAAGACAAAGAACACACACAGCAAAGATAGACATGAAAATTCTATGTTATGTTCTAGGTAGAAGTGGAGCGTGTTTCTCTCCCACACAAAGAAAGCTGAGTTCCGACTCATTATGAAAAGCTAAAGAAAACTAAAAAGGAAACTAAAAGCAAGACGCTCCAAGCATAGCACATAACACATGAAGTGATAAAAATATAGTGGAACGAAAGACGAACTGATAATGTTGATGGAGAAGGGGATGCACGGGGGCATCCCCAAGCTTAGACGCTTGAGTCTCCTTGAATATTTCTTGGGGGTGCATGGGGGCATCCCCAAGCTTGAGCGTTTGACACTCCTGAATCTTTTTATCATCTTCCCTCGCACACTTGAAAACTCCCTTCATACATAACTCATCATAAACTGATTAGCGAGGTTAGTACCCATAATAATATAATTGTTCCTTGCTGGAAATAAGGATATTCTTGAAGGTCTACTGTTTCTCAAGATTTCCAAAAGGTTTTTGCAAAGAAAAAGCAAGCTCAAGGTTTTCAAAATGAATGAAAGGCAAAACATGACAGAATCTGTGAAAAACAGACCAGCAGGTAGTAAATGATTTTTTCGGGGCATTTCTGCAACTCTAATAAAAAAACTCAGAACAGACGCCCGAAAGAAAATTGTATAGAGCACGCTGTCGAAAAAATTCAGACCAAAAGGATGATCTGGTGATTTTATACGAATTTTTCTATCCAAGGACAGAATCTGTTTCCTGGACAGCACGTCACAACTTTTGAACTTTCTTGCAATCAGAGGCTATACTTGGCACAAAGTTGAAAAGTAAAGATACAATGATGATGCTACTGTAGTAACAACATCAAGACACAACAAAAGGAAAATAAAATTTTTATTCATGTGGGCTGCTCCCAAAAGCGCTTTCTTTTATGCCTTTAAGCTAGGCATAATGCAAAGAGGAATCAATAACCATCATAATAATCGGAGTTATAAATTGCTTCAAATGGTTCCCCAACAAGTTCACTCTTGTTCTTTCTAGGAAAGGGGTACACACCTTTTGCCTTCCCGCGTAAGCGGATTTTTCCCTTACCTATATCGATGAAGCATTTTACTGCTCGGAGGAAGTCCCTTCCAAGCACTATATTTCCTTGGTTTGGCTTCACGAGGAGAAATCAATCATTGCAATCCCTTTAAGTAATTTAACTGGCACGTCTTTTATTCTTCCCTGGATTTCAGAAATATCTCCATTAGTGTGTTCATGATAAGATGATAATCTATCCATGTTAAATTTTAAAGAATCATGAACAATTTTTGGCATAGTAGAAACCATAGATCCAATATCACAATAAGCAAGGAAGTCTTGATTAGAGATACTAATCCTAACCAAAGGCTCCCAATCATTGTCTATTTCCAAAATATGTCTCTTATTGGGTTTGGGTTTCTCTTCCTTCACTAAGTCTAGAGCATCCATTCTCTTCTCAATAGTAGCAAGTCTATCTATGAAAGTATCAAAACTATGATCATAAACAAAGTAACTAGATAGACCATGTATAATTTCAAGAGCTCTAGCTTCATCACACTCTAGGAATTCTCCTTCAGCTATAATATCAAGAGAGTGTTTACACCATTTAAAAAGACCATGGTAAAAATTTCTAAGCACAATTTTTATAGGTATCCAAGGCATAATTCTCCTGTGTGCATCAGAAATTCTGTCCCATGCCTTCTTCATATTTTCTCCATCCTTTTGATGGAAATCCAAAACTTCTGATTCCCTCAAAGCACCAAATCCTAACATGCTTGACTAAACAGAAAGGACTACTAGCAAATAATTATTTTTTTTGTGATTTTTGATAAATGATACTAAAGCAAAAAACTGAAAGGTAAACTAACAAGACTAAAAAGCAAAGGTAAAAGATAGCGTGCAACTCCCCTATCTTGAAGAGTGGAGTCCCCGGCGACGGCGCCAGAAAACTTTGCTTGATGGCTTCTCGCCCCTCGTTGGTTACCCCAAGTGGAAGGTTTGAGATGCAGTGTAGCGGAAGTTTTCCCTTGGCAAAGATACCAAGGATCGATTTCCCCTGAGACTCCCAGTTTCAACAAGAAGGTGTCAATTGCTAACGGCGCCAGATATTAGCAATCAACGTGGACCTGCACACATATACAAATAACTTTGCTCCCAACGAGTACAGAGAGGTTGTTAATCCCTCCGGCCTTGTCGTTTACAAAGGATCAAACGCAAGTGATAATAGTGATAGGTATTGCTGCAAATAGTAAGTAAAAATAGAAAGTAAATAGCGGATGTGATCAGTGATGGTAATATGGACCGGGGTCCCATGATGTTCACTAGTGATGTCTCTCTCCCAAAAGACGATAAAACAGCTATGTGAGGTAAACGAATTACAGCTGGGCAATTGACAGAATTATGTGCGCAAACCAATGCTAACTATGTTGCAAGAAAGGTAGAGGTTCAAAGCATGGGCGGTACGCCAAGGCAAGTAGACCGAAATCCATCTGCATCTACTACTAATCATCCACCTTGAGATATCTATCCAGAACATCTCGCTGGTATTAAGTTGCAAGTCCCACCCATAGTGTAAACTCAAAGCAACAGACAACTGCATTAAAAGAACTTTGCGTAAAGTAAACAATCCTTGCACCCGCGGGCACAAGCACCGTTGTTTTCCCCCTTGTGGCAACATCACATCCCCTAGACTCATGTTTCTGTCACTCAAGCTAGTCATCGAGGGGCATGAACCCACAATCAAGCATAACGTTCCCTCTTGGATTCACTACCTACTACTTGGCCAAAGCAATAAATAGCAACGGAGAACATGCAAGAATTACTTACGAACATAAATATAAAAGAGGTAAATCAAATATATTACTCAAACACAATCTGAACATAATCTCACAATCCATCGGATCCCAGCAAACTCAACATAGCAACAACATAAGGATTACATATGTGCCTCGATCATGTAGGGCAGCTCACGAGGTCTAATTAGTGAAGCACAAGAAGGGGAGCAGAACATCACATAGCTACTGGTCATGGACCCATGGTCCAAGGGAGACTACTCACAACTCATCCGGGAGGCGTCCATGGTGGTGGAGAGGCTCCCGGTGGTGATCCTCCCCTCCGGCAGGGTGCCGGGAAGAGTTCTCCTGGTGCTCCCGATCTTGGAAGCGCGGCGGCGGCGGAACAGAGATGAGATCGCGAAAAAGGGTTTCCGTCTCGAGGGTTTCGGGACGCGTGTTAAATATATGCCAAAGGGGGCATCAGCGGAGGCCTGGGGGGCCCAGGCGCCCCCCGGCACGGCCAGGAGGGGGGCCGCGCCACCAGGGCGCCTGGAGCCCTGGTGGCCCCCCTCCGGCCCTACTTCGGCTGCCGGGAAGCTTCTTGAACGCTGATTTTTTATATAATTTTTCCGGGATTTTTCTGGCAGTTTTCGTAATGGGAAAACCTGAAATACAAAAACAACAGAAAACAGAAACTGGCACTAGGGTGCACTGACTTAATAGGTTAGTCCAAATATGATCAAAAGTGTATGGAAGTGTATAAATATCATAGCAATATCACCCGAAAGAGGCATGGAGCAAGCAGAAATTATAGATACGTTTTGGACGTATCAGCCATCAAAAGCCACGGTTCGAGAGTCTCCACCTTCTTTCTTTAAAGCACCAACTATTGAGAGCATGATTGCCATTCTGAGTGTAATGTGCATTGTCCCAAAGTACCATTGTCTTCTGCATGACTATGATATCGTTTATTCTGAAATCATTGTATCTAGTCATCACTTAAACTTTGGAGGTGCCCCTGCATTTATGTTTTGCTTCACTAAAGGGGGCAAGCGAGCTATCGCTTTGTCATGTTTGCACACCATGCTCACTACAAATCTATTGAGTGTTTCAGTATCATATTGTAAAACTTTCAGTTCTTTGTGATATTCTCATGAGGCAACTTAATTACTACATATTCATTATCTCAGTAAGCCTTTGTCATGTGACTGTGAAAAGTTCTTATATGGTTAATAGCATGTCACCACAGAAATTATGCTTGTTATCATTTACCTACTCGAGGACGAGCAGGAATTAAGCTTGGGGATGTTAATACGTCCAAAACGTATCTATAATTTCTGCTTGCTCCATGCCTCTTTTGTGTGATATTGCTATGATATTTATGCACTTCCATACACTTTTGATCATATTTGGACTAACCTATTAACTCAATGCACCCTAGTGCCAGTTTCTGTTTTCTGCTGTTTTTTTATTTCAGGTTTTCCCATTACGTAAATTGCCAGAAAAATTCCGGGAAAAATATATAAAAAATCAGCGTTCCGGAAGCTTCCATGCGGCCAAAGTAGGGCCGGAGGGGGGCCACAGGGGCTCCAGGCGCCCAGAGGGCGCGGCCCCCCTCCTGGCCGCGGCGCCAGGCCGCCTGGCCCCCCCTTAGCTCCCCTGGCGACCCCCTTTGGCATATATTTAACACCCGTCGTGGAAACCCTGATTCCGGAACCCTTTTCTCCAGAAGCTATTCCGATCTCCGCCGCCATCGGCACCAAGTTTCGGGGGACCAGAATTCCTGTGCCGGCACCCTGCCGGAACGGGGAAGTGCCCCCGGATTCATCTCCATCGACGTTGCTTCCTCCCTCCATGATGCGGGAGTAGTTCCTCCTCGGGGCTGAGGTTTTCTACCAGTAGCTATGTGGTCAATTCTCTCTCCCAATAATGTGATCTTCGTTGTGATCATAGGCTATGTTAATCTAGGGTGATCCCATGATATTTCCCCTTCCTCTATGTATTGGATTGATGTACTCACTTGTCTTTATCTAGTATAATCTCCGAGACCAAGGTGACAGCGGTCTATTGGACATAGATTAGAAGAATATTTTCATGAGTGATTTCCTCTTTTGTGTGTGGATTGAAGATTGAGAGTCTCTTGGTGCTTGTCTTTGACTATCCTTGAGATATGTGTGGTGATTGTGGTACTCTCTTTGAATGGCCGCGGTGACATTGGGAAATCCATAGATAGAGAACTACGAACTTAGAGGTGTGCTTTTGTAGCCCTACATAATTCTCGTCCTCTCTTGACCACAAAGGAATGACCTCCGGGTGCGTCTCCGTTGCATGTTTTATGGGAAATATCATGTGATTCGATTATGTTAATGTTGTTGGGAGTTGCCACTAGTGAAAGTATGAAGCCTAGGCCTTGTTTCCACCATTGCAATACCATTTGAGCTCACGTTTACCATTTGTTTGCTTGCTGCCATTTTTATTTCAGATTTACAAATATATCTTTTGCCATCCATATCACTTGCCATTTAACATCTCTTCGCCGAATTAGTGCACCTATATATCTGACAAGTGTATTAGGTGTGTTGGGGACACAAGAGACTTCTTGTATCTTGATTGCAGGGTTGCTTGAAAGGGGTACGTTCAACCTCCACTTCCCTGAGTTCGATAAACCTTGGGTTACTCACTTAAGGGAAATTTGCTGCTGTCCTACAAACCTCTGCTCTTGGAGGCCCAACACTGTCTACAGGAATAGAAGCGTGTAGTAGACATCAGCACGCAAGGGCCAACCTAGTTGCACACCGCGGGGGAAAACACACATCAAAAACACCAGATCCACCGCGAGGCTACAATCCACAGACGAGGCTCTATCGCCGTGAACCACTCCTCCTCCCTGAACCACTCATCCCGTACGTATATGCACGAGCTCTTCCCTACAGCAACACAAAAACGACGGGATAAGCACAACCCTAACCCACCCTTGCCAATCCCGTTGTTTCCCAAATGGAGTAGTCCGTGGGGGTGACCTCAACCTCGCCGGAAAATGAGCACATCTTGACCCCGACCGCGACCTCGAGTTCGACCTCTACCTTCACCTCCCTGACCCCGACCGCGACCTCGCCGAAATACGTGCGACCTCACCAGAAAAAGGAGGGCGTGCGAGTGGAGAAACAAGCAGAAGAACGGGGAGCGCGCGTAGGAGCAGTACATGTGCCTCCGCGAACGACGAGCCTCGCGGCGCGCCCCGTCGTCGACCACACCCTGGTGGATTTGGAACCGCCTCTGCAGCACCACCCAACGCCGAAGGCAGGGAGGAAGGAGGAAGGAGGAATGGACCGCGAGAGGTGGGGGGTGGACGGGATAATGGCATGAAATTCGAAACAGCCGCTCACTATGCACGACGGCGCGACCGGTCCATGCGCGGGTCCAAGCGGCGCGGCTCCACCTCCTGACCATGTAAGACCTGGACACCCGCGCCGTCGATCGGAACGAGATCGAGCGGCTCTCGTTCAGCCGCTCGCGACGGGTAGATAGTGTGCGCGCATTTTTTAGGTTTTAGGAGAAAGAAAAGCCTAGGAAAAGTTGAAGTTAACGAAGGGACTATGTGCGCTGATGTTTACCATGTGAAATTCGCTTGTAGTCCGATGCGCCATCGTATACGTACACCTACGCTGTCCGTGACAGGCAACACAAGGCATAGGTAGCCCTCACATTCCCTCGTGCGCGGTGCGCCGACGGCGCACATGTTTGAAACCAACATGCATGCTCGAGCTACGTACACCAAAATACCATTCCCAACGCAGCTTGCATGCGCCGCGCCGCGCAGGAACGAACGGCTGCTGCTACTCCCGTAGGAGTAGTCTCGTAGGCTCCCTCCTTCCCCAACCGATGGATCTCCCCACCGTCCCCGGGCACCACCTCACCGCACCGCACCGCGCTGGGACGCAGACTGCCACGCACGCTCTAGCTGTGCGTGCGCCGCCGTCTGCTGCCACAACCCGAACGCAGCTGGCCGCCGTTTCTTTTCTGGTTGGGCAGCGGCGGCACGGACCGACAGACGGACCCTGCGTCGCGCCGCACGGATATGCACGCGGAGCGGCTACGTACGTACGCTACGAACCTTCCCTTCCCCTGTCTGTCACTCACCACCGCATGCACCATCCATTCACGCACGCGCGCGTACAGCTATACCCCACACCCCCTACCAATCACTTGCCATATAAGCACGCGTCGGCCTCACACGCCTCCCCACGCCCAACCTGCTGGTACTCCCGTCATCCCGGCCTACTTAACTCCAGGAGCCGCTAGCCAGCCCGATCGAACACCATGCAGCGGCCGTGCGGCGGCGGGTGCTGGGCCGCGCGCCGCCTCCTGTCCGCGCCGGCGGCGGCCCCGTCGACGGACCAGTCCATGGAAGCGCAGCAGGCGCACCTGGAGAGGGTGCTCAGCATCACCACCGCCGTGCTCTTCGTCGCCAGCGTCTCCTACATCGCCCTCAGCACGCTCTACGCCTGCCTCCGCGCCGCCCGCCAGGAAGAGCCCGGCGGGGTCGGGGTCGACGTCGACGGCCCGGCGCCGCCGCGAGAGGCGACCAAGCGCGCGCTCGAGGGGATCCCCGTGCGGGTGGTCGTCCTGCAGCAGCAGCCGCACGATGCCGCAGGAGGCCGGAAGAAGGAGGAGGAGAATGACGCCGAAGCCGGTGACTGCGCAGTGTGCCTCGCGGAGTACGCGGCGGGGGACGAGGTGCGCGTGCTCCCGGCGTGCCGCCACGGCTTCCACCGGGAATGCGTCGACCGCTGGCTGCTCACGCGCGCGCCCACCTGCCCCGTCTGCCGCGCCACGGTCGCCGCGCACCTCGACGGCGCCGACGCCAAGGAGGAGCTCTGCCCGACCACGACCAGGCACGCCGGTCGCTTTGGTGATTTCGCCGCCGCCTGGTCCCTTGGGCTCCCGGCGCCGATATGACGGAACCGTGTGAACGTCCATCCACTTGTGGATCGGAGATGGCAGGGACCGGTCAGGAAGGTTCAGCTAGTAGTAATTCCGTAGTGTGTCCAGATTAATTTTGATGCCTCAAACATTTGTTGATCGATGCCAGTTGTTATCCCCAGATTAATAGCGATAAAACCACAGATGAAATTTTGGATTTTTCATACTATCCATAAGTCAAATTGTGTTACCGTGCATGATCTACAAAATGCATGAGGGGTGAACTTCTATATACGTCGTTTGTGGAGAAAAGCGATGATTCTCCCATGCATGGGAGGTCCCGTGCATGCATCCATCATTTGGTTCAGTTGGAGATCCGAGTGCATGCAGATTAGCCTCCTTCGTAGAATGAGACTTGCCTGCTTCCCGCACGTAGGTGACTTGATTTGATTGGAACAAAATAAAGTTCGGTCCCACCCCTCTTAAAATCAGGGGATGATTAGATTAGAAAGGAGAAAGAAAAAAGACACCCGTAGGATGAAGTGAGGGCACGGATGGGAGCATGGGGAGGGAGCAGGCAAGTCAGATCCTTATCATTGTATGGCATATTCTGTTGAGTCGACTGGTCGTACCGCTTCGCTCCACGAGAAAAGCGATCGTGGAGGCGATCGCATATGAGCCCAACTCCACCGGCCGCCGCCGGTCCCTGCCTCTTCCGTTTGGCCACTCCGGCCACGCGAGGAGGTGGGGACCACGGCGCTTCGGCGCCGGCCTGTAGTTAGGGTTTGTCTAGTGTCTTCTTAGGACGCCGTTGGGGTGGTGGGAGCGACGCCCGGGCAAATAAATCTACCTCAACTCCACTCCCACACTGGCGGCGACCTTCACAGCGGCGTCTCGGAGTTGATGGCAACGTATGTTGTTCGGTCCTGTAGATCGGCAGCTTGGTCTTCTCGTAGTTCTTCAGATCTGGCGATGAATAAAAGTATTTCAGTTTCTTCTCCGATGCGGTGTTCTACACTGTGGTCGGTAAGGGATCTGGATGGAAGTGTGTCCAAGCGGGGATGGTGTGGCGGCGGCATCTTCCCTGTGGTGGACTTGTGTTCTGGGGCTTCGTCGTTGCGACGACGTTTTCTCCAACGTCGGAGTGGAGCCCGGGAGGTCGTCCAGGAGTACGCGCAGACTGCTGTTTGCGCATGTCACAGCTGGAAGATGGTGTATCCTATGCTGGTTTTGTGGTTGGAGGCTGACAGTTCTGCTTTCTTCCTCCGACGTTGTAGTCGTGCGGGGATGTCAGTTCTGGAGCTTGATGGCGTGTCCGGGGACATGTTGCCCCTGTCTGATTCGTTCAACGACAATGGTTTTGCTTCTGGCAAACGACTTTGGAGGTCCGTAAAGCTGGTGATCAGCGATGGAGCCGCGCCGAGCTTGGGTATAGAGGTGATCTGTCTTCCGTCCCTTTGGTGGTCGCTTCGGTGGTGTCGAAGGAGGGAGATAGGCGCTGGTTTTTTGCATAGGTTTATCCTATCTTTTCAGGCCTGTAAGGTCGGTGTGTACGTGCCTTGTAACTTGATTTCATCTTATAAATGAGACACGTATTACCATGCAAAAAAAAAGGCAAGTCAGATCCTTCTTCGTATACATGCAGTGTCCATTTGGATGTTGTTGTGCCATATCCTTCTTCGTATACATGGAGTGTCCATTTTGATGTTGTTGTGCCAAACAATTGTTTTCTTGCAAATACCCTTTTGATGTTGTTTTGCCTAATGCACTGGTACGAAGGGGAGTACCATGGATCACACAACACGCGTCGTGTTCCACTGTCATAGCGATAACGGAACAATAGCCCCCTTCTAATAAGGAAGTTTAAGATGAGCTAAAACACATTTTTGTTGTCTACCACCAAAAGAGGAAAGCTAATAAGTACTTGATTGTTTTCTCTTTGGAGTCACTTCTAAAATGTGACAAACTAGAAGTAGCCAATTTTGCGGGCATGCTTGATCCATAAGGTAACAACGCATTCATTTGTGTCCATTTTGATGTTGTTCCAGATAATTGACCACCTGCAAAAATCCTCTCAAGATGCAAGGTCAAAAGGGATTGAATTGTGCATTAAACAATTTATACAAAACAATTGGGCAAAGTGTTGCATAGATCATGTGTAACGGAACGGAAAATAAGGATTGTAGTTTTTCATACCACCGCACAACGCGCGTCAGGTTCCACTATCATAGCGATAAAGGAATAATAGGTCACCATCCAATTTGGAAGTTTCAGCTGAGGTAATGCCGTTTTTTTTGATCTACCACCAAAAGAGGACGTCGAATGAGTATTCGTCTGTTTTCTCTTTGGAGTCACTACTAAAATGTGACAAAGCAGAAGCATATCAGATATACAAAATTTGGGTTTTTTATTAGTCTCAACAAATTTTGTGGGCATGCTTGATCCACAATACCTAATGGAACTTGGTAACAGTGCATTCATTTGTGTCCATTTTTATGTTGTTCCCAAGAATTGCTCACCTGCAAAATCCTCTCGAGGTGCAAGGTCAAAAGGGATTGAATTTTGTGTTATAAAAAATATACAAAACAATCGGTCAACATGTTACATTGATCACGTGTAACTGAACCCAAAATAAGGATTGTAGTTTTTCATACCACCACATAACGGGCGTCGGGTTTCTCTATCGTAGGGACAAAAGAAAAGTAGCTCCCCTTCCAATTATGAAGTTCGAGCCGACGAAAAGCCTGTTTTTGTTGTCTACCACCAAAAGAGGAAGGCTAATACTCCCTCCGTCCCAAAATAATTGTCTTGACCTTAGTAACAACTTTGTACTAGAGCTAGTACAAAGTTGAGACACTTATTTTGGGACGGAGAGATATATTCTTGACTGTTTTCTTTTCTTAAGCAATCATTTCTCAAATATACCTCATTTTTTATATGTATAGTAGTAACAAAGGTAATTTGTTCAGCGGCGGCTATCAATGCAGAATACTCATTTTTAGCTCACAATTTTAGTTCTACATGTTTTTATCACTGCCCTAGGGAGGCCAATGTGGCGGCGGATGTATTGGCTAGGAACCCCGAGACCTCTCGAACAATTTCTTGGAAGCCGGAACCTCCGGGTTTCCTAGTAGATATCTTATCAAGCGATGTATCTCTCTTTTTGTATGAAACATAAACCATGATGGCATTCCCTATAAAAGGTAATTTGTTTAATCTTTGTCTCAGAGGACCACCACCACACTATATATATCTTGTATTGATCTTACTGGTGAAAGTCCAAGCCCTTCGTGCCACGTTCTTCTGCCCGTCGACATGCTCCACCGTGATGAGGATGTCAATCCACTTTGGTGTCGTCATCGCTGATGTTGTGACCACAACGACGAGGATATGGTGTGCCATGATGTTGCAGAGGGGACTGAGTAGGGGGGGGGGGGG
>LR738713.1:633585199-633640930 GCA_902687465.1 Secale cereale | reverse complement strand
GGGGGGGGGCACCAGGGCTCCAGGCGCCCTGGCGGCGCGCCCCCCCTGGGCCGCGCCGGGGGGGCGCCTGGGCCCCCCGAAGCTTCCCCGATGCCCCCCTTTGGCATATATTTAAAGCGTCCTCCGAAACCCTCAGAACGGGAACTCTTTTCGCGATCCCATCTCTGTTCCGCCGCCGCCGCCGCTTCCAAGATCGGGAGCACTAGGAGAACTCTTCCCGGCACCCTGCCGGAGGGGAGGATCACCACCGGGAGCTTCTCCACCACCATGGACGCCTCCCGGATGAGTCGTGAGTAGTCTCCCTTGGAGCATGAGTCCATGACCAGTAGCTATGTGATGTTCTCCTCCCGTTCTTGTGCTTCACTAATTAGTCCTCGTGAGCTGCCCTACATGATCGAGGCACATATGTAATCCTTATGCTGTTGCTATGTTGAGTTTGCTGGGATCCGATGGATTATGAGATTATGTTCAGATTGATCTTGAGTAATATATTTGATTCAACTCTTTTATATTTATGTTCATAAGTAATTCTTGCATGTTCTCCGTTGTTATTTATTGCTTTGGCCAAGTAGTAGGTAGTGACTCCAAGAGGGAATGTTATGCTTGATTGTGGGTTCATGCCCCTCGATGACTAGTTTGAGTGACAGAAACATGAGTCTAGGGGATGTGCTGTTGCCACAAGGGGGAAAACAACGGTGCTTGTGCCCGCGGGTGCAAGGATTGTTTACTTTACGCAAAGTTCTTTTAATGCAGTTGTCTGTTGCTTTGAGTTTACACTATTGGTGGGACTCGCAACTTAATACCAGCGAGATGTTCTGGATAGATATCTCAAGGTGGATGATTAGTAGTAGGCATTGATGGATTTCGGTCTACTTACTTTGGCGTACCGCCCATGCTTTGAACCTCAACCTTTGTTGCAATGTAGTCATCATTGGTTTGCGTTCGTGGTCCTGTCAATTGCCCAGCTGTAATTCGTTTACCTCACATAGCTGTTTTATCGTCTTTTGGGAGAGAGACATCACTAGTGAACATCATGAGACTCCGGTCCATATTACCATCATTGATCACATCCACTATTCACTTTTCGTTATTATTTACTATTGCAAACATTATCTATCACTACTATCATTTGCGTTTAATCCTTTGTGAACTACAAGGCCGGAGGGATTGACAACCTCTCTGTACTCGTTGGGAGCAAAGTTATTTGTATCTGTGTGCAGGTCCACGTTGATTGCTAATATCTGGCGCCGTTAGCAGTTGACACCTACTTGTTGAACCTAGGAGTCTCTGGGGATTCGATCCTTGGCATCTTTGCTAAGGGAAAAACTTCCACAACACTGCATCTTACACCTTCCACTTGGGGTAACCAACGAGGGGTTAGAGGCCCATCAAGGAGTTTTTCTGGCGCCGTTGCCGGGGACTCCACTCTTCAGGATAGGGGAGTTGCATGCTATCTTTTACCTTTGCTTTTTAGTCTTGCTAGTTTACTTTTCAGTTTTTGCTTTAGTACTCTTTTATCAAAAATCACAAAAATAGTTATCTCGTTCTTTAGTTGTCATTATGTCGGGTCCTTTTGTCTTTGACGAGGCAGAAGTTCTCACCTTTAAACAAAGAGGTGGGGAAAGTTTGAAAGATGCGTGGTATAGAATTAATGATTCACAAAAAAGAGCCACCAAGAAGCAACCTACTACTATATTGCTTAGAAATTTTTATGTTGGAATTACTTCTTGGAATAGGTTTATTCTAGATACTGCTATCAATGGGAATTTCCTAGAGGCCCCAGTTTGGGAGTCTCTTAGTATTATTGAAAATCTTGTTGGGAATCTCCCTGTTGTTAGCATTCGAGAGAACATCACCCTAGCTCACATTATGAAAAAACTTGAAAAGATGGAGCTAGAGATGCCAAGCATTAATAAGATGAATGAGTTGGATCGTAAGATCCAAGGGAATTTGAATAGGCTTGATAGCTCCATGCATAAAATTTTCAAAATTTTGGAGACCGTCAAATTCCATGACTCTGACTCTTCTAGGATAGACAAGATTGAGGATATCTTTGATACTCTAGGAACCACCTTCTCCTCAATCAAAACCAAAAAGGTAGAAACTCCGGCAAAGCGGGAGCCTAAGTTCGTTCACGTTCCAAAGGCTCCCCGTTCTAAAAGTAATCCATCTATTGCCAAAGGGGTTGAAACTGTAAAGACTTTGGAAGAAACACCTGTCTTTGATGAATTTATAAATGAATCTTCCCTTGACTTTTATCCTCTTGGTCTTCTACCTAGGAGTATCTCTATGAGGCCTTTATTTGAGAGTCCTCTTAAGACTAGTTGTATTATTGAAGAGCTTTTTGATGATCTTGATGATGGTTCAATTGATACAACTTGAAATATGCATTATGCCTAGCTCAAAGGCATAAAAGAAAGCGCTTTTGGGAGGCAGCCCACATGAATAATTTTTGTTGCTTTTGTTGTGTCTTGATGTTGTTTACTGCTGTAGCATCATCATTGTATCTTTGATTTTCATATTTGTGCCAAGTATAGCCTCTGATTGCTAGAAAGTTCAAAAGTTGTGAGGTGCTGTCCAAGAAACAGATTCTGTCCTTGGATAGAAAAATTCGTATAAAATCACCAGATCATCTTTTTGGTCTGAATTGTTTCGACAGCGTTCTCTATATAATTGTCTTTCGTGCGTCTGTTCTGAGTTTTTTGATTTGAGTTGCAGAAGTATCCCGAACAGATCAATTACTACCTGCTGTTCTGTTTTTCACAGATTCTGTCCTGTTTTGCCTTTCCTTCATTTTGCAAATCAAGAGCTTGCTTTTTCTTTGCAAAAACCTTTTGGCAATCTTGAGAAACAGTATAACTTCAAGAATATCTTTATTTCCAGCAAGGTGCAATTATTTTATTAAGGATACTAACCTCGCTAATCAGATTATGATGAGTTATGTATGAAGGGAGTTTTCAAGTGTGCGAGGGAAGATGATAAAAAAGATTCAGGAGTGTCAAGCGCTCAAGCTTGGGGATGCCCCCGTGCACCCCCAAGAAATATTCAAGGAGACTCAAGCGTCTAAGCTTGGGGATGCCCCCGTGCATCCCCTTCTCCATCAACATTATCAGTTCGTCTTTCGTTCCACTATATTTTTATCACTTCATGTGTTATGTGCTATGCTTGGAGCGTCTTGCTTTTAGTTTTCTTTTCAGTTTTTCATAACGAGTCGGAACTCAGCATTCTTTATGAGGGAGAGAAACACGCTCCACTTCTACCTAGAACATAACATATAATTTTCATGTCTATCTTCGCTGTGTGTGTTCTTTGTCTTTTAATAGCTACTATCATGCTTTGCTCTTAGTATTCATGCTTATCTTTTCAAAGAGCTTTTGTTTAGTTAGTTGCTTGAACTCTCTTTAATTATCATGCTCACCTTATTAAGAGAGTTTGCTTCCGTTGCATTGGTTAATGTGTCTATGATAAAGATGCTACATGCATGATGGTGCTTAGTAGTTCAGGTTTTCTTATGGTTAATCTCAAATAGCTAGGGGGTTCCCAATGTGTTATTGGAGTACCAACATGATTTGTTTGCCTATGATGTGGTATGGTTTAGTAATATCTTCCTTCGAGAATTTATTTTGATTGACTTGGCGTATGCTCACGCATATTTAAGACTGTAAAGAAAGTCTGTCAAGCCTTGATGATCTTTCATTTCTGAGTAGCGATATAACTACCATGCGTGATTCAATGTTGCTTTGTCGCTCTGCATGATTGTGACCGTCATTGCTCTCTTAGTTGGTCGCTCCCAGTCTTTTGCTAACCTCCACCTGTACTAAGCAAACTAACCTTGCAATACATAGCTCATGGGAAAGTAGCTTAAAAACTACTATGGTAAAGAATATGTTGCTTATGTATCTTATTTCTTATAAGTTGCTTGCTGAGCGGTAACCATGTTTCTGGGGACGCCATCAACTGTCACACTTTTGTTGAATATCATGTGAGTTGCTATGCATGTTCGTCTTGTCTGAAGTAAGGGTGATTTGCCGTGGGTTGTATTAATATGCATATTGTTAGAGAAGAACATTGGGCCGCCAACCAAAGCCATGTATCATGGTGGAAGTTTTAGCTTGGACGTTAATCCTCAATCTCTTATGAGAATATGCTTATGCATTAAAGAGGAGTCCATCATCTATTTTCTATGTTGTCCCGGTATGGATGTCCTCAAGTTGAGATCTATCAAAAACGAGCAATCAAATGCGATTTATCTCCTTGGACCTTTGTACAGGTGGCATAGAGGTACCCCTTTGTGACACTTGGTTGAAACATATGTAATGCAATGATAACCCATGGAAATCCGAGCTAATTAGGACAAGGTGCGAGCACTATTGGTATTCGATGCATGAGGCTTGCAACTTATAGGATGTCTTATGCATGACACATATGAAGTACTACTACCGTTGACAAAATTGCTTCTATATTTAAAAAAATAAAAAAACTCTAGCACATAACCATTCTTTTACTTTTATGTTAAAGCACCAACTACTGAGAGCATGATTGTCATTCTGAGTGTAATGTGCATTGTCCCAAAGTAGCATTGTCTTTTGCATGATTGTGATATCGTTTATTTTGAAATCATTGTATCTAGTCATCACTTAAACGTTGAAGGTGCCCCTGCATTTATGTTTTGCTTCACTAAAGGGGGCAAGCTAGATATCACTTTATCATATTTGCACATCATGTTCATTGCAAATCTTTTTGATGTTTCAATGTCATGTTGTAAAACTTTCAGTCATTTGTGATTTTCTCATGAGGCAACTTAATTACTATAGATTCATTGTCTCGGTAAGCTTTTGTCATATGACTATAAAAAGTCCTATATGGTTAATAGCATGTCACCACAGAAATTATTCTTGTTATCATTTACTTACTCGAGGACGAGCAGGAATTAAGCTTGGGGATGTCGATACGTCCAAAACGTATCTATAATTTCTGCTTGTTCCATGCCACTTTTGGGTGATATTGCTACGATATTCATACACTTCCATACACTTTTGATCATATTTGGACTAACCTACTAATCCAGTGCACCCCAGTGCCAGTTTCTGTTTTCGGCTGTTTTTGTATTTCAGGTTTTCACGTTACGAGAACTGCCAGGAAAAATCCAGAAAAATTATATAAAAAAAATCAGCGTTTCGGAAACTACCGTGCGTCCTAAGGACAGCCGGGGGGGGGGCACCAGGGCTCCAGGCGCCCTGGCGGCGCGCCCCCGGCGCGCCTGGGCCCCCGGAAGCTACCCCGATGCCCCCCTTTGGCATATATTTAAAGCGTCCTCCGAAACTCTCAGAACAAGAACTCTTTTCGCGATCCCATCTCTGTTCCGCCGCCGCCGCCGCTTCCAAGATCGGGAGCACCAGGAGAACTCTTCCCGGCACCCTGTCGGAGGGGAGGATCACCACCGGGAGCTTCTCCACCACCATGGACGCCTCCCGGATGAGTCGTGAGTAGTCTCCCTTGGACCATGAGTCCATGACCAGTAGCTATGTGATGTTCTCCTCCCGTTCTTGTGCTTCACTAATTAGTCCTCGTGAGCTGCCCTACATGATCGAGGCACATATGTAATCCTTATGTTGTTGCTATGTTGAGTTTGCTGGGATCCGATGGATTATGAGATTATGTTCAGATTGATCTTGAGTAATATATTTGATTCAACTCTTTTATATTTATGTTCATAAGTAATTCTTGCATGTTCTCCGTTGTTATTTATTGCTTTGGCCAAGTAGTAGGTAGTGACTCCAAGAGGGAACGTTATGCTTGATTGTGGGTTCATGCCCCTCGATGACTAGTTTGAGTGACAGAAACATGAGTCTAGGGGATGTGCTGTTGCCACAAGGGGGAAAACAACGGTGCTTGTGCCCGCGGGTGCAAGGATTGTTTACTTTACGCAAAGTTCTTTTAATGCAGTTGTCTGTTGCTTTGAGTTTACACTATGGGTGGGACTCGCAACTTAATACCAGCGATATGTTCTGGATAGATATCTCAAGGTGGATGATTAGTAGTAGGCATTGATGGATTTCGGTCTACTTACTTTGGCGTACCGCCCATGCTTTGAACCTCAACCTTTCTTGCAATGTAGTCAGCATTGGTTTGCGTTCGTGGTCCTGTCAATTGCCCAGCTGTAATTCGTTTACCTCACATAGCTGTTTTATCGTCTTTTGGGAGAGAGACATCACTAGTGAACATCATGAGACTCCGGTCCATATTACCATCATTGATCACATCCGCTATTTACTTTTCGCTTTTACTTACTATTGCAAACACTATCTATCACTACTATCATTTGCTTTTAATCCTTTGTGAAGTACAAGGCCGGAGGGATTGACAACCTCTCTGTACTCGTTGGGATCAAAGTTATTTGTATCTGTGTGCAGGTCCACGTTGATTGCTAATATATGGCGCCGTTAGCAGTTGACACCTACTTGTTGAACCTAAGAGTCTCTAGGGATTCGATCCTTGGCATCTTTGCTAAGGGAAAAACTTCCACAACACTGCATCTTACACCTTCCACTTGGGGTAACCAACGAGGGGTTAGAGGCCCATCACTAGGAATGAAGATACCGACGATCGAATCTCGGGCAAGTAACATACCGATAGACAAAGGGAATTACGTATGTTGTCATAACTGTTCGACCGATAAAGATCTTCGTAGAATATGTAGGAGCCAATATGGGCATCCAAGTTCTGCTATTGGTTATTGACCGGAGAGGTGTCTCGGTCATGTCTACATAGTTCTCGAACCCGTAGGGTCCGCACGCTTAACGTTCGATGACGATATAGTATTATATGAGTTATGTGATTTGGTGACCGAATGTTGTTCGGAGTCCCCGGATGAGATCACGGACATGACGAGGAGTCTCTAAATGGTCAAGAGGTAAAGATTGATATATAGGATGATGTTATTCGGTCATCGAAAGTGTTCCGGAGGGTACCGGGTATATATCGGGTCACAGGAAGGGGTTCCGGGCAACCCCGGCAATGATATGGGCTTAATGGGCCAAGGGAGGGACCGATAAGCCCACAAGGGGCTGGTGCGCCCCTCCACCAGGACGACTAGCCCTATGGAAAGGAAAGGGGGTAAGGATGGCAATTTTACCCATGGGTACGGGTACCCACGGATACCGTACCCGCATGGGTAGGGTATGGGCACAATTTAATACCCATGGGCAGTACCCATACCCTGCCCGTTAAGTCATGGGTAGGGCATGGCTATAGCCTTGTACCCATGGATATACCCATACCCTACCCATTTATGCTGATATGTGGACCTTACACGTCAAGTGTGTCATGAGCTTGTGAACCTATGTTAAAGCTTTCACCAATTGTCAATTTGAATTGAGATAATTGTCTTGTAATCATCTATCTATTATTGAATTGAGATAAATTATTTTTTTGTGAAATGTGATATTGATGAATATAAAATTATTAAGGATGGCAATGTGTAGGGTACGGGGCGGGTAGAGCAATACCATACCCATACCCATGTACTTAATGGGTACACAATTCTACCCATACCCGTACCCATGGGTATGAACCATTACCCGTACCCATACCCGATGGGTAGCCATATCCATTGGCTATCCAACGGGAAGATTAAACATTACACAAGTCATTCATAATTTTATATTCATCGATATCACATTTCACAAAAAAATAATTTATCTCAACTCAATAATAGATAGATGATTACAAGACAATTATCTCATTTCAAATTGACAATTGGTGAAAGCTTTAACATAGGTTCACAAGCTCATGACACACTTGACGTGTAAGGTCCACATATCAACATAAATGGGTAGGGTATGGGTATATCCATGGGTACAAGGCTATAGCCATGCCCTACCCATGACTTAACGGGCAGGGTATGGGTACTGCCCATGGGTATTAAATTGTGCCCATACCCTACCCATGCCGGTACGGTATCCGTGGGTACCCGTACCCATGGGTAAAATTGCCATCCTTAAAAATTATGAATAACTTGTGTAATGTTTAATCTTCCCATTGGATAGCCAATGGGTTTGGCTACCCATCGGGTATGGGTACGGGTAATGGTTCATACCCATGGGTACGGGTATGGGTAGAATTTTGTACCCATTAAGTACATGGGTATGGGTATGGTATTGCTCTACCCGTCCCGTACCCTACACATTGCCATCCTTAAAAGGGGGGAGGGCAAGTCCCTCCTTCCATTGCTCCTCAAGGGAGAAAGGAAGGGAGGGGCACCACCTCCCCCTTCCTTCCCCTGGCGCCTATACAAGGAAGGGGGCCGAACCAGGGCAGGAGCCCAAGTGGGATCCAGCCCCACTTGGGGCGCCCCTTGGCCTCTCCCCTCTCCCTCCCACCTATATATATTCGGGGGGCGCACCGTAGCACACCCAACATCAATTGTTAGCCGTGTGGGACGCCCCCTCCACCGTTTACTCCCACGGTCATATCTTCGTAGTGCTTAGGCGAAGCCCTGTGCGGATCACTTCACTATCATCATCACCACGCCGCCGTGCTAACATAACTCATCTACTTCCTCGACATATTGCTGGATGCTACCTCTTGAGATTGCGTCAGTTTTTCCCTTGAAGAGGAAAGGGTGATGCAACAAAGTAGAGTAAGTATTTCCCTCAGTTTTGAGAACCAAGGTATCAATCCAGTAGGAGATTACACACAAGTCGCCAAATACCTGCACAAACAAACAAAAAACTTGCACCCAACGCTATAAACGGGTTGTCAATCCCTTCTAGGTTATTTGCGAAAGTGAGATCTGATAGAAATAGATGAACAAGTGAAGTAAATATTTTGGTGTTTTTGGTTTATAGATTGAAAAGTGAAAGATTGCAAAGTAGTAGATATGAAACTTATAAGATTTAAAATAGACCCGCGGCCATAGGTTTCACTAGAGGCTTCTCTCATGATAGCAAGTATTACGGTGGGTAAACAAATTAATGTCCAGCAATTGATAGAAGATCGAATAATTATAACGACATCTATGGTAATGATCATGAATATAGGCACCACGTGTGTGACAAGTAGATCGACTCCTACCTGCATCTACTACTATTACTCCACACATCAACCAAAACAATTCTGCATCTAGAGTATTAAGTTCACAAGAACAGAGTAACACTTTAAGCGAGATGACATGATGTAGCGGAATTAACTCAAGCAATATGATGAAAACCCCATCTTGTTATCCTCAATGGCAACAAAACAATACGTGTCATGTCCCTTTCTGTCACTGGGATTGAGCACCGCAAGATTGAACCCAAAGCAAATCACTTCTCCCATTGGAAGAAAAACCAATCTAGTTGGCCAAACCAAACCGATAGTTCAAACAGAATTACTAAGATATTAGATCATGCATAAAAGAATTCAGAAGAAACTCAAATATTATTCATAGATAATCTGATCATAACCCCACAATTATTCGGATCTTGACAAACACACCGCACAAGAAGATTACATCGGATAGATCTCCAAGTACAGCGAGGAGAACATGGTATTGTAGATCAAAGAGAGAGAAGATGCCATCTAGCTACTAGCTATGGACCCGTAGGTCTGTGGTAAACTACACACTTCATCGGAAGGGCAATAGGGTTGATGTACATGCCCTCCGTGGTTGATTCCCCCTCCGGCAGAGTACCGGAAAAGGCCTTCAGATGGGATCTCACAAGAACAGAAGGTTACAGCGGTGGAAAAGTGATTTCGATGGATGTTCTGATGTTTCTGGAATATATGAGAATATATAGGAGGAAGAAGTAGGCCAGGGGAGGCTCGGGGGGAGGGGGGGACAAGGTAGTGGGCGCGCCCTATCCCCCAGGGCATGCCGTCCACCCTTGTGGCCGCCTCGAGGATCCCCTGGCGTGTACTCCAAGTCCATCTGGTGTCTTCCGGTCCAAGAAAAATCTCCATAGAGTTTCGTTCCGTTTGATATTCCTTTTCTGCGAAACTCTAAAACAAGGAAAAAACAGAAACTGGCACTAGGCTCTGGGTTAATAGGTTAGTCCCAAAAATCATATAAAATAGCATATAAATGCATATAAAACATCCAAGATAGATAATATAATAGAATGAAAAAAAAATTATAAATACGTTGGAGAAGTATCAAGCATCCCCAAGCTTAATTCATGCTCGTCCTCGACTAGGTAAATGATTAAAACAAAATTTTCGATGTGGAATGCTACCCAACATATTTATCAATCTATTTCTTCTTTATTGTGGCATGAATGTCCAGATCCATAAGACTCAAAATAAAAATTTATCAATATCAAAATAATAATACTTTAGGCATACTAAAATCAATATATAAAGCTTAAAAAATAACACGGCTAAATAACGTTATCCTTACAAATCATATAGTCCTTATGCTCCCTTTTCTTAACACAAAATACCCCTCATGCCCATCCCAGAGTCAGCCGAGCAATTGCTTTCATACTCTACTTTTTCAAGCCTTTTTTCAACTCTTCACGGAATATACAAGCCATGGACATATCACTATGGGTGGATGGAGGCGGTAATAGACAAAAGGTGGGAGAAAGTCTCACATCAACTAGGTAAATAAATGGACTATGGAGATGTCCATCAATCATTATCAATGTGTGTGAGTAGGGATTGCCATGTAACGGATGCACTAGAGCTATAAGTGTATGAAAGCTCAAAAAGACAACTAGTGGGTGTGCATCAACTTGCTTGCTCATGAAGACCTAGGGCATTTGAGGAAGCCTGATACGTCTCCAACGTATCTATAATTTTTTATTGTTCCATGCTATTATATATTCTGTTTTGGATGTTTAATGGGCTTTATTTTACACTTTTATATTATTTTTGGGACTAACCTACTAACCCAAGGCCCAGTGCAAATTGTTGTTTTTTGCCTATTTCAGTGTTTCGCAGAAAAGGGATATCAAACGGAATCCAAACGGAATGAAACCTTCGGGAGAGTTATTTTTGGAACCGTATCTACCCAGAAGACTTGGAGTACACGCGAGGGAACAAGAGAGTGGCCACGAGGGTCCAGGGCACGCCCCCTCCCCCTTGCCACGCCCCCACCCTCGTGGGCCCCCTCTGGCTCCCCCGATGCCCTCCTTCCTCCTATATATATCCATGTACCCTAAAAACATCGAGACAATAGAGAAAACCCTAATTCCACCACCGCAACCTTCTGTTCTCGTGAGATCCCATCTTGGGGCCTGTTCCGGAGCTCCGCCCGAGGGGGGATCTACCATGGAGTGCTTCTACATCAACACCATAGCCTCACCAATGAGTTGTGAGTAGTTTACCACAGACCTTCGGGTCCATAGTTATTAGCTAGATGGCTTCTTCTCTCTTTTTGGATCTCAATACAAACTTCTCCTCGATCTTCGAGGAGATCTATTCGATGTAATCTTTTTGCGGTGTGTTTGTCGAGATCCGATGAATTGTGGGTTTATGATCAAGATTATCTATGAACTATATTTGATTATTTTCTGAAATCTTTTATGTATGATTATAATACCATTGCAAGTCTCTTCGAATTGTTGGTTTGGTTTGGCCTACTAGATCTATAGTTCTTGCAATGGGAGAAGTGCTTGGCTTTGGGTTCAATCTTGCGGTGTCCTTTCCCAGTGACAGCAGGGGCAGCAAGGCACATACTGTATTATTGCCATCGAGGATAAAAAGATGGGGTTTATATCATATTGCTTGAGTTTATCCCTCTACATCATGTCCTCTTGCTTAAAGTATTACTCTGTTCTTATGAACTTAATACTCTAGATGCATGCTGGATAGCGGTCGATGTGTGGAGTAATAGTAGTAGATGCAGAATCATTTCGGTCTACTTGTCACGGACGTGATGCCTATATATAATGATCATGCCTAGATATTCTCATAACTATGCGCTTTTCTATCAATTGCTTGACAGTAATTTGTTCACCCACCGTAGAATTCTGTTATCATGAGAGAAGCCACTAGTGAAACCTATGCCCCCCGGGTCTATTCTCAACACATTAATCTTCCATCTACTTTACTTTGCTTTATTTACTTTCTGTTCTTATACCAAAAAGATACCAAAAATATTGTACTATCCTATCTATCAGATCTCACTTTCGTAAGTGACCGTAAAGGGATTGACAACCCCTATCGTGTTGGCTGCAAAGTTCTTATTTGTTTGTGCAGGTGCGAGGGACTCGCGCGTGGTCTCCTAGTGGATTGATACATTGGTTCTCAAAAACTGAGGGAAATACTGACGCTATTGTGCTGCATCACCCTTTCCTCTTCGAGGGAATACAACGGAAGCTCGAGAAGTAGCAAGAAGAATTTCTGGCGCCATTGCTGGGGAGGCTTACGCAAAAGTCATATACCAAGTATGTCGTGGATTTAGCACGGCAGATGTCCTAGCAAAAGGACTTAGTCATGAGGCCATCGCTACGGGTTAGCTTAAAGGGGTTAAAGCGGAGGAAGGACACGGGGATTTTATACTAGTTCGGCCCCTTCGATGAAGGCAAAAGCCTACGTCTAGTTTGGTGTGGTATTGCTTGGGCTTCGATGACCAGGGAGCGAATCCGCTTTGCCTGTGTCTCGAGCTGTTGTTTCCTCTCCTGAACCATCGCCGGGTCGTCCCTTTATATAAGAGGTGACGCCCGGTCCGGTTTACAGAGTCCCGAGGCCGGCTCATAAACGTGTCCGCCCCGGTCTCTGCTCTTTCTATCTTACATTCCAAGTCACATAGTATGACGGTTTACCAATTATGGGCCCTAACATATGGGCTCTAAGCCTCTTGGGCTACAATCTTTTACTTCATACTCCGCTGGGCTTCTGATAATATAATCTTGAGAACTTAAACCGGACCCTCCTGGTCGGTTTATACCAGGTAGTAATATCCCTGACATTAGGCCCCAGATTGATTTGAACCTGTTCATGTCAATCTCCAAAGTCTTGTACAGCTTTTCCTTTCTGCAGCTTCAGTATGCTCGGTAAACCGGCATGACGTCATCCCCTCGAGTCGCTTTAAACCGTCGTGACGTCATCTGCACATTTAATGCATGTACCTATTTTTTACCTTTATTTATTAAAGCTCCGAAGATCGAAGCGACAACTCGATCCATATCCGATTTTTGGTCTCCTCGATTCCTGCGCTTGCCGTTTTATCTCCTCGGCCTATAAATAGGGCCGAGGGCCATCTCTTTATTCCCCTTCGCTTTCTTCTTCCTCTAACCTCTAGTGCTCAAGCTCCGCCGCCGTTCTTCGAGCTCGTCGTCTTCACCAAGCCCGGCCGCTGCATCAACCTGAGTGTGTCCAGAAATTCGTCGCCGTCCTTCTGCATCTGTTGCCTCAGGTACGTTCATTCCTTCTTCCCTATAGATCTCAGTTCTAGGGTTCCTCAGGAGCTCGCCCACGAACCCTTGTTCTTCGCAGTTCATCAGCATATGCAGTTCTTAGCTGTAGACGTAAAAAGTTTAGGCCAACCCTCGTGGGCATGATTCCGCTCCGTCTTTATAATCGTAGTTCCCCCAATACTGCTATTTAGACTGGATCTGTAGAAACCTTCGCTGCCTTCGATGAATATGACTTGAATTATCTTGAGTTTTCCGCATGCTGTAGATCCATATTTTGCTGCTACTCGTGTTAAAGTTGTTTCCCACACTTTAGATCTGCGTTTTATTTGCCTATGTCGACGGTTCAACCTTGAATCTGCATCTCACATGCCCATGCCGACGGTTTAGCTTTAGACCTGCGCCTCACCTGCCTGTACTTGGCGGTTTAACTTTTTCCTTCCAAGCTTCATAATCCAGTAGCTGTTTCATTCATAGTTGTTCCAGATTAGTAGATACCATTAGTCCCCTGCTTAAACCGTCAATTAGATCAATGCCTTCATAGAACATGCCGGTTTATATCTAGTGGATCGTAAACCGGATCTTGTATTGTATTTTTCAGCATTCCCCCTTTGAAAAAGATGACTTCCACGGCGAAACAGTTTGTTGCCTGCAACTGGGTCCCATCCCGGATTACCGAGGATGACTTAGAAAAGCTGGCCTCAGTTGGCGTTTTAGGTCCGAAGGAGGTTCTGCACTGGCGGGCCCCTGGGAAAGAGTGTCCTCCTCAGCCTAAGGAGGGAGAGATCATCGTCTTTTTTTATCACCTGGCTCGGGGCTTTAGCCCTCCCGATTCAAAGTTTTCTGCGATGTTTTAACCGACTTTCAACTCCATCCACAAGACATAGGTCCCAATTCCATATCAAACATATGCAATTTCCAAGTCTTCTCAGAAGCCTATCTGCAAGAGGAACCATTCGTAGAGTTATTCCGGGACTTCTTCCATCTGAATCGCCGGACTGAATTCCATGACGGGCCTAATACTGAACTTGGCGGTATGAGCATCCAGAAGAGAAAATATGTCAGTTTTCCGCATGCCACTCTTCATAGCCATCCCAAGGAGTGGAATCAGACCTGGTTCTACTGCATCGACACTTCACCAAAGGGAGAGAATCCACTGCCGGGTTACCGCCCTTATCGTCTGACAGCGGATCACCCTTTCCCGCAGCGTCTGAGTGCCCAAGACCGGGCTCGATATGCCCCCCAACTTTCAAAAGTCAGGGCTTTTGTTGCCAACGGTTTAACCGGGGTTGACTTTGTCCGCTGCTGGCTCTCTTGGAGCATTCTTCCGTTAAGCCGGCGCTCCCTCTTAATGTGCGAGTATACTGGTAATCCGAAGGACCCTCAGCGACACACAGATATGGTGCTTCCCGACAATGAAGTTACTGAGTCCGCTAAGAAGATGTTGAATATTCCTCTGGAGGAGTGCAGTCGAACCGGTTTAGCACCTTTCTGCGTGAACAATAAACCGCCATCGGTAAGATTCTTCTGTCCCTTTCTCTTTGTTTTAATCCGTCCATATTACTTATCTTCAACATATTTTTATTCCTTTACACAGGCCAATGACCCCTTCTAGAAACGGAAAGCCCAAGACAAACTGGCCAAAGCATCTCGCAAGAAAAGTCTGGCCGTGAAGAAGCATAAGAAAAGACATGCTGCTGCTTCTGGTTCAAATGCTGAAGAAGATGATTCGTCTTCTGAGGTACTGCTTGGTTCTTATGTCTTTTGATTTTCCTTTGTCTGTATTTATGTTAACAATGTCCTTCCCGAGGATCCGGCGGAAGGGAGTAAAGCGGATGAAGTTGAGGTTGTTGGGGAATGTAGTATTTTAAAATTTTCCTACGATCACGCAAGATCTATCTACCAGATGCATAGCAACGAGAGGGAAGAGTGTGTCTACGTACCCGCGTAGACCGTAAGCGGAAGCGTCAAGTGACGCGATTGATGTAGTCGAACTTCTTCGCGATCCAACCGATCAAGCACCGAACGTACGACACCTCCGCGTTTAGCACACGTTCAGCTTGATGACGTCCCACGAGCTCTTGATCCAGTTGATCTTCACGGGAGAGTTTCGCCAGCACGACGGCGTGGTGACGGATATGATGTATCTACCGGCACAGGGCTTCGCCTAAGCACTGCGACAGTATGATCGAGGTGTGTTTCTGTGGAGGGGGGCACCGCCCACGGCTAGAACAATTCAACTTGTGTGTCTTTGGGTGCCCCCCTGCCCCCGTATATAAAGGAGCAAGGGGGGAGGCCGGCCGGCCCTCTATGGTGCGGCTAGGGCTGCAACCCTACTAGGAATAGGATTGCAATCCTATTCCTAGTAGGAACCTACCAAAGAAGGAAGAAGGGGGAAGGAAAGAGAGGGAGAGGGAGAGGGAAAGAGGGGCCGTGCCCCCCTCCCCTTGTCCTATTCGGACTCCTCCTAGGGAGGGGGTGCGCCACCTCCTGGCTGCTGCCCTCTCTCTCCCCTATGGCCCACCAGGGCCCACCATTCCCCTGGGGGGTTCCGGTAACCCCCCCGGCACTCCGGTAAATTCCGAAACTTTCCAGAACACTTCCGGTGTCCGAATATAGTCGTTCAATACATCAATTTTTATGTCTCGGACATTCCGAGACTCCTCGTCATGTCCGTGATCTCATCCGGGACTCCAAACTACCTTCGGTACATCAAAACTCATAAACTCGTAATACCGATCGTCATCAAACGTTAAGCGTGCGGACCCTACGGGTTCGAGAACTATGTAGACATGACCGAGACTCATCTCCGGTCAATAACCAATAGCGGAACCTGGATGCTCATATTGGCTCCCGCATATTCTACGAAGATCTTTATCGGTCAAACCGCATAACAACATACGTTGTTCCTTTTGTCATCGGTATGTTACTTGCCCGAGATTCGATCGTAGGTATCTCTATAGCTAGTTCAATCTCGTTACCGGCAAGTCTCTTTACTCATTCCGTAATACATCATCTCGTGACTAACTCATTAGTCTTTTGCTTGCAAGGCTTATTATGATGTGCATTACCGAGAGGGCCCAGAGATACCTCTCCGACATTTGGAGTGACAAATCCTAATCTTGATCTATGCCAACACCACGAATACTTTCGGAGACACCTGTAGAGCATCTTTATGATCACCCAGTTACGTTGTGACGTTTGATAGCACACAAGGTGTTCTTACGGTATTCGGGAGTTGCATAATCTCATAGTCATAGGAACATGTATAAGTCATGAAGAAAGCAATAGCAGTAAAACTAAACGATCATAGTGCTATGCTAACGGATGGGTCTAGTCCATCACATCATTCTCCTAATGATGTGATCCCATTGATCAAATGACAACTCATGTCTATGGCTAGGAAACATAGCCATCTTTGATCAATGAGCTAGTCTAGTAGAGGCATACTAGGGACATACTATTTTGTCTATGTATTCACACATGTATCAAGTTTCCGGTTAATACAATTCTAGCATGAATAAAAGACATTTATCATGATATAAGGAAATACAAATAACATCTTTATTATTGCCTCTAGGGCATATTTCCTTCAGTCTCCCACTTGAACTAGAGTCAATAATCTAGATTACAAAGTGATGATCCTCACACCCATGGAGTCCTGGTGCTGATCATGTTTTGCCCGTGGAAGAGGCTTAGTCAACGGGTCTACAACATTCAGATCCGTATGTATCTTGCAAATCTCTATGTCTCCCTCCTTGACTAGATCGCGGATGGAATTGAAGCATCTTTTGATGTGCTTTGTTCTCTTGTGAAACCTGGATTCCTTCGCCAAGGCTATTGCTCAAGTGTTGTCACAAAAGATTTTCATTGGACCCGATGCACTAGGTATTACACCTAGATCGGATATGAACTCCTTCATCCAGACTCCTTCATTTGCTGCTTCCGAAGTAGCTATGTATTCCGCTTCACACGTAGATCCCGCCACGACGCTCTACTTGGAACTGCACCAATTGACAGCTCCACCGTTCAATGAAAATACATATCCGGTTTGTGACTTAGAGTCATCTGGATCAGTGTCAAAGCTAGAATCAACATAACCGTTTACGACGAGCTCTTTGTCACCTCCATATACGAGAAACATATCCTTTGTCCTTTTCAGGTATTTCAGGATGTTCTTGACCGCTGTCCAGTGATCCACTCCTGGATTACTTTGGTACCTCCCTGCTAGACTTATAGCAAGGCACACATCAGGTCTGGTACACAGCATTGCATACATGATAGATCCTATGGCTGAGGCATAGGGAATGACTTTCATTTTCTCTCAATCTTCTCCAGTGGTCGGGCATTGAGTCTTACTCAACTTCATACCTTGTAATACAGGCAAGAACCCTTTCTTTGCCTGATCCATTTTGAACTTCTTCAAAATCTTATCAAGGTATGAGCTTTGTGAAAGTCCAATTAAGCGTCTTGATCTATCTCTATAGATCTTGATGCCTAATATATAAGCAGCTTCACCGAGGTCTTTCATTGAAAAACTCTTATTCAAGTATCCTTTTACGCTATCCAGAAATTATATATCATTTCCAATCAACAATATGTCATCTACATATAATATTAGAAATGCTACAGAGCTCCCCACTCACTTTCTTGTAAATACAGGCTTCTCCAAAAGTCTGTATAAAACCATATGCTTTGACCACCTCATCAAAGCGTATATTCCAACTCCGAGGTGCTTGCACCAGCCCATAGATGGATCGCTGGAGCTTGCACACTTTGTTAGCACCTTTTGGATCGACAAAACCTTCTGCTTGCATCATATACAACTCTTATTTGAGATATCCATTCAGGAATGCAGTTTTGACATCCATTTGCCAGATTTCATAATCATAAAATGCGGCAATTGCTAACATGATTCAGACAGACTTAAGCATCGCTACTGGTGAGAAAGTCTCATCGTAGTCAACTCCTTGAACTTGTCGAAACCCTTTCGCAACAAGTCGAGCTTTGTAAACAGTAACATTACCGTCTGCGTTGGTCTTCCTCTTGAAGATCCATTTATTTTTGATGGCCTGCCGATCATCGGGCAAGTCAACCAAAGTCCACACTTTGTTCTCATACATGGATCCCATCTCAGATTTCATGGCCTCAAGCCATTTTGCGGAATCTGGGCTCATCATCGCTTCCTCATAGTTCGTAGGTTCATCATGGTGTAGTAACATGACTTCCAGAACTGGGTTGCCGTACCACTCTGGTGCGGAATGTACTCTGGTTGATCTACGACGTTCAGCAGAAACTTGATCCGAAGTTTCATGATCATCATCATTAACTTCCTCACTGATTGGTGTAGGAATCACTGGAACAATTTTCTGTGGTGTACTACTTTCCAATTCGGGAGAAGGTACAATTACCTCATCAAGTTCTACTTTCCTCCCACTCACTTCTTTCGAGAGAAACTCCTTCTCTAGAAAGGATCCATTCTTAGCAACGAATATCTTGCCTTCGGATCTGTGATAGAAGGTGTACCCAACAGTCTCTTTTGGGTATCATATGAAGACACATTTCTCTGACTTGGGTTCGAGATTATCAGGTTGAAGCTTTTTCACATAAGCATCGCAGCCCCAAACTTTAAGAAACGACAACTTTGGTTTCTTGCCAAACCATAGTTCATAAGGTGTCGTATCAACGGATTTAGATGGTGCCCTATTTAAGGTGAATGCAACTGTCTCTAAAGCATAACCCCAAAACGATAGTGGTAAATCGGTAAGAGACATCATAGATCGCACCATATCCAATAAAGTACGGTTACGACGTTCGAACACACCATTACGCTGTGGTCTCCGGGTGGCGTGAGTTGTGAAACTATTCCACATTGTTTCAAATGAAGACCAAACTCGTAACTCAAATATTCTCCTCCACGATCAGATCGTAGAAACTTTATTTTCTTGTTACGATGATTCTCTACTTCACTCTGAAATTCTTTGAACTTTTCAAATGTTTCAGACTTGTGCTTCATTAAGTAGATATACCCATATCTGCTCAAATCATCAGTGAAGGTCAGAAAATAACGATACCCGCCGCGAGCTTCAACACTCATTGGCCCACATACATCAGTATGTATGATTTCCAACAAATCTGTTGCTCGCTCCATAGTTCCGGAGAACGGAGTTTTAGTCATCTTGCCCATGAGGCATGGTTCGCAAGCACCAAGTGATTCATAATCAAGTCCATCACTATGGAGTTTCTTCATGCGCTTTACACCAATATGACCTAAACGGCAGTGCCACAAATAAGTTGCACTATCATTATTAACCTTGCATCTTTTGGTTTCAATATTTTGAATATGTGTATCACTACAATCGAGATCCAATAAGAATAGACCACTCTTCAAGGGTGCATGACCATAAAATATATTATTCATAAAAATAGAACAACCATTATTCTCTGATTTAAATGAATAACCGTCTTGCAACAAACAAGATCCAGATATAATGTTCATGCTCAACGCTGGCACCAAATAACAATTATTTAGGTCTAAAACTAATCCCGAAGGTAGATGTAGAGGTAGCGTGCCGACGGCGATCACATCGACTTTGGAACCATTTCCCACGCGCATCGTCACCTCGTCCTTAGCCAATCTTCGTTTAATCCATCGTCCCTGTTTCAAGTTACAAATATTAGCAACCGAACCGGTATCAAATACCCAGGTACTACTACGAGCATTAGTAAGGTACACATCAATAACATGTATATCACATATACCTTTGTTCACCTTGCCATCCTTCTTATCCGCCAAATACTTGGGGCAGTTCCGCTTCCAGTGTACAGTCCCCTGGCAGTAGAAGCACTCAGTTTCAGGCTTGGCTCTAGACTTGGGTTTCTTCGTGGGAGTAGCAACTATCTTGCTATTCTTCTTGAAGTTCCCCTTCTTTCCCTTGCCCTTTTTCTTGAAACTAGTGGTCTTGTTAACCATCAACACTTGATGCTCCTTTTTGATTTCTACCTCCGCAGCTTTGAGCATAGCGAAGAGCTCGGGAATTGTCTTTTGCATCCCTTGCATATTATAGTTCATCACGAAGCCTTTATAGCTTGGTGGCAGTGATTGAAGAACTCTATCAATAACACTATCCTCATCAACTTTGCAACCAAGTTGAGTCATATGATTGTAGTACCCAGACATTCTGGGCAAGTGTTCACTGATAGAACTATTCTCCTCCATCTTGCAGCTGTAGAACTTATTGGAAATCTCATATTTCTCAATCCGGGCATTTGCTTGAAATATTAACTTCAACTCCTGGAACATCTCATATGGTCCATGACGTTCAAAACGTCGTTGAAGTACCGGTTCTAAGCCGTAAAGCATGGCACACTGAACTATCATGTAGTCATCAGACCGCGACTGCCAGACGTTCAAAGCGTCTACATTAGCGGGAGGGGGCTTGTCACCTAGCGGTGCTTCAAGGACATAATTCTTCTGTGTAGCAATGAGGATAATCCTCAAGTTACGGACCCAGTCCGTGTAATTGCTACCATCATCTTTCAACTTAGCTTTCTCTAGGAATGCATTAAAATTCAAAGGAACGGTAGCACGGGCCATTGATCTACAACAACATAGATATGCAAAAACTATCAGGACTAAGTTCATGATAAATTAAAGTTCAATTTAATCATATTAATTAAAGAACTCCCACTTAGATAGACATCCCTCCGGTCATCTAAATGATCACGTGATCCAAATCAACTAAACCATTGATACGTCCAAAACGTATCTATAATTTCTGCTTGATCCATGCCTCTTTTGGGTGATATTGCTATGATATTTATACACTTCCATACACTTTTGATCATATTTGGACTAACCTATTAACTCAGTGCACCCCAGTGCCAGTTTCTGTTTTCGGCTGTTTTTGTATTTCAGGTTTTCCCATTACGAGAACTGCCAGAAAAATCCCGGAAAAATTATATAAAAAATCAGCGTTCCAGAAGCTACCACGCACCCGAAGTGCAGCCGGAGGGGGGCCACCAGGGCCCCAAGCGCCCTGGTGGTGCGCCCCTCCCCTGGGCCGCGCCGGGGGGGCGCCTGGGCCCCCCGAGGCTCCGCTGATGCCCCCCTTTGGCATATATTTAGACCGTCTCCCAAAACCCTCGAGACGGGAACTCTTTTTCGCGATCTCATCTCTGTTCCGCCGCCGCCGCCGCTTCCAAGATCGGGAGCACCAGGAGAACTCTTCCCGGCACCCTGCCGGAGGGGAGGATCACCACCGGGAGCTTCTCCACCACCATGGACGCCTCCCGGATGAGTTGTGAGTAGTCTCCCTTGGACCATGGGTCAATGACCAGTAGCTATGTGATGTTCTCCTCCCGTTCTTGTGCTTCACTAATTAGTCCTCGTGAGCTGCCCTACATGATCGAGGCACATATGTAATCCTTATGCTGTTGCTATGATGAGTTTGCTGGGATCCGATGGATTATGAGATTATGTTCAGATTGTGTTTGAGTAATATATTTGATTCACCTCTTTTATATTTATGTTCGTAAGTAATTCTTGCATGTTCTCCGTTGTTATTTATTGCTTTGGCCAAGTAGTAGGTAGTGACTCCAAGAGGGAACGTTATGCTTGATTGTGGGTTCATTCCCCTCGATGACTAGCTTGAGTGACAGAAACATGAGTCTAGGGGATGTGCTGTTGCCACAAGGGGGAAAACAACGGTGCTTGTGCCCGCGGGTGCAAGGATTGTTTACTTTACGCAAAGTTCGTTTAATGCAGTTGTCTGTTGCTTTGAGTTTACACTATGGGTGGGACTCGCAACTTAATACCAGCAAGATGTTCTAGATAGATATCTCAAGGTGGATGATTAGTAGTAGATGCAGATGGATTTCGGTCTACTTACCTCGGCGTACCGCCCATGCTTTGAAGCTCTACCTTTCTTGCAACATAGTTAGCATTGGTTTGCGCACATAATTCTGTCAATTGCCCAGTTGTAATTCGTTTACCTCACATAGCTGTTTTATCGTCTTTTGGGAGAGAGACATCACTAGTGAACATCATGGTACTCCGGTCCATATTACCATCATTGATCACATCCGCTATTTACTTTCCGCTTTTTACTTACTATTGCAGCATTACCTATCACTATTATCATTTGCGTTTGATCCTTTGTAAACTACAAGGCCGGAGGGATTGACAACCTCTCTGTACTCGTTGGGAGCAAAGTTATTTGTATCTGTGTGCAGGTCCACGTTGATTGCTAATATCTGGCGCCGTTAGCAGTTGACACCTTCTTGTTGAAACTAGGAGTCTCAAGGGAAATCGATCCTTGGTATCTTTGCCAAGGGAAAACTTCCGCTACACTGCATCTCAAACCTTCCACTTGGGGTAACCAACGAGGGGCGAGAAGCCATCAAGCAAAGTTTTCTGGCGCCGTTGCGGGGGACTCCACTCTTCAAGATAGGGGAGTTGCACGCTATCTTTTACCTTTGCTTTTAGTCTTGTTAGTTTACCTTTCAGTTTTCTTTATGTCTTTTCACTAGTTTTGCTTAATGGAAAACAACAAAAATATGAGAGAGATTTATAAGCTCTACCTTGCTTTGGGACATGATGTGTTTGAAGAGAAAATTAAAAAACCTATGGAACTTTATTATTTGCATAACAATCATGATGGTGGTGATGTTATTAGTATGCTTTCTTTGAATATCAATATTGCTAATGACATGGAAAGCTCTAAGCTTGGGGATGACATGTTTGATGAACATGATATTTTTAGTCCCCCAACTTTTGAAGAGAAAATTTACTTTGATGATACTTTGCTTCCTATATATGATTACAATGATGAATATGATGTTTTCAGTCCACCTACTATTGAGGATAAAATTTATTATGATTATGATATGCCTCCTAAATACAATGATTACCATGATGGTTACGATTGCTTTACTCTCACTATTCCTAATGAGAAAGATTTTGCTTATATGAAGAGTAATGATACCTTTTTGTATGTGGATCATGGTAACAATGCTTTATGTGATGCTGGGGGTGAAGTCAAGAAGGTGGAGGCCATAGGTGTGCATGATGTCGCAGAAGAAATCAGAGAAAGGAGGGCAAAGACCGCAGTGAAAGAAGGCTGCGAAGAAATAATACCCGCCGGGGTAGTTGTCCTTGGCGGCGGCCGGATAAGCTCGAGTGCGGGGGTGCGCCTTGGTTTCCTTGGCCCAGAACAAGTAATACTTGTTCCAGAGCTCCCGCGCGCCGAGCTTCGGCGGGAAGACGAGGTTCCGCTTCCGATACGCGGCGAGCTTCGCCGCTTGCTCCGACTTCTCCTTCTTGGCTTTCTCCGCCTTCGCCTTCTCGGTCTTCGGGGCCATGGCGGAGGCAGCGGAGGAAGAGGGACGAAGAGCCCGGCGGCGCCGGAGATGCAGACGGCGGCGGCGGAGGTGTGGGAGCGGAGCGCAAAGGGGATTTCTAGAGGAAGAAGAAGATGCAATGAAAGCGCAAGGAGGGGAATCGCTCCTGCTTCCTCTGCTTTTATGGGGAAGTGGGGGGGGGGGGCGTTTCGCTCTTTCCATTAAGAGAACGTGGGCACGTCCCATCCCACGACGCCGCAATCGACGCGTGCCGTTACGGGGGGATGCGGCGGATACGGAAGTGGATTCGGCGCGCCGTGGGCCGCGTGTGCCCGTGCACTGTTTTGGGCCTGGCCCAACAGCGCTCGGCACCGTGTGTGGCCCAGGCCCGGGGGCTCCTGTCGGTGTACTAAGGTAGGGGTACCTCAGTACCCCAACTTGTGCACGGGCAGTTGCAGCTTCCCGCGACAGGGTTTACCGCGTGCTCGCCGGAGACCTTCCTGCTCCATATCAAACAATTCAAAAACAAAGTATACAAGACAAAAGATCGAGACCCCGGCAAGCGGAGCTTGCCGGGAAGGCCGTACCAGGCTCAAGATTACCTCACTAGCACGAGGCCCTGTCAAGAGGAGCTTTCCAGGAAGACTAGAAGATTCCATCATAGAAGACACGCCTCGGCGCTATATGCGCCCCGGCGAGGGCCCGGGGAGCGGCAAGCTCCCGGGCCCGGCAAGATCAAGACCCCGGCAAGGTGCTTGCCGGGAGAGTTGCGCTGTGTGCCCGCGCTCCAGCTCATCGGACCACGCGTCGCCCTGGGGCCTATCCAGGGACGCGTGGCGGATGGCTGTGCAGCCTGGGGGACACGGTGGCACTCCACGGTGGTGGATCCATCGCCGTGGCAGACGGAGAAGCGAAGGCGGGAGCTTTTGGGGTCGACGGCGACGGGCATTAAATGCCCTTGTCCCCCACTGTCAAAGTAGGTAGCGACCACTGTTCATGCACTCTAGCTCCACTATTCCCGCACTGTTACAACTACCACCTCTTTTACATTTTTACCCCTTTCTCTTACGTTGACACCTGTCGGTGACCCCTTACACTATAAAAGGAGGCCCATGCACAACGTGGAGGGGGTTCGGAACTTAGATCGCTCATACGCTCGGTGTAGCTGCTTCTTCAAGCTCCCGAGCTCTCCAACTCAATACACAACTAAGCAGGAGTAGGGTTTTACGCGTCTACCGCGGCCCGAACCTGGGTAAAACTGCCCGCGTGCTCGCTACGATCTGCTCTCCGTGCTCCCTCCGCCCTCGTACCGCACAGACAAGGGGCTCCGGTCCCATAGGTGTTCGTGGCGGACAGTTTCCCCCGACATCTTTGGCGCGCCAGGTAGGGGCGTCGAGGTTGTGCGAACCTGATCCGGCGCTCGCGCGGGCGCATTCTTCACCAACCTCTCCAGTTTCATCAGCAACTTCATCGGCAACAGCACCATGGCCCCGAAGAAGAAGGCTTCGGAGGTCGGAGGCCCGTCGGCGTCTCATCCGCCGCCACCAGAGCCAACGGTGGGCGGGGGAGACGCCGTCGGAAGGGTGGTCGCCGGCGAGGACACTCGCGGCGCCACCAAATCCAAGGACAGGACGGACGACCGAGCCTCGGTCTCCGTGGACGCGCCGCGTCCATCTCAGCACACGACAACCCAGCAGCGCCATACCACAGGAGGCGGTATCCGCTTGCTGGGACAAGGGCAAACCGGAGGCTCACGGGACGCTCCGGACCACCGTCCGGGCACAAGCAAAGCAAAGGCGCCGGGGCGGGACCCTGCTCCTTCTAACGCGGTTAGGAGTCCGAGCATATCCCGCTCCTCGCACCGCTCGCCCCCGTTCCCTTCCACTCCGGCAGAAGCGCTCGCGAGGGCGCAACTGCTCCTCGACTTCCCTCCAGCGGCAGACAAGGCCGAAGACTGGAGGGCCACCATCCAGAGCCTGATCGCCTTCGCCACAACGATTCTCCACAGCAGCCGGCGGCCTCGCGGCCGTGGCAAGCTGAGAAAACGAAGGCCGACGGCGACAAGACCGCTGGGGGTGCGACAAGCGTGCACTCCCCGCCGCGAAAGCAGAAGACGCCGCCCCGCCGGAACAACGCCGACGACGGCTCCACGGCCTCGTCGGATCCGCGGGCTCGTCGGGATCAGCACCAGGTCCTCGACGACCGGCAACAAGAAGACGCTCGGACAAGAATCGAGCGCCGCCGAGAAGCTCGGCGACAATCAGACCAGAGGGCTGGGGACGCTGTCGATGCGCGCGCGCCCGGTGGACCAGGCGACTTGCCGTACGCGGCAGGCTGCCCTGCGTTTACCCGTGAGCTGCGGCGCGTCCAGTGGCCCAGCATGAAGAATTTCAAGCCCGACGTACCGGAGAAGTACGACGGCAAGACGCACCCCTCGGAGTTCCTCAGCGTTTACACCATTGCGGTGCAGGCTGCCGGGGGGCGCGACGAGAAGATTTTGGCAAACTACTTCCCGCTCGTGCTTAAGCTGAACGTTCGATCGTGGCTTATGCACTTGCCGGAAGGCTCCGTTTCTTCTTGGGCAGATCTTTGCCATCAGTTTGTTGGCGCCTTCACCGGCGGCCACAAACCCCACGGCCAGGAGAGCGATCTCCACATTCTGGCCCAGAAGGAAGGAGAATCCCTACGCAAGTACATCCAGCGCTTCAGCCGTGTACAGCACAACATCCCCGACGTCCACCCTGCTGCGGTTATCAGCGCGTTCCACCAGAACGTGCGTAACCGCCGCATGCGTGAAGAAATGGCGATGACCAAGATTCGGGATGTCAGCGAGCTCTATGCTCTGGCTGACAAGTGCGCACGCGCAGAAGAGGGGAGGAGACTCCCCGGGGAGGATGCTGGCGCAGGAGGAAGCGACAGCGACGACGCCGCCCCGGCAAAGAAGAGCCGGCGGCGAAACAACCGAAAGAAGAATAAGAAGGAAGTGCTTGCCGTCGAGAAGTCCGGCAAGGAGGCTCCCGCCAAGCAAACGCAGGCTGGCGGCTCCGGCAAGGAGCCCGCCCCTGTAGCGGCGGCCGACAAGCAGGACGGCTCCGACAAGCAGTACTGTAAGATCCACCGCACCAAGGGCCACGATCTCTCCAACTGCAAGCGCGTCGAGTACCTCGTCGAGCAGCAGAAAGCTGAGTACGAGAGGCGCGACAAGGAGAAGGCCCAAGGTGGCGGGGAAGAACCAAGCAAGAAGCGGCCATTCAATGGCCGGGGAGGACGCCGCGGCAAGGCCAAGCAGCGGCAAGGTGATCGACCTCCCCGGGGCCGCGACAAGGATGAAGAAGACGACGACGAAGACATGGAGGACGAGGATAACAGCGAGCAGGAGTTCCAGAAGGCCACGGAGGTCCTGTGCGTCGACGGTGGCGCCTCTCTGCACAGCTCCCACCGCCAGCTAAAGCAGTGGGTGCGTGAGGTGAATGCAGCAGAGCCGCCCGTGGAGTCGCGCAGGCTCCTCAAATGGTCCAGCACGCCCATCATTTTTGATCTTGAGGATCATCCTGACCGCACCACTGCGGTCGGGTGCTTGCCGATGCTGGTCTCACCCACCATCCGCAACCTCAAGGTCACCAAAATGTTGGTTGACGGCGGGGCCGGGCTGAACTTGATCTCCTCTGCTGTGATCAAGAAACTCCAGATTCCAGATGGCGAGCTCGAAGAGACCGGTTCTTTCCAAGGAATCAACCCGGGAAGGAGCAAGCCCAAGGGGAAGATCACTCTGCCGGTGACCTTTGGCGGGGAGCTCAACTTCAGAACTGAGCGCATCACTTTCGACGTCGCCGATATTCCATTACCATACAATGGAATACTTGGCCGTCCTGCCCTCGCCAAGTTCATGGCAGCTTCCCACCACGCCTACAACGTACTCAAGATGCCGGGGCCGATAAGCGTCATCACTGTCCACGGCGACAAGAAGGATGCGCTTGTCTGCGCCGACAAGATCTACCGGGATGCGACAGCTGCGGCGGAGAAAGATACACTTGCCGCTGAAGCTCCCGGGGGGAAGAAGACGAAGACCAAGTCCGGCAAGTGCTCTGGGGCCCACTCCGGCAACCGCACCTCTTCGGAGTGCTGCGTCGCCGTCGAGGACGTCCCATTGAGCAAATCGAGGCCCCAAAGCGCGTCAAGGATGTCAGAAGGCTTGCAGGTTGTGTGGCTGCCCTCAGTAGGTTCATTTCGAAGTCTGCAGAACGCGCCCTACCCTTTTTCAAAATCTTGAAGAAGGCAGGTCCCATGAAGTGGACTCCGGAAGCGGAGGCAGCGCTGCAAGACTTGAAACGGTACCTATCCTCCACTCCAATAGTTGTCGCACCTAGACCACAGGAAAAGTTGTTGCTATACCTAGCGGCAACCAACCAGGTGGTTAGTGCTGCGTTAGTAGCGGAGAGAGAGTCCGACGAGGAGGCTACACCACCGGCAAGCGAATCCAGCGACAAGCAGGGGGCTGCTCCGGCAAGCTCTGGCCCCGACAAGGACAACTCTGCGCAGGAACATGATGAAGTGCGGAAGAAAATGGTGCAGCGCCCAGTGTATTTTGTGAGTTCCCTTCTCCAGGGAGCTAGATCGAGGTACTCTGGTGTGCAAAAGTTGCTTTTCGGCCTCCTCATGGCCTCGAGAAAGCTGCGCCATTACTTCCAAGCACATGAGATAACAGTGGTCACTCGCTTTCCGCTGAAGAGGATATTGCACAACCCAGAAGCAACAGGCAGGATTGTTGAGTGGGCACTGGAGCTGTCGAGCTTTGGACTCAAGTTTGAAAGTACTTCAACCATACAGAGCCGAGCTTTGGCAGAATTCATAGCTGAGTGGACCCCAACGCCCGATGAGGAAGTCCAAGAAGCAAGTGCGCCCGTACAAGAAGCGACAAGTGAATGGGTAATGTATTTTGATGGTGCCTTTTCGCTGCAAGGCGCCGGTGCTGGCGTGGTACTCATCGCGCCCACCGGAGAGCACCTCAAATATGTTATCCAGATGCACTTTCCCAGGGAGCAAGCGACAAACAACACTGCTGAATATGAAGGCTTGCTTGCCGGCCTCAGGATTGCGGCCGAACTTGGGATCAGGAAGCTGATTGTGCGGGGAGATTCTCAGTTGGTGGTCCGGCAAGTTAACAAGAGCTATCAGAGCACTTTGATGGAAGCTTATGTCGATGAAGTGAGGAAGCTTGAGGAGCACTTTGAAGGTCTGCAGATGGAGCACGTCCCGAGAGCTCAGAATGAAATAGCAGATGGCCTTTCAAAGTGTGCTTCGATGAAGTTACCTGTGGAACCAGGGACCTTTTTGCTCAAGCTGACTCAACCATCCGTTACACCATCAATTGGGCAATCCAAGAAGAGAAAGTTGGTCTCCGGCGACTTCTTGCCGGCGGATCTTCCTGAAACCGCCGCCAAGGTCCCCCAAGATCGACAACCACAACGCTGAGGAACAGTTTGCTCCTGCAGATCCTCGGGTCTGTACAGTTGAAGCAAGTGTTCCCGACAAGCCTTGCCCCGGCGAGCTTGCCGGGGGACCCTCAACTCCGGCAGAGCCAGAGGTTCTTGCCGCAGAAGCTGAGGTCCTCACAGCGGCCCTCATGCCTTTAGTCCTTGTCGTTGAGCCCCAAGCTCCGGCATGGGCGCAGCAGATCGTCCGTTTTCTGCAAACTAGAGAACTTCCCGACGACCCGAAAGAAATAGAGAAGATAACCAGGCAGTCAAGTATGTACCAGTTCGTGGATAACGAGCTGTACAGAAGAAGGCTCAATGGTGTCAGACTGAAGTGCATCTCCAGGGAAGATGGACAGAAGCTGTTGGCAGAAATACACGGAGGCATATGCGGCCACCATATTGGCGCAAGGGCGCTTGCCGGGAAAGCTTTCCGGCAAGGGTTCTTCTGGCAAGAAGCCCTCCAAGATGCAACTGCACTAGTAACCAAGTGTGAAGCGTGCCAGTTCCATGCGAAGCAGATTCATCAGCCAGCTCAAGCTCTCCAAACAATCCCTTTGTCCTGGCCCTTCTCGGTCTGGCGGCTCGATATCCTCGGCCCCTTCCCCCGAGCCATCGGGGGCTTTGAGTACTTGTACGTTGCAATCGACAAGTTCACAAAGTGGCCAGAAGTGGAGCCAGTGAGAAAGGTGACGGCACAGTCAGCAGTCAGGTTCTTCAGGTCGATTGTTTGCCGTTTCGGAATCCCTAACAGGATCATCACCGACAACGGTACACAATTCACTAGTCGCACCTTCATGCAGTACGTCCAAGACCTTGGCGCCAAGGTCTGTTTCGCTTCTGTTGCTCACCCGAGGAGCAACGGTCAAGCGGAGAGGGCCAATGCTGAAGTGCTGCGCGGACTTAAGACAAGGACCTTTGACAGGCTGCGCAAGTGCGGAAGAAATTGGATAGAGGAGCTACCGGCGGCTCTTTGGTCAATCAGAACGACACCAAGTCAAGCCACCGGACAGACACCCTTTGCTCTAGTCTATGGAGCAGAGGCAGTTCTCCCCACGGAACTCGTATACGGATCTCCTCGAGTGCTCGCTTATGATGAGCTCGAGCAAGAGCAACTGCGGCAAGATGACGCATTGCTCCTCGAGGAGGAACGTCTCCAGGCTGCTGTACGAGCTGCTCGATACCAGCAAGCCTTGCGTCGCTACCATAGCCGCAAGGTCAAGGCCAGGAGTCTCGAGGAAGGCGACCTTGTTCTTCGGCGTGTTCAGTCCGCCAAGAATTCTAACAAGTTGACGCCGAAGTGGGAAGGCCCTTATCGGGTGAGACAAGTCACGAGGCCCGGCGCTGTCCGCCTCGAGACCGAAGAAGGCTTACCGGTGAGCAACTCCTGGAACATAGAGCATCTTCGCAAGTTTCACCCATAAGGCGCGGTTGCCGTGATCCGCTCCGGCAACCACCTTTTGTACAAGCTTTGCCGCTGTTGCATGTAACCCTTTGTACAAAGCCGGGCGCAGACCCCGTGCATCAGTAAAGTTTGTGTGTTTTGCGCTGATTGCCTTTTGCATGCTTTTCTTTGCTATTTGCATGTTTTGTTTGGCATTTGGTGCAACACTCAAGTATCCGGTAAGCATTAGCACGCCGAAAGGCCATGTACTTGTTTCCCTCTTCTTTTTCTTTCCTCTTAAGCAGAAGGAATGCTCCTCACGCACAAGTTTGCCGGGGGGGAGGAGATGGAAGAGGAACCAAGTGCTGTTCAAGAAAGAGAAGCCTTACCGGGAAGCAAGCAATATATGAAAGCTAAGTTATTAGAATTTGACCAGTTCAAATTTTTAAATTTTAGTTGTCTTCCTTGAACAATCACACTTTGTATGGAAAACCTGTGCGCGAGGGAACCTACCCGTAGCTAGCCGCACCCTTGTCTTGTTTCCGAGTACGCTCAACGATTTAAGTGAGCTGCGACAAGTGTCGCGCCCTTGCTTCGTTTTCGAGTTCGCTCAGCAAGCTAAGTGCGTTGCGACTAGCCGCGGCAAGGTTGCTTGCCGGTGAGACCTTGGCCAGCAGGCTGCTCAGAGTCCAGTACTAAGCGCTCGCGGCAAAGGCCCCTTGCCGGCAAGCTCCCCGGGAGCGTAGGGTGAAAGGCATACAAAGTAAATGACCAAGACAAGGAAGATAACATTGCACTGATTGATCAAAATGAGATAAATATCTTACAAAGGATAACTTGTCCCAATGGATTAATGAGTTCATAACGCCCTATGCAGCAACAAAAAGAGATAAAGATAATGGAGGCCTAATCTACGCGGTCGCCCTCAATCCTGGAGATCTTGTTCACCTTGGCGATGATGTGGGCGACCTGCTCCTTCAGAGCCTCCATGTCCGCGTCAGCCGGCAAGCTGCGAAGAACGTTGGTGAGGTTTATGCCCGGATTGCGGTATACGATCTTCGTCAACACGTGCTCCAAGGTTCCCGTGCAGAGCAGGCGCGTCTCCTCGGCCAGTTGCGCGGGGATCTTCTTCCGCAGATCTGCAAGGGCCGGCGCGATTCCCCTGAAGAAGAGGCTGAGCTTGGCGCTGTGAGGGAGGTTTGGATCCGGGGAGTAGATGAGGTGCTCCAGCTTCAACGCCAGCAGCTCCTGGTCGATGTTGGACGCACAAGATACTAAGTCCTCGGTCCATACCTCAACGGTACGGCGGAAGAGCTCAGCCGCTTTGTTGGCGCTGTCCACCAAGGTCCGCTCCTTGCGGAGCTCCTCCTTCAACTTGGTCTCCCGAGCCCGGGCAGCGTCGAGTGAATCCTTCAGTGTAGAGACCTTCAACTCCAAGTCCTCGATGGAGTCCTTGGCGGCCTTCAACTCGTCGCCCCTCTCAGAAAGACGCACCTGGAGTTCTGAATTGGTGTGGGCGTCCTTCTCACGCTCCGTGATGAGCGCGGCGACCTTCTCCGCGCTCACCTTCAGCGACTTCTCCAGCTGCGCGACCTTGGCGGCGAGCTCCTCCTTGGCGGTCTCCGCGGCAGCCGCGGCGGCTTTCGCCTCCTTCAGTTCCCCGCCAAGGGCCTCCTCCCGAGCGGCAAGGTCCTCCTCGTGGGAGTCGAGGTTGACCTTCCGCTGGGCGAGTTCTCCTTCTCGCCGGGACAGCTCCACCCCGGCGAGCCGCTGCTGCTCTTCGGCCTCAGCTCTCTCCAGCACCCACTCCTGGTATTTGCCGGCGAGTCGCTCGCGCTCCTCCGCCACCTCGCGGAGGGCAGCCTGGTTGGCGGCGCGGAGCTCCGCCGCGCGCTTCTCCATCTCAGTGGCAGCTTCGGCGGCAAGGGCCTCCCGGGAAGCGAGCTTCGCCTGCCTGGCCCGGTAAAGGGCCAGAAGCTGGTGGAGAAGCTTCTCCTCCTCGGGCCCGTCGCTTCCGCCGGGCGCCTCGACGATCTTCAAGCCCGCGGAGGCGAGAACCTCTCCATCAAAGGCCTCGCCTTCCGCGGGAGCTCGCGACGAGGAACCCCACGGCACCTGGATGAATACGCCGTTGGGGGCTTCAAGGTAATAGCCGGCCTGCTCCTTTCCGGCGGAGGGGTCGGCGGCCGGCGCAGCACTTGATGCTCCCGCCGCCTCCGGGCCGGCGGTGCGGTCGCCGTCCCCCTCCCCGGCCGCTGCGTCCGCAGCCGGAGCGGTCTCCTGCGCAGCTGGCTCGGCGGCTCCCGCCGTGTCCTCGGCGACAGGGACGCCGTCGCCGCCGCCCTACGCGCCCTCCTCCTCCTCGATGTTGATGACTTCCATCTCCATCGGCTCGGGGGGAGGAAGATCTAGAAGAAGAAGAAGCAAAAGAAGCTCAAGCAAATATCCAAAAAGAAACAACGCCAAGAAGACAAAATTACAAGACCTACCTTGGCGGACGTCATCAGCGGCGGGCTCCCTCGCCGGGGAGCTCTGCCTTGGCGGAGTGGCCGCCCTCGCCGGGCTGCTCGCCCTTGGCGGGGTACTCGCCCTTGGCGGAGTACCCGCCCTTGGCGGAGCGCACTCCCTTGCCGGGGAGTTCGGCCTTGGCGGGGACGGCGGGGCCCGCGGCTCCTCGAGGGCGGTCTCCGAACGCTCCTGCCGCTGTGGCTCCACCTCTGCACAAGTCAAGACAAAGACATCAAGATATTGAAACAAGACAAAATCCCCAAGCGCACCCCGACGAGCGGAAGGATGGAACCCAGACTTACGCTGGGGGCTGCGCTGGGGGCTGCTCCTCGGAGCAGCGCTCGGGTCCGGCAGGCTTGGCTTCGGCGCGTCCCCAGTTGCCGCGGTGGCCGAGTCTTCCACGACCTCGACCACAGGCGCCTTGGCTTTCTTCGCCACGCGCTGAACCAAGGTCCTGAAATCAAAGCAACAAACAAAATTAGCATCAACAATAATCAAGACGAAACTTGAGAAGGTATAAGATCTCGGATTCTTACTCCTGATCCTCCTCGTCGTCCTCGCTCAAGGCGGAGAAGTCATACTCCACCTGGGGCGCGTCTGCACGAGGAGCGGAAGACGAAGATTCCCTCGGGCGCTTGGCGGTCCCTGGGGCTGGGGGCTGCGTAGACCCAGCCCCTGTGGTAGCCGGGGCCCGGGGAGCGGGCGGAGCCGCTGCTCCGCTCCGAGAAGACTCCTGCCTGCTTGGCGCCGACCTGCGGGGCTCCTCTGTCGTGGCCTGCGCGCGGGCCGCCTCCGCCGCGGCTGGTGCGCCGGTCGCCCCCGGCGCAGCTTGGCTTCCCCGGGAAGCTTGAGCTGCCCGGCGAGCTGGTTGTTGCCGGGGCGCCTGCGCCCTCGCTCCCGTCGCCGCCCTGCGGAGACGCTTCAGTGGAGACCGCCTTGGGCTTGCCGGGGGCGGGGAGGTCTCCGACGAGGAGAGGTCGTCGGCGTAGAGCTCCGTAGATCCGTCGGAGTCCTCGGCGGCCTCGGCCTCCTCCTCCTCCTCCTCCCCGGCTGGCTTGCTGGGCCCAGCGCCCTGCGCTGCGGCCTCTTTTCCTCTGGCGCCTCCGCTCCCCCCAGCGCCTCCGCTCCCCGCGGCGCCTTTGTTCCCTCCGGCAGCGCCACCCCTTGCCGCGGCCTCGGTCACGATTCCGGGGATCCCGGAGTGCCTCAGAGAGGGGACCCCGGCGAGCGCGTCGGGAGGAAGTTGCAGCAGTCTGCGGATCTCCGCCTCCTCCGCCTGGCAGGACGCATCCGCAGCCTCCGCCTCGTCAGGCGTATATCCAAAATCTCCTGCCGCTGCGGCTGCAGCGGCCTCTTCAGCCCGAGAAGCCATGTATGCAAGCTCCTGGTCGGTGGTGTCCCGCGTGTGCTCCTTGATGTCATCCTTGTTCTTCGCCACCTCCACAAGGTTGTCGAAGAAGCTGAGGACGTCTATGGGCTTGGGCGGAATCCACGTGCGGTCCACGCCGTGCGAATCACACGCGGGCATCATGGCGCAAAGACGGTCCCGGACTGTGCTGTTGCAGAGGGGCACCACTCCCCGGGGAGGTCTGAACCACTCAGGGTGGGCCGGGTCATATCTGAAGAGTTCCCGGACCATCCCCTTCAGCTCCAGCGTCGTGAAGTTGAAGTTCAGCCCGGGGCGCAGCCTCATTATATCCGCTGCGTTGCCGTACTCCCAGGCCGGCCTTTTCCTGTCTTGGAGAGGGGCGATGCGGCGGCGGAGGAAGTCTGCGCCTACTTCTGCAACGGACAGCCTAGCTACCCGAAGACGAAGAATCCGGATGAGGGCGATGTCGAGCTTGATATCGTCCGAGTCTATCTCGCTCCAATCCCTGCCGCGCACGATGGGCGTTGTGCGCGGCGCGGTGAAGGGCTGCGGCTCGTCCTCAACGATCCAGCACCAGTCTGCACGCCACTCCTCCCACTTGCCGCGGAGCTCCCCCGGCAAGTACGACTCCTTCTTGTTCAGACGAAATACCCAAGAAATTCCCCCGGAGAGGGGGGTGCCGGCCTCTGCTCTAGGAGTGAAGAAGTGCCTAAACAGCGCTACGTTTGGGTGTATTCCTATGAAGTTTTCGCACATGTGTGCGAAAACCGCCATTGTGAGGATGGCGTTGGGGGTGAAGTCAAGAAGGTGGAGGCCATAGGTGTGCATGATGTCGCAGAAGAAATCAGAGAAAGGAGGGCAAAGACCGCAGTGAAAGAAGGCTGCGAAGAAATAATACCCGCCGGGGTAGTTGTCCTTGGCGGCGGCCGAATAAGGTCGAGTGCGGGGGTGCGCCTTGGTTTCCTTGGCCCAGAACAAGTAATACTTGTTCCAGAGCTCCCGCGCGCCGAGCTTCGGCGGGAAGACGAGGTTCCGCTTCCGATACGCGGCGAGCTTCGCCGCTTGCTCCGACTTCTCCTTCTTGGCTTTCTCCGCCTTCGCCTTCTCGGTCTTCGGGGCCATGGCGGAGGCGGCGGAGGAAGAGGGACGAAGAGCCCGGCGGCGCCGGAGATGTAGACGGCGGCGGCGGAGGTGTGGGAGCGGAGCGCAAAGGGGATTTCTGGAGGAAGAAGAAGATGCAATGAAAGCGCAAGGAGGGGAATCGCTCCTGCTTCCTCTGCTTTTATGGGGAAGTGGGGGGGGGTGTTTCGCTCTTTCCATTAAGAGAACGTGGGCACGTCCCATCCCACGACGCCGCAATCGACGCGTGCCGTTACGGGGGGATGCGGCGGATACGGAAGTGGATTCGGCGCGCCGTGGGCCGCGTGTGCCCGTGCACTGTTTTGGGCCTGGCCCAACAGCGCTCGGCACCGTGTGTGGCCCAGGCCCGGGGGCTCCTGTCGGTGTACTAAGGTAGGGGTACCTCAGTACCCCAACTTGTGCACGGGCAGTTGCAGCTTCCCGCGGCAGGGTTTACCGCGTGCTCGCCGGAGACCTTCCTGCTCCATATCAAACCATTCAAAAACAAAGTATACAAGACAGAAGATCGAGACCCCGGCAAGCGGAGCTTGCCGGGAAGGCCGTACCAGGCTCAAGATTACCTCACTAGCACGAGGCCCTGGCAAGAGGAGCTTGCCAGGAAGACTAGAAGATTCCATCATAGAAGACACGCCTCGGCGCTATATGCGCCCCGGCGAGGGCCCGGGGAGTGGCAAGCTCCCGGGCCCGGCAAGATCAAGACCCCGGCAAGGTGCTTGCCGGGAGAGTTGCGCTGTGTGCCCGCGCTCCAGCTCATCGGCCCACGCGTCGCCCTGGGGCCTATCCAGGGACGCGTGGCGGATGGCTGTGCAGCCTGGGGGACACGGTGGCACTCCACGGTGGTGAATCCATCGCCGTGGCAGACGGAGAAGCGAAGGCGGGAGCTTTTGGGGTCGACGGCGACGGGCATTAAATGCCCTTGTCCCCCACTGTCAAAGTAGGTAGCGACCACTGTTCATGCACTGTAGCTCCACTATTCCCGCACTGTTACAACTACCACCTCTTTTACATTTTTACCCCTTTCTCTTACGTTGACACCTGTCGGTGACCCCTTACACTATAAAAGGAGGCCCATGCACAACGTAGAGGGGGTTCGGAACTTAGATCGCTCATACGCTCGGTGTAGCTGCTTCTTCAAGCTCCCGAGCTCTCCAACTCAATACACAACTAAGCAGGAGTAGGGTTTTACGCGTCTACCGCGGCCCGAACCTGGGTAAAACTGCCCGCGTGCTCGCTACGATCTGCTCTCCGTGCTCCCTCCGCCCTCGTACCGCACAGACAAGGGGCTCCGGTCCCATAGGTGTTCGTGGCGGACAGTTTCCCCCGACACTATGCTTATTGCTTTGTGCTTCAATGAATTATTGTATTGCAATATCCCTATGCATAGGAAGCATGTTAGGCTTAAATGCGTTTGGTATTTGCTTCTTGATGCTCTCTTTTGTTCTTCAACTCTTATTCCTACGAGAGCATCATTAAAGTCTTAAGCCTATCTTTATGGCTATAAAGAAAGAGTTCTAGGGAGACAACCCTTGTTATCTTTGCTTTCAGTTTTTTCTTTCAGTTTTAGTTGTTTTGATGTTGTTACTACAGTAGCATCATCATTGTATCTTTGCTTTTCAATTTTGTGCCAAGTGTAGCCTCTGATTGCAAGAAAGTTCAAAAGTTGTGACGTGCTGTCCAGGAAACAGATTCTGTCCTTGGATAGAAAAATTCGTATAAAATCACCCGATCATCTTTTTGGTCTGAATTTTTTCGACAGCGTGCTCTATACAATTGTCTTTCGGGCGTCTGTTCTGAGTTTTTTGATTAGAGTTGCAGAAGTGCCCCCAAAAAATCATTTACTACCTGCTGGTCTGTTTTTCACAGATTCTGTCCTGTTTTGCCTTTCCTTCATTTTGCAAACCTTGAGCTTGCTTTTTCTTTGAAAAAACCTTTTGTCAATCTTGAGAAACAGTAGACCTTCAAGAATATCCTTATTTCCAGCAAGGAACAATTATTTTATTATGGGTACTAACCTCGCTAATGAGATTATGATGAGTTATGTATGAAGGGAGTTTTCAAGTGTGCGAGGGAAGATGATAAAAAGATTCAGGAGTGTCAAACGCTCAAGCTTGGGGATTCCCCATGCACCCCCAATAAATATTCAAGGAGACTCAAGCGTCTAAGCTTGGGGATGCCCCCGTGCATCCCCTTCTCCATCAACATTATCAGTTCGTCTTTCGTTCCACTATATTTTTATCACTTCATGTGTTATGTGCTATGCTTGGAGCGTCTTGCTTTTAGTTTTCCTTTTTAGTTTTCCTTAGATTTTCATAACGAGTCGGAACTCAGCATTCTTTATGTGGGAGAGAAAAATGCTCCACTTCTACCTAGAACATAACATAGAATTTTCATGTCTATCTTTGCTGTGTGTGTTCTTTGTCTTTTAATAGCTACTATCATGCTTAGCTCTTAACTTTCATGCTTATCTTTCTAAAGAGCTTTCGTTTAGTTGGTTGCTTGAACTCTCTTTATCTAACATGATTATCTTATTAAGAGAGTTTGCTTCCGTTGCATTGGTTGATATGTCTATGATAAAGATGCTACGTGCATAATGGCGCTTAGTAGTTCATGTTTTCTTATGGTTAGTCTCAAATAGCTGGGGTGTTCCCAATGTGTTATTGGACTACCAACATGATTTGTTTGCCTATGATGTGGTATGGTTTAGTAATATCTTCCTTCAAGAATTTACTTTGATTGACTTGGCGTATGCTCACGCATATTAAAGACTGTAAAGAAAGTCTGTCAAGCCTTGATGATCTTTTGTTTCTGAGTAGCGATATAACTTCCATGCCTGATTCAATGTTGCTTTGTCGCTCTGCATGATTATGACCGTCATTGCTCTCTTAGTTGGTCGCTCCCAGTCTTTTGCTAACCTCCACCTGTACTAAGCGGACTGACTGCTTGTGCATCCAAATTCCTTTATACCAGTTATGCCATATGAGTCCACCATACCTTCCTACATGGTATTTACCTGCCATTCCTAACGGAGACTTGCATGTACCATCTCGAAATTATTCAAAGAAAAAAAAGCATTCCTATTTTGTGCCTCTGTTGTAAGTTCATGAGGAAGTAGTAGTTAATTCATGATCTTTTTAAGTTGGACAAGCTTCACCCCGGGATTGCATGTATAATGTGCAAACCCATAATACGAGAAGGAACTGGCATTGAGTGCGCCCGGCTCAAAAAGACAATATAACAAACAAACCCTCCTTCACGCTTTGTTCATGAGAAATCAGAAAACTTTGGCAGTGATAAACAAAGGAGATTAAGAGGATGTGATCGTCCTCATTCGGGAGCCGCTCCTCGAAACTTGTCCATCTCAAGAAGTGATTGAGTTGTCTGCTAGCATTCGTTGACGAAACATGCATGATCTAAAGAAATAATTATTACTTCTGTTTTTAAAACCAAGAGCTCTGGTACATGTTTTGTCTTTGTTTCCGATTACGGGTTTTCAACCTTGCCAACAAAAGCCACGGTTCGAGAGTCTCCACCTTCTTTTAAAAGCACCAACTACTGAGAAAATGATTGTCATTCTGAGTGTAATGTGCATTGTCCCAAAGTAGCATTGTCTTTTGCATGATTGTGATATTGTTTATTCTGAAATCATTGTATCTAGTCATCACTTAAACATTGGAGGTGCCCCTGCATTTATGTTTTGCTTCACTAAAGGGGGCAAGCGAGATATCACTTTATCATATTTGCACACCATGTTCATTGCAAATCTATTTGATGTTTCAGTATCATATTGTAAAACTTTCAGTTCTTTGTGATTTTCTCATGAGGCAACTTTATTACTATAGATTCATTGTCTCAGTAAGCTTTTGTCATGTGACTATGAAAAAGTCCTATATGGTTAATAGCATGTCACCACAGAAATTATTCTTGTTATCATTTACCTACTCGAGGACGAGCAGGAATTAAGCTTGGGGATGTTGATACGTCCAAAACGTATCTATAATTTCTGCTTGCTCCATGCCTCTTTTGGGTGATATTCCTATGATATTTATACACTTCCATACACTTTTGATCATATTTGGACTAACCTATTAACTCAGTGCACCCCAGTGCCAGTTTCTGTTTTCGGCTGTTTTTGTATTTCAGGTTTTCCCATTACGAGAACTGCCAGAAAAATCCCGGAAAAATTATATAAATAATCAGCGTTCCAGAAGCTACCAGGCACCCGAAGCGCAGCCAGAGGGGGGGCCACCAGGGCCCCAGGCGCCCTGGTGGCGTGCCCCCTGGGCCGCGCCGGGGGGGCGCCTGGGCCCCCCGAGGCTCCGCTGATGCCCCCCTTTGGCATATATTTAGACCGTCTCCCAAAACCCTCGAGACGGGAACTCTTTTTCGCGATCTCATCTCTGTTCCGCCTCCGCCGCCGCTTCCAAGATCGGGAGCACCAGGAGAACTCTTCCTGGCACCCAGCCGGAGGGGAGGATGACCACCGGGAGCTTCTCCACCACCATGGACGCCTCCCGGATGAGTTGTGAGTAGTCTCCCTTGGAGCATGGGTCCATGACCAGTAGCTATGTGATGTTCTCCTCCCATTCTTGTGCTTCAATAATTAGTCCTCGTGAGCTGCCCTACATGATCGAGGCACATATGTAATCCTTATGTTGTTGCTATGATGAGTTTGCTGGGATCCGATGGATTATGAGATTATGTTCAGATTGTGTTTGAGTAATATATTTGATTCACCTCTTTTATATTTATGTTCATAAGTAATTCTTGCATGTTCTCCGTTGTTATTTATTGCTTTGGCCAAGTAGTAGGTAGTGACTCCAAGAGGGAACGTTGTGCTTGATTGTGGGTTCATGCCCCTTGATGACTAGCTTGAGTGACAGAAACATGAGTCTAGGGGATGTGCTGTTGCCACAAGGGGGAAAACAACGGTGCTTGTGCCCGCGGGTGCAAGGATTGTTTACTTTACGCAAAGTTCTTTTAATGCAGTTGTCTGTTGCTTTGAGTTTACACTATGAGTGGGACTCGCAACTTAATACCAGCGAGATGTTCTGGACAGATATCTCAACGTGGATGATTAGTAGTAGATGCAGATGGATTTCGGTCTACTTACCTCGGCGTACCGCCCATGCTTTGAACCTCTACCTTTCTTGCAACATAGTTAGCATTGTTTTGCGCACATAATTATGTCAATTGCCCAGCTGTAATTCATTTACCTCACATAACTGTTTTATCGTCTTTTGGGAGAGAGACATCACTAGTGAACATCATGGTACTCCGGTCCATATTACCATCATTGATCACATCCGCTATTTACTTTCTGCTTTTTACTTACTATTGCAGCATTACCTATCACTATTATCACTTGCGTTTGATCCTTTGTAAACTACAAGGCCGGAGGGATTGACAACCTCTCTGTACTCGTTGGGAGCAAAGTTATTTGTATCTGTGTGCAGGTCCACGTTGATTGCTAATATCTGGCGCCGTTAGCAGTTGACACCTTCTTGTTGAAACTGGGAGTCTCAGGGGAAATTGATCCTTGGTATCTTTGCCAAGGGAAAACTTCCGCTACACTGCATCTCAAACCTTCCACTTGGGGTAACCAACGAGGGGCGAGAAGCCATCAACCATGTCCGATCATCACGTGAGATGGAGTAGTTTCAATGGTGAACATCTTATGTTGATCATATCTTCTATATGATTCACGCTCGACCTTTCGGTCTCCAGTGTTCCGAGGCCATATCTGCATATGCTAGGCTCGTCAAGTTTAACCCGAGTATTCTGTGTGTGCAAAACTGGCTTACACCCTTTGTATTTGAACGTAGAGCTTATCACACCCGATCATCACGTGGTGTCTCGGCACGACGAACTTTCGCAACGGTGCATACTCAGGGAGAACACTTATACCTTGAAATTTAGTAAGGGATCATCTTATAATGCTACCGTCGTTCTAAGCAAAATAAGAAGCATAATAAGATAAACATCACATGCAATCAAAATATGTGACATGATATGGCGATCATCATCTTGTGCTTTTGATCTCCATCTCCAAAGCAACGTCATGATCACCTTCGTCACCGGCGCGACACCTTGATCTCCATCGTAGCATCGTTGTCGTCTCGCCAACTATTGCTTCTACGATTATCGCTACCGCTTAGTGATAAAGTAAAGCAATTACATGGCGATTGCATTTCATACAATAAAGCGACAACCATATGGCTCCTGCCAGTTGCCGATAACATTACAAAACATGATCATCTCATACAAAACCGTATAACTCATCATGTCTTGACCATATCACATCACAACATGCCCTGCAAAAACAAGTTAGACGTCCTCTACTTTGTTGTTGCAAGTTTTACGTGGCTGCTACGGGCTTAGCAAGAACCGTTCTTACCTACGCATACAAAAGCACAACGATGTTTCGTCAAGTATGTGATGTTTTAACCTTCACAAGGACCGGGCGTAGCCACACTTGATTCAGCTAAAGTGAGAGAGACAGACACCCGCCAGTCACCTTTAAGCAACGAGTGCTCATAACGGTGAAACCAGTCTCGCGTAAGCGTACGCGTAATGTCGGTCCGGGCCGCTTCATCTCACAATACCGCCGATGCAAAGTATGACATGCTGGTAAGCAGTATGACTAGTATCGCCCACAACTCATTGTGTTCTACTCGTGCATATCATCTACGCATAGACCTGGCTCTGATACCACAGTTGGGGAACGTAGTATTTTAAAATTTTCCTACGATCACGCAAGATCTATCTACTAGATGCATAGCAACGAGAGGGAAGAGTGTGTCTACGTACCCTCGTAGACCGAAAGCGGAAGCGTCAAGTGACGCGGTTGATGTAGTCGAACTTCTTCGCGATCCAATCGATCAAGCACCGAACGTACGGCACCTCCGCGTTCAGCACACGTTCAGCTTGATGACGTCCCATGAGCTCTTGATCCAGTTGAGCTTCACGGGAGAGTTTCGTCAGCACAACGGCGTGGTGACGGATATGATGTATCTACCGGCGCAGGGCTTCGCCTAAGCACTGCGACAGTATGACCGAGGTGTGTTTCTGTGGAGGGGGGCACCGCACACGGCTAGAAAAATTCAACTTGTGTGTCTTTGGGTGCCCCCCTGCCCCCGTATATAAAGGAGCAAGGGGGGGAGGCCGGCCGGCCCTCTATGGTGCGGCTAGGGCTGCAATCCTACTAGGAATAGGATTGCAATCCTATTCCTAGTAGGAACCTACCAAAGAAGGAAGAAGGGGGAAGGAAAGAGAGGGAGAGGGAGAGGGAAAGAGGGCCCCCCCTCCCCTTGTCCTATTCGGACTCCTCCTAGGGAGGGGGCGCGCCACCTCCTGGCTGCTGCCCTCTCTCTCCCCTATGGCCCACCAGGGCCCACCATTCCCCTGGGGGGTTCCGGTAACCCCCCCGGCACTCCGGTAAATTCCGAAACTTTCCAGAACACTTCCGGTGTCCGAATATAGTCGTCCAATATATCAATCTTTATGTCTCGAACATTCCGAGACTCCTCGCCATGTCCGTGATCTCATCCGGGACTCCGAACTACCTTCGGTACATCAAAACTCATAAACTCATAATACCGATCGTCATCAAACGTTAAGCGTGCGGACCCTACGGGTTCGAGAACTATGTAGACATGACCAAGACTCATCTCCGGTCAATAACCAATAGCGAAACCTGGATGCTCATATTGGCTCCTACATATTCTATGAAGATCTTTATCGGTCAAACCGCATAACAACATACGTTGTTCCTTTTGTCATCGGTATGTTACTTGCCCGAGATTCGATCGTCGGTATCTCTATAGCTAGTTCAATCTCGTTACCGGCAAGTCTCTTTACTCGTTCCGTAATACATCATCTCGTGACTAACTCATTAGTCTTTTGCTTGCAAGGCTTATTATGATGTGCATTACCGAGAGGGCCCAGAGATACCTCTCCGACACTCGGAGTGACAAATCCTAATCTTGATCTATGCCAACACCACGAATACTTTTGGAGTCACCAGTAGAGCATCTTTATGATCACCTAGTTACGTTGTGATGTTTGATAGCACACAAGGTGTTCTTACGGTATTCGGGAGTTGCATAATCTCATAGTCATAGGAACATGTATAAGTCATGAAGGAAGCAATATCAGTAAAACTAAACGATCATAGTGCTATGCTAACGGATGGGTCTAGTCCATCACATCATTCTCTTAATGATGTGATCCCGTTGATCAAATGACAACTCATGTCTATGGCTAGGAAACATAGCCATCTTTGATCAATGAGCTAGTCTAGTAGAGGCATACTAGGGACATACTATTTTGTCTATGTATTCACACATGTATCAAGTTTCCGGTTAATACAATTCTAGCATGAATAAAAGACATTTATCATGATATAAGGAAATACAACTAACATCTTTATTATTGCCTCTAGGGCATATTTCCTTCAGAGGTAATCTCTCTTTCCTCTGATTCAGAACCATTACCACCCAAAGTTCGTCGGGTAGCCTGGAAATATCCATTTTCTCACCCTTATGCTCAATTGGATCCCAATTTTCTTTTGAAGAAACAACAACATGAGGCTCGCCGAACCACACGCCATAGTGGTCGCGTGGTTGCATCAACTGGATTACCCCACACTCCGGCTCAAAGACGCCGCTCTGAGGTTTTTCTTACTCCAACCATTCTTCATCCAAAAGCAGGTCTTATTCACAAACCTCTTAAACCGTCTGATCCAAGCTATCAGGAAACTCCTCTATCTTCTTCTGGCAAGTCAACTGCCACCCAAGTCCCGGTGCTCAAGACCATTCATGGGTAAGCCATCTTTCAGTATGTCCGGATTATCTTTCCTTTTTGACTTGTGATTTTCATTATTTCTTTAATCTTTTCAGTATGCCCAAGTCTAGTAAGAAGGCAAAGTTGAATAAACCGGCGGCCGAAAATACTTCTGAACCGACAGAGGATCCTGAAGCCGCCAATCCGTTGGAAGAAAACATTGAAGTTTCACATGACGATCCTTCCCCTATGGACCGAGAAGACGTTGCTGCTCCGGGGGATGCCCCCATAGAAAATCCTGCTGAACCGGCCAGCCCTGCTCGGACTAGCTCTGCTCGGGTTAGTCCGGCCCCTGCTAGTCCGGTTCACACCAATCCCATTGCTGCTGCTACTGATCCGACCAGGCCAACTGCTGCCTCGACAGACGATGTCGTGATCACTGGGACCGGTTTTGCCACCCCGGCAAAACCGGTTGTCTTGGCCAAACATATGGCCAAAGAAGAAATTCTCCATAAGGATAAAGGCAAGTGGAGCACCGACCTGTCTAGTTATGCCCAACTTAGTGCCCAAGAACTTCATTCTGGGTACCTGAACCGTCTCTTCACCAGCCGTGACCATGAAGCCGGTTTGGTGAATTTAATGAAAGAAATATATGAGATAACTTCTTTTCCTTTGCTCTTCATTTCTGCTTGTATCTTGTAGATGTACATTTAGTCCATTGTATCCCCCAAGTGCCGGTTTGGCCTTTAGGTTAAACCGGGACTTTGATAGACCAACTGGAATAGTTTGATTTGCACATGTAGCCCCCAAGGGCCGGTTTTACTTCATTGCGGGTGAACCTGGACTTCTCTTATGTTTAAGAATGACCTCACATTAGCCACCAAGTGTCAAGGACATAACTTGTTATGTGCTTGGGACTTGTCTGAAAAAGTTGCTTTCTTTCCCTTCAATTGTACATTAGCCCCCAAGTGTCAAGTGCATAACTTGTTATGTGCTTGGGACTTGTCTGAAAGGATTGCTGTAAATATCTGACATATTTTATCCTTGGCAGACTAATTTGAACCGGAGGGCCACTGAAATTACTGAGCTCCGGAATAGCCTATCCTTCCAAGAGACTACTTCGACTAAAGCCAAGGAGGAACTTACCCTTGCTTTAGCTAGTATAGAGAAGCTCAAGAAAGATTTTGAAGCGGAGCAGTCCACTTGGGAGGTACAGAAGGCTGCTTTAGAGAAAAGGGCCAAGGATGCTGAGGCTGCTCTTTACCCGGTGACGGAGGAGTTATCCGGGTTAAGGCAACATATAGATGATATGACATCTGCTATCTTCGATAAGTACTTGTTGTCATATGCTTTATCCTTGCTATCTTATGCTGCTCCGGCTTAACTCGGCACTTGTACACAGGGAGGCGCGTTACTCATCTCGAGGATGATGTGCGGAAGAAGCTGAAAGCTGCTTATACCTTGGTGGAACAACTCTACGCTGGCGCTCAGAGGGCCATCAGTGCTATTTCACACAATAAACCGCCACCAACCACTATCCAAGGTACTCTGGAAAAGCTATCCATCTTGCCTACCTGAATTGTCGAAGTGAAGAAATCCTCTGCAAGAGCTGGCTCCCTCATGGCGTTAACCTGTGCCAAGGCATGGGTTCCCGACTTTGATCCGGCGGAGGCCATGAATGGTTATCCCAGTATGAAAGAAGAAGGGTCAGCTTTCTCCGCTGAAGATCTACGCGCTTTAACCAAAGACATGCGGCCTCTTGCCAGTAAGCTTGCTGACGAAGCGGACTTGTCAAGGTATCATCCGGGTTATGATCTAGAGAATGTGCGGGTGGAGCGGCCGTCTTATGACATCGAAAATCTGATTCCACTCGTTCGTAAGCATACCTTTGCTCCTGACATTGAACCGTCAGAACTTATAAACGATGAAGTATATTTACGCGCCCTTGCCAAGATTGACTGGAGCACCCCTGATTTCCAGCAGCTGCCAGAAGTCGTCGAAGACCCGGAACAAGCTAACCCTCAGTCTTCACAGCGAGCCGAAGCAGAGTCTTAAACCGGTTTATCCTCATATGGTGAACACTTGGTGCAAAAAGCTGATAATTCTATTGGGCCTGCCAGTGCCTTGTAATAGAATAGTTGAAATACTATCTTTGTCCCGCACTTTGTGTCATGGCATTATTCTGCTTGGCAACTCCTAAATTATCTTCTGCTTGCAATGCTTTGACAGTTTATATTACCTGTGTCTGCATGAACAAAGCTAAAAATGTCCTGGCGGTTTACCACCGGACGGGTTATACTGCCCAAACACATGATCTAAGTAAATAACTTGAACTGTGTATAAAATAGAAACACGTGCCATACCTGCGATTAAGTGTATATGTAAACCTTAACCCAGTAGGAACAATCCAAGGCGTGAGTGTTGATGAATCCCTTAGCTCTCTGTCGGCTTAGTATGAAGGCCGATTCGGGTTACAATGAACGTCGGTTTAACTGTAAACTAGTACTGGTGTTCATGACCCAGACTATAGCTCTGTAAATACAGATGTAGTGACAACTTTGTAGTTATCCAGTCTTGAATGAATGAACTTGGTTGAAAAACCAATGACCTTGAAGATAAAGATTTGAGAAAACAGAAAAAATGAAAAATAAAGTTTTTGGGCAAATAAGACCATGTAGTCGAGGCTTTTTACCAGCTGCCAGGCTCCAAATTCGAGGCTTTTTATGAGCTGCCAGGCTACTGTCATTAACCATTTTAGCAAAGCCTGTCAAGATGATCCGCAATCTTTAACCAAATCATCAATGTCAAATGCTACCAATGTTCAAAATCTCATAAAGATTTTGGCTTGTGTAATCACTTGATGATCGTCAATTTAACGTGACCAAGTTCAGGGTCTCGAAGGATTGACTTGTGATACGTTCGACGGGTCATACCAGGTTTACCTGGACGGCGCGATTTACTTGATGCAGGCAGGTTAATCCGGGGTTTTAGGTGTATACACCGGGCTTCCAAGTCGTGTTCACTACAAGAGTTTTCAACTCGCTGATGAACTTGCATCAGGAGCCCCCAGGTAGCGTGTGAACATTGCTCGTCGAGGCATATGTTTGAGTTGTGCTAGGCATCAAACCCTCTTTTTGCCCCTCATCATCATGTGGAAATTGCCGAAACAACCAGATCAGTGCTCTTATGATGGTCTTCGTATGGTCGCCGGTTTAAGAGGCCATGGGAAACTCCCTTGCCCGCGGAAGCCCCCATGTGATTCTCTTTTGTACGGAAAGGACGGCTGATTCCTTGATTTATCAAGGGTGCCGGTTTATTTTATTAATCATAATATATACATTGTACATAAAGCGGAGCCGATGGCTCAACTATAGTAAGGTCGAAGAAGAGCGATGTTCCACGGCCGCTTGGTCTTCTCCTCCGTCGTGCGTGAGTCCTTATGTTCTCGAACATCGATTAGGTAGTATGACCCGTTGTGCAGGTTCTTGCTGACCACAAAGGGTCCTTCCCAAGGGGGGGATAGCTTGTGCATATCTGTCTGGTCTTGGATGAGCCGGAGCACCAGATCTCCTTCTTGAAACGTCCTGGTCTTAACCCGACGACTGTGGTACCGGCGTAGGTCTCGTTGATAAATCGCCGATCGGGCTGCCGCCGTGTCCCGTTCCTCGTCCAGCCGGTCCAAGGCGTCTTGTCTTGCTTGTTCATTATCCGCTTCAACATAAGCCGCCACCCACGGCGAGTCGTGACGGATATCACCAGGGAGGACCGCTTCAGCTTCATATACCATGAAGAAAGGCGTGTACCCTGTAGATCTGTTAGGTGTAGTGTTGATGCTCTATAAGACAGAAGGCAACTCCTCCACCCAACAACCCGGTGTTCTTTGCAAAGGAACCATAGCCGGGGTTTGATGCCTCTCAAGATCTCTTGATTGGCTCTTTCAGCTTGGCCATTAGACTGAGGGTGAGCTACTGATGATACATCAAGACGAATATGCTCTCGTTGACAGAACTCCTCCATAGCCCCCTTGGATAGATTGGTGCCATTATCAGTTATAATACTGTGTGGAAAGCCAAACCGGCAAATCACCTTTTTGATGAACTGAACCGTTGTTGCTGCATCACACTTACTGACAGGCTCCGCTTCAACCCATTTTGTAAACTTGTCCACTACTACCAACAGGTGGATTTTCTTGTCTTGGGATCTTTTGAAGGGTCCAACCATATCAAGCCCCCAAGTCGCAAATGGCCAAGTAATTGGGATCATTCTCAGCTCCTGCGCCGGTATATGAGCACGCTGTGAGAATTTCTCGCAAACATCACATTTTCTGACCAAGTCCTCTGTGTCGGCGTGAGCCGTCAACCAGTAGAACCCATGACGAAACGCTTTAGCCACCAAAGATTTTGAACCGGTGTGATGACCGCAATCCCCTTCATGAATCTCTCTAAGAATATCACAGCCTTCTTCTGATGATACACACTGCTGAAACGCTCTAGAAATGCTGCGATGAAGAAGTTCTCCATTGACAATAGTCATAGATTTAGAGCGCTTTATTTTACACTTCTATATTATTTTCGGGACTAACCTACTAACCCAAGGAACAATGCAAATTGCTGTTTTTTCCCTATTTCAGTGTTTGGCAGAAAAGGGGTATCAAACGGAGTCCAAACGGAATGAAACCTTTGGGGGAGTTATTTTTGGAACCGTATCTACCCAGAAGACTTGGAGTACACGCGAAGGAACAAGAGAGGTGGCCGCGAGGGTCCAGGGCGCGCCCCCTCCCCCTGGGCATGCCCCCCACCCTCGTGGGCCCCCTCTGGCTCCCCCGATGCCCTCCTTCCTCCTATATATATCCATGTACCCTTAAAACATAGAGGCAACAAAGAAAACACTAATTCCACTGCCGCAACCTTCTGTTCCCGTGAAATCCCATATTGGGGCCTGTTCCGGAGCTCCACCGGAGGGGGGATCTACTACAGAATGCTTCTACATCAATACCATAGCCTCACCAATGAGTTGTGAGTACTTTACCACAAACCTTCGGGTCCATAGTTATTAGCTAGATGGCTTATTCTCACTTTTTGGATCTCAATACAATGTTCTTCTCGATCTTCGAGGAGATCTATTCGATGTAATCTTTTTGCGGTGTGTTTGTCGAGATCCGATGAATTGTGGGTTTGTGATCAAGATTATCTATGAACAATATTTGATTATTTTTCTGAAATATTTTATGTATGATTATAATATCCTTGCAAGTCTCTTCGAATTATTGGTATGGTTTGGCCTACTAGATCTATAGTTCTTGCAATGGGAGAAGTGCTTGGCTTCGGGTTCAATCTTGCGGTGTCCTTTCCAAGTGGTAGCAGGGGCAGCAAGGCACGTATTGTATTGTTGCCATCAAGGATAAAAAGAAGGGGTTTATATCATATTGCTTGAGTTTATCCCTCTACATCATGTCATCTTGCTTAAAGCATTACAATGTTCTTATGAACTTAATACCCTAGATGCATGCTGGATAGCGGTCGATGTGTGGAGTAATAGCAGTAGATGCAGAATCGTTTCGGTCTACTTGTCACGGACGTGATGCCTATATATAATGTTCATGCCTAGATATTCTCATAACTATGCGCTTTTCTATCAATTACTTGACAGTAATTTGTTCACCCACCGTAGAATTCTGCTATCATGAGAGATGCCACTAGTGAAACCTATGGCCCCCGGGTCTATTCTCAACATATTAACCTTCCATCTACTTTACTTTGCTTTATTTACTTTCTGTTCTTATACCAAAAAAATACCAAAAATATTGTACTATCCTATTTATCAGATCTCACTTTCGTAAGTGACCGTAATGTTGGGGAACGTAGTATTTCAAAAATTTCCTACGATCACGCAAGATCTATCTACTAGATGCATAGCAACAAGAGCGGAGAGTATGTATACGTACCCTCGTAGACCGGGACCGCAAGCGTCTAGTGACCCGGTTGATGTAGTCGAACTTTTTCGCGATCCAACCGATCAAGCACCGAACGTACGGAGCCTCCGCGTTCAGCACACGTTCAGCTTGATGACGTCCCACGAGCTCTTGATCCAGTAGAGCCTCACGGGAGAGTTTCGTCAGCACGACGGCGTGGTGACGGAGATGATGAAGCTACCGGTGTACGGCTTCGCCTAAGCACTACAACGGTATGACCGAGGAGTGTTTCTGTGGAGAGGGGCACCGCACACGGTTGGGAGAGATCAACTGATCAACTTGTGTGTCTATGGGGTGCCTCTACCCCCGTATATAAAGGAGTGGAGGAGAGGGAGGGTCGGCCCTCTCTATGGCGTGCCCTAGGGGAGTCCTACTCCCACCGGGAGTAGGATTCCCCCTTTCCTAGTAGAACTAGGAGCCCTTCCAAGTAGTAGGAATAGGAGAGAAGGAAAGGGAAAAGAGAAGAGAAGGAAGGAGGGGGCGCAGCCCCTCCCCTTAGTCCAATTCAGACTAGGCCTTGGGGGCGCAACCTTCCTCTTCTCTCTTTCCCCTAAAGCCCAATAAGGCCCATATACTCCCCGGCGAATTCCCGTAACTCTCGAGTACTCCGAAAAATACCCGAATCACTCGGAACCTTTCCGATGTCCGAATATAGTCGTCCAATATATCGATCCTTACGTCTCGACCATTTCGAGACTCCTCGTCATGTCCCCGATCTCATCCGGGACTCCAAACTACCTTAGGTACACCAAAACACATAAACTCATAATACCGATCGTCATTAAACGTTAAGCGTGCGGACCCTACGGGTTCGAGAACTATGTAGACATGACCGAGACTCATCTCCGGTCAATAACCAATAGCGGAACTTGGATGCTCATATTAGCTCCTACATATTCTACGAAGATCTTTATCGGTCAAACTGCATAACAACATACGTTGTTCTCTTTGTCATCGGTATGTTACTTTCCCGAGATTCGATCGTCGGTATCACCATACCTAGTTAATATCGCTACCGACAAGTCTCTTTACTCGTTCCTTAATACATCATCTCGTGACTAACTCATTAGTCATTTGCTTGCAAGGCTTATTATGATGTGTATTACCGAGAGGGCCCAGAGATACTTTCGGACACTCGGAGTGACAACCTATTCTTGATCTATGCCAACACCACGAACACCTTCGGAGACACCTGTAGAGCATCTTTATAATCACCCAGTTACGTTGTGGCGTTTGATAGCACACAAGGTGTTCCTCCGGTATACGGGAGTTGCATAATATCATAGTCATAGGAACATGTATAAGTCATGAAGAAAGCAATAGCAGTAAAACTAAAGGATCATAGTGCTAAGCTAACGGATGGGTCTAGTCCATCACATCATTCTCCTTATGATGTGACCCCGTTGATCAAATAATAACTCATGTCTATGGTTAGGAAACATAACCATCTTTGATCAATGAGCTAGTCTAGTAGAGGCATACTAGGGACACTTTGTTTTGTCTATGTATTCACACATGTACTAAGTATTCGGTTAATACAATTCTAGCTTGAATAATAAATATTTATCATGATATAAGGAAATAAATAATAACTTTATTATTGCCTCTAGGGCATATTTCCTTCAGTCTCCCACTTGCACTAGAGTCAATAATCTAGTTCACATCTCCATGTGATTTAATACCGATAGTTCACATCGTAATGTTATAACACCCATAGTTCACATCGCCATGTGACTAATACCCAAAGGGTTTACTAGAGTCAATAATCTAGTTCACATCGCTATGTGATTAACACCCAAGAGTAGTAAGGTGTGATCATGTTTTGCATGTGAGAGAAGTTTAGTCAACGGGTATGACACATTCAGATCCATATGTATTTCGCAAATTTCTATGTCTACAATGCTCTGCATGGAGCTACTCTAGCTAATTGCTCCCACTTCCAATATGCATCCAGATTGATACTTAGAGTCATCTGGATTAGTATAAAGCTTGCAACATGTAACTCTTTACGACGAACTCTTTATCACCTCCATAATCGAGAAACATTTCCTTAGTCATCCAGTAACTAAGGATAATTTTGACTGCTGTCCAGTGATCTACTCTTGGATCACTTTTGTACCTCCTTGCCAAACTCATGGTAAGGTATTCAACAGGTTTGGTACACAGCATGGCATACTTTATAGAACCTATGGCTGAGGCATAGGGAATGACTTTCATTCTTTCTCTATCTTCTGCCGATGTCGGGCTTTGAGTCTTACTCAACTTCATTCCTTGCAACTTAGGCAAGAACTCCTTCTCTCACTAATCCATTTTGAACTACTTCAAAAACTTGTCAAGGTATGTGTCGGGGATATACCCCGCGGTATAAACCGGCCGGAATTATAACCCGGCCGGACTTGGCGTTTTACTTGAGACGGTTTACACTTGGCAATTTACTGGTAACCCGGCAGGCGGATCATGGATGACAAGGCCCAAGGCCCAGAAGGCCGGTTCATGTATGGTGGGCCGGTTTATGAAGAAAGCATAAGGAATATTCTCTTACAAAGGAAGCAAGACTAGGACTCCTTGTAATAAAGCAATCCTAATCCTACTAGGACTCTACATGTAACCCGCCCCTTCAACATATATAAGGAGGGGCAGGGCTCCCTGAAGAGGGAGAAGTTAGACGAAGTTTTAGACAAGTGCTCACAAGTTTCTAGGGCTAGACACAAAGAGCCGGTTTACCGGCGACACCATGAGGATCATAATGAGATCTAGCCTCAAACAACACATAGGGTTATTACCGGATGATATTTCCGGGGGCCCGAAGCTGTCTAAATCCGTGTCTTGCATCGCGTCTCTCGATTCCGCTCAACCCCTCTCAAGCTACTACATAGATGTGCGGCCTCACGACTAAGTCCGCTAAACCGGACATCTGCCGTGTTAATTCCACGACAGTTGGCGCCCACCGTGGGGCCTGCACACGATGGTGTTGAGTTCTTGGTGGGATCTTTCCTAGGGATCGAGAATTGGCAATTTTTTCCAGATGAAAAAGAGCCGGATCTACATCAGCTATGAGTTCATCCGTCGGGATTGAAAAAGTGGCGACATATATTGAGTTCAAGAGAAATTTAGGGTTTGTGTTTATCTAGCCGAGGCAAGCACCATCGTGAGTCGCCGAGTCCGTGACGAGATTTTTTTGGTGGCGGCGGTTTCGGCGATCTCGTCAATCACAAGTTGCACCGAGACAGACTGGGAATCTCCATTGCGTTCGCTGCTCCACGCTTCTACACACAATCAGCTGATGCATCAAGTCCCGATGCAAATAGTATGATTGTACAAGTTTGCGGAGTGCCCAAGGATTTTGCATGCGGGTAGATTGGAGGCAGTACTACAACAAGGTTATCATCACATCAAGACAAAAAGTGCTTTGTGTTCGGATCGGCTACCATATCCGGATTCTACTCGTTCGTGCAAGTCCAACAAGACAAGTGCTCGCTGCTCCAAATCTAAACAGCCGGGTTATAACTTCGCCACTACGGCGCCATGTTTTGCGGCCTCGACCATCCTGCACCAACCACCATGCGACTGAGCCGCTGTGCTCGCTGTTTCATATAAAAACCGCCAGTACTCTTCGTCGTTTCCAGGCCGGCCCATCACTACGCCAGGTTGCAGGGTTGCACGTGTGGCCGCACGCGATCAGGCATCCGTCCGGATCAAATTCTGCTGCGCTATTCAAACAAAAAATTCGCCGAGACCGACAGGAAAATCCCGTGATGCGATGTGCGGTTTCGGTGTTCCCATCATGATATTAAAGTAAGTCAAAGGTGCTACTAGGAAAAGACAAAGCTACTACTACTACTTTGCTCAAGCCTGGGAAGCACCTCCCTTACGTGGAGATAAATGGATTCCATCATGTGAGATGCGAGTGCTAATACTCGGTCCTCAAAGGAAATTATTATTAAAAAGGAAAGAAAAAACAGGGAAAAGGGGCACGACCCGGAGGCAAACTATCCTCAGACTGGGGCTCCTCCGTTGACCCGCTGCTGTCAAATATCAAATCGCTGTGTCTGCTGTCCAGGACTACCAGGTGCTATCTGTTCTTAGTATTTTTAGCACATATTAATTCTTCCGAGAACAGTTACTCTTGCACGTAATATTTTTTATGCAGGACGACTACTAAAAGCGGCAGCCGGATCATCATTAGGGTATGCCACGGATGCACGTTCAGCTGAGTAGCGCGGCTTCACGAGTATGTGTGTTGCGGTCCGGTTTACATCAATGCGCCGGCCGACTCGTCTGTCTGCGCCCACGCGCGCTGGTCTCCAACATCGCGGCCGACTCCTTTGCCAATGGATGTGCGCACGCCACTGCTTCCGCGGTCCGGTCTACATTAACACGCCGGTGCCGCACCCGTCCTCACAAACCGGCCCAGCGGATACACGTGCGAGTCAATACCTCCGTTGCTGTGTTTACATCAATACAAGGCCGGCTCATCTGTTCTCCAGGCGAATCAGGTGATATCTATCCTATTTATTTTTCATACATATTAATTCATCCGAGCAAAAATACCTCACCCTGCTGTATTTTATACGCAGGAAAAATCATTCATTACAAAGCGATATTATACCGCGGAGATGGAGGCCCGCCAACATCATTCACACAAGTGGACGTCGTTACTCACCGAACTCCTGCGCCGACTTACAACGCCGTGGCTGTTCCTCGCGACCGCGCCGGCTTACAACGCCGTGGCCGTCTCTCGCGACCGCGCCGGTTTACAACGCAGGGGACAACTTGCTCATCTGCGCCGGTTTACAACCCCACGGCCGGTTCATCTGTTTGAGCTGCCTCTGATACTGCGGTCGTTTTGCTGTCCGCCCTGCGGTCCGGTCTATTCAACATACCGGGTTGACTAACAGACCCCGATGAGGATCATGAGGTCCAAATACATCAGGTGATATCTATCTAAATCTATTTACTTGGTATATATCATTTTCATCAAGAAAACAATTGCTTTGATCCGTATATTTTGATATGTAGGACAATTCTATAAGGGACCAAAGAGGTTTTTTTTTCGCAAAGCACAACTCCCATATAGGTACTCTGCTTCTAAAGTCACTAAAGGCTTCCTGTTCAAACATAGGTCGTATTCGAACCAAAGAGAACATAGCCAAACTCACTAAGGGCTTCCTGTTCAAACATAGGTCATATTCGAACGAAAGAGAACATAGCCATTCCTGTTCAAACATGGTCGTATTCGAACCATCGGCCTTTGGATCGTATTCGAATCCATTGATTGGCTCAAATCTCCACGGTCACAAGGGGGCTACACGGTCGTATTCGAATCCTAGCTCAACCCCTTGTGGTCCGGTTTACATGGTCGTATTCGAACCATCGACCCTTTGGATCGTATTAGAATCCATTGATTGGCTCAAATCTCCACG
>LR738713.1:633558890-633585103 GCA_902687465.1 Secale cereale | reverse complement strand
TATTCGAACCATCGGCCCTTTGTATCGTATTCGAATCCATTGATTGGCTCAAATCTCCACGGTCACAAGGGGGCTACACGGTCGTATTCGAATCCTAGCTCAACCCCTTGTGGTCCGGTTTACATGGTCGTATTCGAACCATAAGCCCTTTGGATCGTATTCGAATCCATTGATTGGCTCAAAATTTTAAAGCCACTGGGAGCCACAAGGTTGTATTCGAATCTTAGCTTAACCCCTTTGGCCCGGTTTTACTGATCGTATTCGAATCTGACGCCTCGATATGGAGCCTGGCAGCTCGCAAAAAGCCTCGACTACATGGTCTTATTTGCAAACAGTGTTTTGTGTTTTGTGATTTTTCAAAGTTTTCTATGGTTTTTTAACCGGAACCGGGCAACTTCAAAGTTGACCACGTATTTTACAAAGTCTGGGTCATAGAACACCAGCATGATTTAAACCGGTGGTTATCATAACCTGGAACAATCATTGGGCAAACGCCAAGAGAGCCAAGAGCCTCATCAGAATTACACATTCAATTATGCCTACCGGATTAAGGACGTCAGGTACACTTGATCACAGGTAAGATAATGACCGGTGTTTATTAAACCGGTCTGGCTTTGACTATAAGTCGCCAATATGAGATAAGATAATGACCAGTGTTCATTAAACTGGCCTGGCTTTTGACTATAAGTCGCCAGTATGAGACAAAATAATGACCGGTGTTTATTAACCAGGCCTGATTGTGATCAAATATCACTGGAACCGGTTTTCCAACCGGATTATATTATTCAAATCTTTAATAGCCAACATGGCTGGATTTTTATTATGATTATCAATATTATGATTGAGGTTTTCAAAGTTGCTTTAAGCACAATGGATATTATTTCATCGATGGAAGTGATTTATTCTACAAAGGAATAGTCCCGAGTTGCTGCAGGCTTACAACCCGGCACTTGGGGGCTACATTATTCAAATTGAGTTTACATCAAATACACAAGTCTCATGTCGCTGCAAGCATGCACCATGACACTTGGGGGCTAATGCAAAGTCATTTTTTGCTCACTTTATTGAAGACCCGACTCATCATATCATATTGAGCCGGCCCTTGGGGGATACCAATCGCTCCTGTCAACAATTCAAGGTACACAAGTGTTAATCCATTATATTGAAGTATCCACTGCTCAGTTGGTAAAGCACAAAACTCTTAACCTTGTGGACGTGGGTTCAAACCCCACGATGGAAGTTACATTATATAATGTTATTTTCAATGATTATATCTACAAAGTCCCTGCTCATTATTGCATAAATGACCCGGCACTTGGGGGCTACATATTGCTGTTCAATTTACATGATCATATTTTCAAAGTCCCTGTTCATTATTGCATAATGACCCGGCACTTGGGGGCTACATAATATGGAATATTCAGTTTCATAGTGATTGGGATGAACAATCCGGATTTCTTCAAGATTGCAACATTTATATTGAAACAAGTCTTAAGATATCACTATGTTCTCCTCTTAAGACTTGGCGGCTACAGATAATATGCATATAAAGGAGGAACATCTTCAAATTCTCAGTTTCTGGCAAATCAGGAAAGTTAATTATGTGACCCGGTGTTGGAAACAATCATAACCCGGCGTCTATAACAGTCATGACCCGGAATTATCAATTTTTATAGCCCGGCAATGGTGGTAATCGTAAACCGGCCTCTTCAAGCTGGTTGGATATCAGTTGAATATTTCAAAGACCAATATTTTTGCCAAATCGAAGCATTGAAGGCCGGTTCAAATGGATTCTTTACGACATTGTTTCTACAAGTAAATTGATTATGAAGCTGGTCTACTGACTCGGATTTTCAGAAGGAAGAAGTGACAAGGATATAAAGATGATCAAGTGCCGGCTTACAAGAATTCTTAACCCGGAACACAACCTATCAAATTTGTTTTTGTGTTGCAGCATAAGTTTACCATGGATAAATCCAAGCTAAACTTGGGGGCTAATGTCGGGGATATACCCCGCGGTATAAACCGGTCGGAATTATAACCCGGCCGGACTTGGCATTTTACTTGAGACGGTTTACACTTGGCAATTTACTGGTAACCCGGAAGGCGGATCATGGATGACAAGGCCCAAGGCCCAGAAGGCCGGTTCATGTATGGTGGGCCAGTTTATGAAGAAAGCATAAGGAATATTCTCTTACAAAGGAAGCAAGACTAGGACTCCTTGTAATAAAGCAATCCTAATCCTACTAGGACTCTACATGTAACCCGCCCCTTCAACATATATAAGGAGGGGCAGGGCTCCCCAAAGAGGGAGAAGTTAGACGAAGTTTTAGACAAGTGCTCACAAGTTTCTAGGGCTAGACACAAAGAGCCGGTTTACCGGCGACACCATGAGGATCATAATGAGATCTAGCCTCAAACAACACGTAGGGTTATTACCGGATGATATTTCCTGGGGCCCGAAGCTGTCTAAATCCGTGTCTTGCATCGTTCTCTCGATTCCGCTCAACCCCTCTCAAGCTACTACATAGATGCGCGGCCTCACGACTAAGTCCGCTAAACCAGACATCTGCCGTGTTAAATCCACGACAGTATGTACTCATTGAAAAAACTTATCAAGCATCTCGATCTATCTCTATAGATCTTGAGGCTCAATATGTAAGCAGCTTTACCGAGGTTTTTCTTTGAAAAAAAACCCTTTCAAACACTCCTTTATGCTTTCCAGAAAATTCTACAACATTTCTGATCAACAATATGTCATTCACATATACTTATCAGAAAGGCTGTAGTGCTCCCACTCACTTTCTTGTAAATACAGGATTCACCGCAAGTCTGTATAAAACTATATGCTTTGATCAACTTATCAAAGCGTATATTCCAACTCTGAGATGCTTGCACCAGTCCATAGATGGATCGCTGGAGCTTGCACACTTTGTTAGCACCTTTAGGATCGACAAAACCTTCTAGTTGCATCATATACAACTCTTCTTTAAGATATCCATTCAGGAATGCAGTTTTGACATCCATTTGCCAGATTTCATAATCATAAAATGCAGCAATTGCTATCATGATTCGGACAGACTTAAGCATCGCTACGGGTGAGAAAGTCTCATCGTAGTCAACTCCTTGAACTTGTCGAAAACCTTTCGCAACAATTCAAGCTTTGTAAACAGTAACATTACAGTCAGCGTCGGTCTTCCTCTTGAAGATCCATTTATTTTCGATGGCTTGTCGATCATTGGGCAAGTCAACCAAAGTCCACACTTTGTTCTCATACATGGATCACATCTCAGATTTCATGGCCTCAAGCCATTTTGCGGAATCTGGGCTCATCATCGTTTCCTCATAGTTCGTAGGTTCATCATGGTCTAGTAACATGATTTCCAGAACCGGGTTGCCGTACCACTCTGGCGCGGAACATACTCTGGTTGATCTACGAAGTTCAGTAGTAACTTGATCCAAAGTTTCATGATCATCATCATTAGCTTCCTCACTAATTGGTGTAGGAATCACTGGAACTAGTTTCTGTGATGTACTACTTTCCAATTCCGGATAAGGTACAATTACCTCATCAAGTTCCACTTTCCTCCCACTCACTTCTTTCAAGAGAAACTCCTTCTCTAGAAAGGATCCATTCTTAGTAACGAATATCTTGCCTTCGGTTCTGTGATAGAAGGTTTACCCAACAGTCTCTTTTGGGTATCCTATGAAGACACATTTCTCCGACTTGGGTTCGAGCTTATCAGGTTGAAGCTTTTTCACATAAGCATCGCAGCCCCAAACTTTAAGAAACGACAACTTTGGTTTCTTGCCAAACCACAGTTCATAAGGCGTCGTCTCAACGGATTTTTAGATGGTGCCCTTACTAAACGTGAATGCAGCTGTCTCTAATGCGCAACGCTAAACGATAGTGGTAAATTGGTAAGACACATCATAGATCGCACCATATCTAATAAAGCACGATTACGACGTTCGGACACACCATTACGCTGTGGTGTTCCAGGTGGCGTGAGTTGTGAAACTGTTCCACACTGTTTCAAATGAAGACCAAACTCGTAACTCAAATATTCACCTCCACGATCAGATTGTAGGAACTTTATTTTCTTGTTACGATCATTCTCTACTTCACTATGAAATTCTTTGGACTTTTCAAATGTTCCAAACTTGTGTTTCATTAAGTAGATATACCCATATCTGCTCAAATCATAAGTGAAGGTCAGAAAATAACGATACTCGCCGCGAGCCTTAACACTCATCGGTCCACATACATCAGTATGTATGATTTCCAATAAATCAGTTGCTCGCTCCATTGTTCCGGAGAGCGGAGTTTTAGTCATCTTGCACATGAGGCATGGTTCGCAAGCACCGAGTGATTCATAATCAAGTGATTCCAAAATTCCATCATTATGGACTTTCTTCATGCGCTTTACACCAATATGACCTAAATGGCAGTGCCAAAAATAAGTTGCACTATCATTATTAACTTTGCATATTTTGGCTTCAATATTATGAATATGTGTATCACTACGATCGAGATCCAATAAACTATTATCATTGGGTGTATGACCATCGAAGGCTTTATTCATTTAAACAGAATAACAATTATTCTATGACTTTAAATGAATAACCGTATTGCAACAAACATGATCAAATCATATTCATGCTCAACGCAAATGCCAAATAACATTTATTTAGGTTCTACACTAATCCCGAAAGTATAGGGAGTGTGCAATGATGATCATATCAATCTTGGAACCACTTCCAACACACATCGTCACTTCACCTTTAACTAGTCTCTGTTCATTCCGCAACTCTCGTTTCGAGTTACTAATTTTAGCAACTGAACCGATATCAAATACCCAGGGGTTGCTATGAACACTAGTAAAGTACATATCAATAATCTGTATATCAAATATACCTTTGTTCACTTTGCCATCCTTCTTATCCGCTAAGTATCTAGGGCAGTTCCACTTCCAGTGACCATTTCCTTTGCAGTAGAAGCACTTAGTTTTAGGCTTGAGCTTAGCTTTGGGTTTCTTCACGGGAGTGACAACTTGCTGGCTATTCTTTTGAAGTTCCCTTTCTATACATTTGCCCTTTACTTGAAACAAGTGGTCTTGTTAACCATCAACACTTGATGCTCTTTCTTGATTTCTACCTTCGCCGATTTCAGCATCGCGAAGAGCTCGGGAATTACTTTCGTCATCCCTTGCATATTATAGTTCATCACAAAGTTCTACTAACTTGGTGATAGTGACTAGAGAACTTTGTCAATTACTATCTTATCTGGAAGATTTAACTCCCGCTTGATTCAAGCAATTATAGTACCCAGACAATCTGAGCACATGCTCACTGGTTGAGCTATTCTCCTCCATCTTGTAGGCAATGTATTGTCAGAGGTCTTATACCTCTCGACATGGGCATGAGTATGAAATACTAATTTCAATTCTTGGAACATCTCATATGCTCCGTGGCGTTCAGAACGTTTTGAAGTCCCGGTTATAAGCCGTAAAGTATGCCGCACTAAACTATCAAGTAGTCATCATACCGAGCTTGTCAAACGTTCATAATGTCTACATCTGCTCCTGCAATAGATATGTCACCTAGCGGTGCATCAAGGACATAATACTTCTGCGCAGCAATGAGGAAAATCCTCAGATCACGGAACAAGTCCGCATCATTGCTACTAACATCTTTCAACTTAGTTTTCTCTAGGAACATATCAAAAACATAGGGGATCTATAACGTGAGCTATTGATCTACAACATAATTTGCAAATACTATCAGGACTAAGTTCATGATAAATTAAAGTTCAATTTAATCATATTACTAAAGAACTCTCACTTAGATAGACATCCCTCTAGTCATCTAAATGATCACGTGATCCAAATCAACTAAACAGTGTCCGATCATCATGTGAGATGGAGTAGTTTTCAATGGTGAACATCTTATGTTGATCATATCTACTATATGATTCATGCTCGACCTTTCGGTCTCCAGTGTTCCGAGGCCATATCTGCATATGCTAGGCTCGTCAAGTTTAACCCGAGTATTCTGCATGTGCAAAACTGTCTTACACCCGTTGTATTTGAACGTAGAGCTTACCACACCCGATCATCACGTGGTGTCTCGGCACGACGAACTTTCGCAACGGTGCATACTCAGGGAGAACACATATACCTTGAAATTTAGTGAGAGATCATCTTATAATGCTACCATCAATCTAAGCAAAATATGATGCATAAAAGATAAACATCACATGCAATCAATATAAGTGATATGATATGGCCATCATCATCTTGTGCCTTTGATCTCCATCTCCAAGGCACCGTCATGATCACCATCGTCACCGGCACGACACCTTGATCTCCATCGTAGCATCGTTGTTGTCTCGCTAACTATTGCTTCCACGACTATCGCTACCGCTTAGTGATAAAGTAAAGCAATTACATGGCGATTGCATGTCATACAATAAAGCGACAACCATATGGCTCTTTCCAGTTGCCGATAACTTTACAAAACATGATCATCTCAAACAATAATGTATAACTCAGCACGTCTTGACCATATCACATCACAACATGCCCTGCAAAAACAAGTTAGACGTCCTCTACTTTGTTGTTGCAAGTTTTACATGGCTGTTACGGGCTTAGCAAGAACCGTTCTTACCTACGCATACAAAACCACAACGATATTTCGTCAAGTATGTGATGTTTTAACCTTCACAAGGACCGGGCGTAGCCACACTTGACTCAACTAAAGTTGGAGAAACTGACAACCGCCAGCCACCTGTGTGCGAAGCACGTCGGTAGAACCAGTCTCGCGTAAGCGTACGCGTAATGTCGGTGCGGGCCGCTTCATCCAACAATACCGCCGAATCAAAGTATGACATGCTGGTAAGCAGTATGACTAGTATCGTCCACAACTCACTTGTGTTCTACTCGTGCATATCATCTACGCATAGACCTGGCTCATGATGCCACCGTTGGGGAACGTAGTATTTCAAAAATTCCTACGATCACGCAAGATCTATCTACTAGATGCATAGCAACAAGAGGGGAGAGTATGTCTACGTACCCTCGTAGAACGGGAGCGGAAACGTCTAGTGATGCGGTTGATGTAGTCGAACTTCTTCGCGATCCAACCGATCAAGCACCGAACGTACGGAGCCTCCGCGTTCAGCACACATTCAGCTTGAAGATGTCCCACGAGGTCTTGATCCAGTAGAGCCTCACGGGAGAGTTTCGTCAGCACGACGGCGTGGTGACGGAGATGATGAAGCTACCGGCGCAGGGCTTCGCCTAAGCACTGCAACAGTATGACCGAGGTGTGTTTCTGTGGAGAGGGGCACCGCACACGGTTGGGAGAGATCAACTGATCAACTTGTGTGTCTATGGGGTGCCTCGACCCCCGTATATAAAGGAGTGAAGGAGAGGGAGGGCCGGCCCTCTCTATGGCGCGCCCTAGGGGAGTCCTACTCCCACCGGGAGTAGGATTCCCCCTTTCCTAGTAGAACTAGGAGCCCTTCCAAGTAGTAGGAGTAGGAGAGAAGGAAAGGGAAAAGAGAAGAGAAGGAAGGAGGGGGCGCAGCCCCTCCCCTTAGTCCAATTCGGACAAGGCCTTGGGGGGCGCAGCCTTCCTCTTCTCTCTTTCCCCTAAAGCCCAATAAGGCCCATATACTCCCCGGCGAATTCACTTAACTCGTACTCCGAAAAATACCCGAATCACTCGGAACCTTTCCGATGTCCGAATATAGTCATCCAATATATCTATCTTTACGTCTCGACCATTTAGAGACTCCTCGTTATGTCCCCGATCTCATCCGGGACTCCGAACTACCTTAGGTACATCAAAACACATAAACTCATAATACCGATCGTCATCAAACGTTAAGCGTGCGGACCCTACGGGTTCGAGAACTATGTAGACATGACCGAGACTCATCTCCGGTCAATAACCAATAACGGAACCTGGATGCTCATATTGGCTCCTACATATTCTACGAAGATCTTTATCGATCAAACCGCATAACAACATACATTGTTCCCTTTGTCATCGGTATGTTACTTTCCCGAGAATCGATCGTCAGTATCACCATACCTAGTTAATCTTGTTACCGGCAAGTCTCTTTACTCGTTCCTTAATACATCATCTCGTGACTAACTCATTAGTCATTTGCTTGCAAGGCTTATTATGATGTGTATTACCGAGAGGGCCCAGAGATACCTTTCCGACACTCCGAGTGACAAATCCTATTCTTGATCTATGCCAACACCACGAACACCTTTGGAGACACCTGTAGAGCATATTTATAACCACCCATTTACGTTGTGACGTTTGATAGCACACAAGGTGTTCCTCCGGTATACGGGAGTTGCATAATCTCATAGTAATAGGAACATGTATAAGTCATGAAGAAAGCAATAGCAGTAAAACTAAACGATCATAGTGCTAAGCTAACGGATGGGTCTAGTCCATCACATCATTCTCCCAATGATGTGACCCCGTTGATCAAATGACAACTCATGTCTATGGTTAGGAAACATAACCATCTTTGATCAATGAGCTAGTCTAGTAGAGGCATACTAGGGACACTTTGTTTTGTCTATGTATTCACACATGTACTAAGTTTCTGGTTAATACAATTCTAGCATGAATAATAAACATTTATCATGATATAAGGAAATAAACAATAACTTTATTATTGCCTCTAGGGCATATTTCATTCAGTCTCCCACTTGCACTAGAGTCAATAATCTAATTCTCATCTCCATGTGATTTAATACCGATAGTTCACATCTTTATGTGAATAACACCCATAGTTCACATCGCTATTTGATTAACACCCAAGAGTAGTAAGGTGTGATGATGTTTTGCATGTGAGAGAAGTTTAGTCAACGGGTATGACACATTCAGATCCATATGTATTTCGCAAATTTCTATGTCTACAATGCTCTGCATGGAGCTACTCTAGCTAATTGCTCCCACTTCCAATATGCATCCAGATTGATACTTAGAGTCATCTGGATTAGTATAAAGCTTGCATTGGTGTAACTCTTTACGACGAACTCTTTATCACCTCCATAATCGAGAAACATTTCCTTAGTCATCCAGTAACTAAGGATAATTTTGACTGTTGTCCAGTGATCTACTCCTAGATCACTTTTGTACCTCCTTGCCAAACTCATGGTAAGGTATTCAACAGGTTTGCTACACAGCTTGGCATACTTTATAGAACCTATGGCTGAGGCATAGGGAATGACTTTCATTCTTTCTCTATCTTCTGCCAATGTCGGGCGTTGAGTCTTACTCAACTTCATACCTTACAACTCAGGCAAGAACTCCTTCTCTGACTGATCCATTTTGAACTACTTCAAAAACTTGTCAAGGTATGTACTCGTTGAAAAAACTTATCAAGCATCTCGATCTATCTCTATAGATCTTGAGGCTCAATATGTAAGCAGCTTTACCGAGGTTTTTCTTTGAAAAAAAACCCTTTCAAACTCTCGTTTATGCTTTCCAAAAAATTCTACAACATTTCTGATCAACAATATGTCATTCACATATACTTATCAGAAAGGCTGTAGTGCTCCCACTCACTTTCTTGTAAATACAGGCTTCACCGCAAGTCTGTATAAAACTATATGCTTTGATCAACTTATCAAAGCGTATATTCCAACTCTGAGATGCTTGCACCAGTACATAGATGGATCACTGGAGCGTGCACACTTTGTTAGCATCTTCAGGATCGACAAAACCTTCTGGTTGCATCATATACAACTCTTCTTTAAGATATCCATTCAGGAATGCAGTTTTGACATCCATTTGCCCGATTTCATAATCATAAAATGCAGCAATTGCTAACATGATTCGGACAGACTTAAGCATCGCTACGGGTGAGAAAGTCTCATCGTAGTCAACTCCTTGAACTTGTCGAAAACCTTCCGCAACAAGTCGAGCTTTGTAAACAGTAACATTACCGTCAGCGTCTGTCTTCCTCTTGAAGATCCATTTATTTTTGATGGCTTGCCGATCATCGGGCAAGTCAACCAAAGTCCACACTTTGTTCTCATACATGGATCCCATCTCAGATTTCATGGCCTCAAGCCATTTTGCGGAATCTGGGCTCATCATCGCTTCATCATAGTTCGTAGGTTCATCATGGTCTAGTAACATGATTTCCAGAACCGGGTTGACGTACCACTCTGGCGTGGAACATACTCTGGTTGATCTATGAAGTTCAGTAGTAACTTGATCCGACGTTTCATGATCATCATCATTAGCTTCCTCACTAATTGGTGTAGGAATCACTAGAACTAGTTTATGTGATGTACTACTTTCTAATTCGGGAGAAGGTATAATTACCTCAACAAGTTCCACTTTCGTCCCACTCACTTCTTTCAAGAGAAACTCCTTCTCTAGAAAGGATCCATTCTTAGTAACGAATATCTTGCCTTCGGATCTGTGATAGAAGGTGTACCCAACAGTCTCTTTTGGGTATCCTATGAAGACACATTTCTCCGACTTGGGTTCGAGCTTATCAGGTTGAAGCTTTTTAACATAAGCATCGCAGCCCCAAACTTTAAGAAATGATAACTTTGGTTTCTTGCCAAACCACTGTTCATAAGGCGTCGTCTCAACAGATTTTTAGATGGTGCCCTTATTAAACGTGAATGCAGCTATCTCTAATGCACAACCCTAAACGATAGTGGTAAATCGGTAGGAGACATCATAGATCGCACCATATCTAATAAAGCACGGTTACGATGTTCGGACACACCATTACGCTGTGGTGTTCGAGGTGGCGTGAGTTGTGAAACTATTCCACACAGTTTCAAACGAAGACCAAACTCGTAACTCAAATATTCACCTCCACGATCAGATCGTAGGAACTTTACTTTCTTGTTACGATCATTCTCTACTTCACTATGAAATTCTTTGAACTTTTCAAATGTTTCAGACTTGAGTTTCATTAAGTAGATATACCCATATCTGCTCAAATCATCAGTGAAGGTCAGAAAACAACGATACTCGCTGCGAGCCTTAACACTCATCGGTCCACATACATCAGTATGTATAATTTCCAATAAATCAGTTGCTTGCTCCATAGTTCCGGAGAGCGGATTTTAGTCATCTTGCCCATGAGGCATGGTTCGCAAGCACCGAGTGATTCATAATCAAGTGATTCCAAAATTCCATCAATATGGACTTTCTTCATGCGCTTTACACCAATATGACCTAAACGGCAGTGCCAAAAATAAGTTGCACTATCATTATTAACTTTGCATCTTTTGGCTTCAATATTATGAATATGTGTATCACTACGATCGAGATCCAATAAACTATTTTCATTGGGTGTATGACCATCGAAGGCTTTATTCATGTAAACAGAATAACAATTATTCTATGACTTTAAATGAATAACTGTATTGCAACAAACATGATCAAATCATATTCATGCTCAACGCAAATGCCAAATAACATTTATTTAGGTTTTACACTAATCCCGAAAGTATAGGGAGTGTGCGATGATGATCATTTCAATCTTGGAACCACTTCCAACACACATCATCACTTCACCTTTAACTAGTCTCTATTCATTCCGCAACTCTCGTTTCGAGTTACTAATTTTAGCAACTGAACCGATATCAAATACCGAGGGGTTGCTATGAACACTAGTAAAGTACATATCAATAATCTGTATATCAAATATACATTTGTTCACTTTGCCATCCTTCTTATCCGCCAAGTATCTAGGGCAGTTCCACTTACAGTGACCATTTCCTTTGCAGTAGAAGCACTTAGTTTCAGGCTTGAGTTTAGCTTTGGGTTTCTTCACGGGAGTGACAACTTGCTGGCTATTCTTTTGAAGTTCCCTTTCTATACCTTTGCCCTTTACTTGAAACAAGTGGTCTTGTTAACCATCAACCGATGTCCGAATATAGTCGTCCAATATATCGATCTTTACATCTCGACCATTTCGAGACTCCTCGTCATGTCCCCGATGTCATCCGGGACTCCAAACTACCTTAGGTACATCAAAACACATAAACTCATAATACCGATCATCATCAAACGTTAAGAGTGCGGACCCTACGAGTTCGAGAACTATGTAGACATGACCGAGACTCATCTCCGGTCAATAACCAATAGCGGAACCTGGATTCTCATATTGGCTCCTACATATTCTACGAAGATCTTTATCGGTCAAACCGCATAACAACATACGTTGTTCCCTTTGTCATCGGTATGTTACTTTCCCGAGATTCGATCGTCGGTATCACCATACCTAGTTAATCTCGTTACCGGCAAGTCTCTTTACTCGTTCCTTAATACATCTTCTCGTGACTAACTCATTAGTCATTTGCTTGCAAGGCTTATTATGATGTGTATTACCGAGAGGGCCCAGAGATACCTTTCGGACACTCGAAGTGACAAATCCTATTCTTGATCTATGCCAACACCACGAACACCTTCGGAGACACCTGTAGAGCATCTTTATAATCACCCAGTTACGTTGTGACGTTTGATAGCACACATGGTGTTCCTCCGGTATACGGGAGTTGCATAATCTCATAGTCATAGGAACATGTATAAGTCATGAAGAAAGCAATGGCAGTAAAACTAAACGATCATAGTGCTAAGCTAACGGATGGGTCTAGTCCATCACATCATTCTCCTAATGATGTGACCCCGTTGATCAAATGACAACTCATGTCTATGGTTAGGAAACATAACCATCTTTGATCAATGAGCTAGTCTAGTAGAGGCATACTAGGGACACTTTGTTTTGTCTATGTATTCACACATGTACTAAGTTTCTGGTTAATACAATTCTAGCATGAATAATAAACATTTATCATGATATAAGGAAATAAATAATAACTTTATTATTGCCTCTAGGGCATATTTCCTTCACGTAAAGGGATTGACAACCCCTTATCGTGTTGGCTGCGAAGTTCTTATTTGTTTGTGCAGGTGCGAGGGACTCACGCGTGGTCTCCTACTGGATTGATACCTTGGTTCTCAAAAACTGAGAGAAGTACTTATGCTACTGTGCTGCATCACCCTTTCCTCTTCGAGGGATACAACGCAAGCTCGAGAAGTAGCAAAGACCATCGTTGGAATATACAAGCCAAGTTCTATAATGAAAAATTCCCACTAGTGATACATGAAGGTGACAACATAGGAGACTCTCTATCATGAAGAACATGGTGCTACTTTGAAGCACAAGTGTGGAAAAAGTAGTAACATTGTCCCTTCTCTCCTTTTCTCTCATTTTTTGGTGGGCTTCTTTGGCCTCTTTTGATTATTTGGGCTTCATTGGCCTCTTTTAGTTTTGATAACCTCATGTGGAACAATGTTCTAATAATGATGATCATCATGCTTTTATTTACTTACAACTCGATATTACAACTTGATGCTTAGAACAAAGATATGACTCTATATGAATGTCATAGGCGGTGTACCGGGATGTGCAATGACCAAGAGTGACATGTATGAAAATTAGGAACGGTGGCTTTGCCACAAATACTATGTCAACTACATGATCATGGAAAGCACTATGACAATGATGAAGCGTGTCATAATAAATGGAATGGTGGAGTTACATGGCAATATATCTCAGAATGGCTATGGATATGCCATAATAGGTAGGTATGGTGGCTGTTTTGAGGAAGGTATAAGGAGGGTTTTATGCACCGGCGAAAGTTGCGCGGCACTAGCGTCGCTAGCAAGGTGGAAGGTTGAGAGTACGTATAATCCATAGACTCACATTATTCATAAAGAACTCACATACTTATTGCGAAAAATCTACTTAGCCCTCAAGGAAAAGCACTACGACGCATGCCCCTAGGAGGGATGTTGGTAGGAGTTAACCATCGCGCGCCTCCGACCTTCCCGCAAAGAGGAAACAATCAAGACACAGTGCAGACCAATTTGGTTAAATATGCCATACGTGCATGCTTCGGTAATCACAAACCTTAACACAATTATTTCTTTAACCTCAAAAACTACCTCTAGCATGACTATAATATTACCATCCTAGCATCTCAAAAAAATTACAAGGAGTCAAACTTCACATAATATTTACTGCTCTATATATGAAAGTTTTTATTATATCTCCTTTGGATGTCTATCATATTAGGACTAATTTCATAACTCAAGAAAATTACCATGTTGTTCTTTAAGACTATCAAAATAATATAAGTGAAGCAAGAGAGTTCAACAATTTCTACAAAATAAAACCACCACCGTGCTCTAAAAAGATACAAATGAAGCACTAGAGCAAAATTGCCTAGCTCAAAAGATATAAGTGAAGCACAAAGAGTATTCTAATAAATCACGATTGAAGCATGTTGTAATGCCCAGTATGAGATTATACCTCCCACGTGTCGAGGCACGACTTAAAGGTATAATATCATACTAGAATGATCTCAAGAATGGTATCTTTGCACAACTCATGTAAAAGAGGGATGAAATTGTAAAAGAGTAGTTGGCTTACACTCGCCACATCACACAATGCATTACATAAACATTCATCATCCAAATAATATTAGAGTCCGGCTACGGACAAAGATCCAAATGAAAGATACCATAAATAAAGCCACACGAGGTTCCGATCATCCTAGTAAGAGCCCTACTGATCCTCTAGATAAGACACGTAGTATCGCCCACGTTCTTCATCGAACTCCCAATACAACTCTGTGCCATCACCTGTGTAGTTCACCATGGTACCTGCATCTGGTGTTGTGTAGAATCTGTGAGCCATGGAGGACTCTGCAATCCCGTTCCCGGGTAGCGAAACTATCTAAGCCTTGGGTGTGGAACAAGGCTGAAGAACAAGGTTGCAGCTGCACTAGCACTAGCTTACGTGTTTAGAGCGAGAAGAGAAGTGCCAACGATCGTCAAAGTGATCACGAAGTGATCCTATCTAAGCACGTCAAACATAACCCCACCGTGTTCACTTCCCGAACCCCTTCGGAAAGCGACCGTCACGGTTACTCACGCTGGTAGTGTATTATGAACATGGTGTCAAGTTTTCTACAACCGGATATTAACAAATTCCCATCTACCACATAACCGCGGGCACGGCTTTCGAAAGATCAAACCCTGCAGGGGTGTCCCAACTTAGCCCATCACAAGCTCACGATCTGCGGAGTCGCAACTCCAAGGTGGGAAGACCCGAGTATTCTCGGAATCCCGTGCTCAAGATATTCGGACATAAGTAAAACTAATCCAACAAGACCTCCCGGCGTGCAGACACCCTGATAGTAGCCGCGCGTATCTCGTCTCTGGCCACGACCGGATGGGACAACCTACAGGAAAATACCAAATACCTCGGGTTCCCCAAGGCGGCCCTGCAGTCTGCCCGGTTGGACCAACACTCATGAGGAGCACTGGCCCGGGGGTTGTTAATTAAGTCCACGAGATAGCTAGTCCCTATGCAAATTTTTAGTTATTAGGCAAATGTAAAACCAATGTTGGGCCTTGCTGGAAAAGCTTTAGCGCTAAGCGGCTTATCGAGGGGGGCCCATGAACCCCAACCGTATTAGGGACGCATAATCAAGGAACATAACACTGGTTTAAACGGTTCCTAGGGCGGCATGAGTGGAACAAAACACCAAGCAAGAGGCTTAGCCTTCCACCCATTACCAATATATGGATGATTTGGTTTAACAGATTATATATTGTGATATCCCAACAATAACTTCAACATTAAGCAAGAATCTTCAAGTCTTATCCTGCAACTAACAATGCTATAAGAGGGGCTGAGCGATGCTTACGTAGCCAAACAACGGTTTGCTAGGTTGCGTGGTTAGAGGGGTTCAATAGGAGGCTGACAAACAGACATAGGCATCGAGGCAATAAGCTTAAGAGTGAGACATCTAGCATAGGCAAAGATAGTAGTGATATCTGGGTAAGGTCATCTTGCCTGTTGATTCCACGGACGTATCGTAAGACGGCTCCTCGTACTCAGGCTCGGCAAGATCCTCGAACTCGGTCTCGGCTCCCGGCTCTACTCCACACAAGAACACAACATGGCACAACATCAAACACGATGCAATGCACAAACAACATGATGCAAGTATGATGTGCGTGTGCATGTGGAAGCACTTGAACCTATGGAGAAGATGATGAAGAAGGCCTCAGCTTGGAAAACCAAGCAAGCCACTGGATAGAGGGGAAGATTTCGGTTGAAATCGATATAAAGATCATCGGAAACGGACACACGGTTTGCAAATGGCAAGCAAAACAATATTCTCACAAAGCTGCAGTTTACAGCCACATGGCATCTTTGGAGCAAGAAATAATTATGCTACAACACTCAAACATGGAGACAAAGGGCATGGACATGAAGTAGACATGATACTTAACAAGCATGAACTTAGAACACACCCAAAAACCTACTGGAACACACTTAACCAAGCATGGCAAGTTGCAATAAATTTATCCAGACTTAGTCAAAATCTGGGAAGGCAAAAACATCATCACGATGCGGCCTTCGGAGGCGCAAAACAACATGCATATCAACTCCACTAAGCATGTAAAGATCATGGACATGTAATAGACATATCATACAACAAACAACTCCATTGGAGAAACTCCATAGGAGGCATGGATCAATAACAACAAGCTTCACCAAATTGATTATGCTGATAAAAGTCTGACAGGTAAAATTTATAGCAACTTGAGAGCACGAAATAAATAAGCTACAGCAGGACATATATGCAAGTAAGGGCATGGATGGATAGATCATAACATGGACAACAAGGAATGATAATTTTACATACCAAAACATGCATGGATTTGAGTGGGGTATCAAGCAAACATAGCATGAGGTTAACAGATTTCCAGACTTAGCAGTTTTTTCACAAAGTATAAAAAAGCAACATTGGCAAGGCATGTTTACAAGCTTGTTTAAGTCACCTCAAGGCATATCATGGAAAGTGGATTGCATCACAGCAAAGACCATATGATGGTGTTTCTAAAACATATTGACATGTGACATGAGGACAAACACATCAATAGCAATGAGCAAGTCAAAACAGCATCTCACAACAAGTTTCAGCACTTAACAGCCACATGCACTTTTGCAATAGAGATTAATATGGAAAGATGACACCTAACATGAATGCTACCGCAACCATCATATAGAGCACTTCACAATGAACATTTTGACATATCATATGCTCCATTTGGACCAACATGCACAAAGTTATCATATGTCAAACATGGCAACAAAATTACAGATAACAGCAGTTTTAAACATATAGCACTCCTGCAACGATGATTAGGTCATCAAGATGAACTCAAACAAGCATGCCACAGTGGAACAAAATGAAGATCACATCTCAACGAACATTGATATATTACACGCCCAAAACGGATCTTCGGGCACGAAGTTATAGCCATGCAAAGGAGGCAACACAATATGAAAACCCGGGACTTAGTGGATTTTTATACCTCCCGAAAGTCAACGGGATGAGGATATCCCGGGACAAGGAGGAGCGGATCGGGGCGAGGCGCATTTGGTTGGCTTGACTGGTGGATCTGGTCCCAAAATCCAAATCGGGACGGCGGCGGCTCCGGCGATCGCCGGCGATGGAGAAGGCGGCGGCGGGCGGTGGCCGGCTGGCGGGCGGTGGCGTCGTGGGCTGGAGACGGCGCGGCGGCGGGAGCCTGCGGTGGTGGCGGACGGTGGGACCCAACGGCGAGGGGCGCCGGGGCGGCTCGTCGGCGGCCGGAGCGGAGATTGCGACGAGGATCCGCGGGATGGCACGGCGGCGCGATGCGGCCACCGGCGCCGGAGGCGGAGGCGAGGGCGACCGGGCGCGGCGGCGGAGGCGGTCCGGGCCGCGCGGGCCGGAGACAGGCCTACGGGCCCGCGGCGACGCGGTGGAAGGCGGGCGACGTGGCTGCAGCCGATTGGCTGTGCGCGTCCGGGCGGACGTGTCCGACGGCCGGAGGAGCTGCGGGGCGCGGGGAAAAAGGAAAAAAAATGGGAAGAACTAGGGTTTCACCCGAAAATGGAGGGGATGGGGCCTTTTTATAGGCATAGGGAGCTAGGAGACTCCAAATGAGGAGCGGTTTTCGCCCACACGTTCATGATCCGACGACTGAGAGGATGGGAGTAGTTGTGCTGGATTAGTGGGCTTTTGTGGAGGGGGTCTTGGGCCAAAAGCAAGAGGTGCTTCTAGCCCACTAGGTTAACCGTTGGAGTACCAAACGAACTTCAAACACGATGAAACTTGACAGGCGGCCTACACGTACCAAAACAACAACGATCGACAAGTCTGACCTCGTTCCGGGAACGTTACACGGCCACACAGAAAGAAGGACTCGGGGGTGCCACGGGCACGTGTGTGAGTGTCGGAACTCGAAACGGACAACGGGAAGAGGCGAGTGGGACCGGGTGAAAGTGACAACACAAATGCAATGCAATGCACATGATAACATGACATGGATGAAATGCACACACGCACACGACAAAACGAAGAAACCCGAAATGAAAGAAGATCCTAGAATGGAATTGTTGAAGTCAATGTTTCATATATTGCCATAAATGGAAGGTGTTACATCTGGGGTGTTACAAACTCTCCTCTACTACAAAAAGATCTCGTCCTGAGATCTAGGACTGGAAGAAATAAGGATACTCGGAACGAAGGTGATCTTCTCGTTTCCGCATAGCTTCTCGGTCGGTATGGTGTGACCACTTAACTTTCAAGAACTTGATGGACTTGTTGCGGGTCTTGCGCTCAGTTTCTTCAAGGATAGCAACAGGGTGCTCACGATAAGACAAGTCTTGTTGAAGATGAATCTCCTCGAACGGAATGGTGCGTTCGGGTGTCTTGAAGCACTTGCGGAGTTGAGACACGTGAAACACATCATGAACATTTGCAAAGTTGGAGGGGAGCTCAAGTTGATAGGCTAGATCGCCTCTTTTGCCAAGAATCTTGAAAGGGCCCACATATCTAGGAGCAAGCTTTCCTTTGATACCGAATCTTTGGGTTCCTTTCATAGGAGAAACACGGAGATAGACATGATCTCCAATGTCGAAAGCCAAATCACAATGCTTGCCGTCATAGTAACTCTTTTGACGCGATTGAGAGGATTTGAGATTCTCACGTATGACTTTGCACATTTCTTCGGTTTCTGAGATCAAATCATTGCCAAGAAGTTGACATTCACCAGTCTCGGACCAGTTGAGAGGGGTACGACACTTTCTGCCATAGAGGATTTCAAAAGGAGCTTTGCCGGCACTTGCTTGGAAGCTGTTGTTGTATGAGAATTCGGCAAACGGGAGACAATCTTCCCACTTCGTGCCAAAAGCGATGACACAAGCTCTCAGCATGTCTTCGAGGATCTGGTTCACTCTTTCGACTTGACCACTAGTCTGAGGGTGAAACGCAGTGCTGAAATGAATCTTAGTGCCCATGGCTGACTGAAAGGAGTCCCAGAACTTGGATGTGAACAAACTTCCACGGTCTCAGGAGATGACTTGAGGAATGCCATGCAACGACACAATTCTGGAAGTGTACAACTCTGCCAACTGAGCTGCGTTGATGGGTTCTTTGATGAGAAGGAAGTGAGCTACTTTGGTTAGCTTGTCAATCACTACAAAGATATCATCATTCCCCTTCTTGGACTTGGGAAACCCAGTGACGAAATCGATTTCAATGTGGTCGAATTTCCACTCGGGAATAGGTAGAGGTTGAAGGAGACCGGCTGGAAGTTGATGCTCTGCCTTCACTCTTCTGCACACATCACAGTCATTCACGAATTGGGCAATCTCCCTTTTCATGCGAGTCCACCAGTAAGATTGCTTGAGGTCTTGGTACATCTTGGAACTTCCGGGATGAATCGAGAGGAGGGAGTCATGTGCTTCGTTCATTATGAGCTTCCTGATATCACCCTTGGGAACCACAATTCTGTCCTCAAAGAACAAGGTGTCTTTCTCATCAACGCGATAGCACTTGTATTTGGGAGTACCCTTAGCAATACCATGTTTCACTTTCTGCACCATAGCATCACTGAGTTGGGCCTCACGGATCTGATCTTCCAAGGTAGGAGCAACTTGAAGGTTTGCAAGAAAGCCTTACGGAACAACTTGGAGGTTAAGCTTCCTGAATGATTCACAAAGCTCGGGCTGGAACGGCTTGAGAAGGAGACTATTGCAATATGCCTTTCTGCTCAAGGCATCTGCAATGACATTGGCCTTGCCAGGTGTGTACTCAATGCTTGGATCATACTCTTGGATCATCTCAACCCAACGAGTCTGGCGAAGGTTCAGGTTTGGCTGTGCGAAGATGTACTTCAAGCTCTTGTGATCGGTGAAAATGTCCACTTTTCTGCCCAACAGGAGGTGTCTCCACGTGATCAAGGCATGTACAACTGCTGCTAGCTCGAGATCATGTGTGGGGTAATTCTTCTCATTTGGTTTCAACTGACGAGAAGTGTATGCCACAACCTTCTTGTCTTGCATGAGAACACCACGAAGTCCATGTAGAGAAGCATCACAGAAGACTTCATAGGGCTTAGACTCATCCGGAGGAGTAAGAACCGGAGCGGAAATGAGCTTCTCTTTGAGTGTTTTGAATGCCACATCACAATCAGGAGTCCAGTTGTACTTGACATTCTTCTGCAGCAAGTTTGAGAGAGGCTTGGCAATCTTGGAGAAGTTCTCAACGAACCTTCTGCAATTGCTAGCGAGACCAAGGAAGCTTCGGAGTTGCTTGACGTTCTGCGGGGGTTCCTAGTTGACAATAGCTTCAACTTTCTCGGGGTTGACAGAAATACCCTCAGCAGAGATGATATGGCTAAGATATAAGACTTTATCCAGCCAGAATTCACATTTGGAGAACTTCGCATAGAACTTGTGTTCACGGAGCCTGTCCAGGACCAAACGGAGGTGCTTGGCATGGTCTTCTTCATTCTTGGAGAATACCAAGATGTCATCCAGATAGACGAGAACAAATTCATTGGTGTAGGGGTTGAATATGAAGTGCATCATCCTCGAGAAGGTGGGTGGAGCATTTGTGAGGCCAAAAGACATGACCGTGTATTCATAGGAGCCATAGCTTGTTCTGAAAGCGGTCTTGTGAATATCCTCTTCACGGATACGAATCTATGGTAACCCATCCGGAGATCGAGCTTTGAGAACACCTTTGCTCCTTTGAGCTGCTCGAACAATTCATTGATATCGGGGAGCAGATACTTATTATTTATTGTCTTCTTGTTCAATGGTCGGTAATCCACGCAAAGGCGTTCCATGCCATCCTTCTTCTTGACAAATAGAACACCACAGCCCCAAGGAGAAGTACTAGGCCTGATTAGACCCATACGCTCTTGCTCATCGAGTTGTTTCTTCAGCTCCTTCAACTCATCAGGGGAAAGCTTGTACGGATGCCGACATGCTGGCTCGGTACCGGGCTCGAGTTCAATGACTAATTTAACTTGACGATGCGGAGGCATGCCTGGAAGCTCTTCAGGAAAAACATATATCTTCATACTCATTGACCACTGGAATTTGAGAAATGGCATTAATCTCGCCCTTGTCATTGAGAGAGAATAGCCTGATTGTGTTATCTCGAGCTGCGAAGATAATCACGTCTTCGTCAAGATGAGTAAGCTTGACTTCCTTATTTGCACAATCAATGTTTGCATCATGCTTGGAGAGCCAATCCATCCCAAGAATAAGATCAATGTCGGAGTTGCCGAGAATAACCGGAGAAACCAGAAAATTGTAATCACCCATGTGAATAGATACATCCGGAGCCATTGAGGTGGAAGTCATGTGTTTGCCCGGAGAAATAATTGATAACTTCTGTGGTAAGTCCACTGTACCCACGTTGTGCTTGGATGCAAATGGACATGACATGAAGGAAAGTGATGCACCAGAATCAAACAAGACTTTTGCAGGAATTGAGTTAACCGGAAGATTACCAATTATCACATCTGAAGAATTCTCTGCTTGAGCTGCATTCATCAAGTTCACTCTTGCATGCTTGGGATTGTGCTTGACAATAGCATTGCTGGCAGGAGGAGGAGGCGGAAGGTGCCTTTGAGTACACTTGTTAGAATAGTGACCCTTCTGCCCACACTTGTTGCAAGTAACTTCTGAGAGAGGCTGGTGATAAGGACCACTTGACTTCGAAGCTTGAAAGTGAGTCTTGGACTGATTGCTTGGGTTGGGTGGGTGCGAGAAACCACGGCCACCAGAGTGCTTGTTGTAGTTGTTGTTCGGAGGGTGGAGCACTGGAGGAGGTGGAAGCCAAAACTTCTGCTGCTTTGCGACCACTTGAGAAGACGAGGAGGAGTGAACAACATCTCTGATCCCCTTTTTGGAAGCTTCAACCTTGAGCTGGGTTGCCTCTTGCTTAAGGGCCATGTTATAGAATTGATCAAATTCATTCGGCTCGAATAAGGTGAGAGCTAGTTGGAGTTCATCCTTCAGACCACCACGGAACTGATAAATCTTGCTCTTGGCATCTGGGATGTCTTGCTTGGCATAGCGGGCAAGGTTCTCGAACTTGACATTGTATTGATAAACGGACATGGTGCCTTGCTTCAGGTTGCGGAATTGCTCATCCATGCCTTCGATGACACTAGTTGGAATTTGGTGAGAGCGGAAATCCTTGCAGAAGTCAGTCCACGAGATTTCACGTCCACCTCTGGAATCTTTGTACTGTTGCCACAAATCAGCGGCTTGGTCCTTTAGTTGGAAGGCGGCAAACTTGACATAATCCTCAGGTCTCACGTTACTGCACTCGAAATGCTTTTTGATGTCTGTTATCCAGTCTTCAGCATCTAGCGGATCCACACAATAACTGAACGCCTTCGGTTGGTTTGCCAGGAATTGGTTGAGAGTGGCAAAATGAGGTTTGTTGAACAAATTGCCTTGGCCTTGGTTCCCATGACCACCTTGATTTGCTTGGTTGGCTTTAATGTTCTGCATCATTTGCATAAGCATCTGGGTGTTCTGGTTTGTTGCTTGCATAATTGCTCTCCAGGCCTCAGACGGAGGAGGAGGGGAAGGAGGACGATCAGGAATTTCTTCACCTTCTGGGTTAGCATTGGGAACCTTCTTAGGAGCCATCCTGAATGAGATGACAACTATTATCCATAGATTGAAAATATATAAGTTGAATCAATGGCTAGAAATTGCAACATAAGTCTTCACAAGAACATTCGAATAAAATAAACGAATGTAACCCACAGTTCAATGGTACAACAATCTTCACGAGAAGCCACTTGGGAGAATAAAAGGTAAATAAAACAACAAGGAGCAGATAGAACAAATACAAGATAGAAGATTCGTCCCACATGTTCGTGCTGAAAGCTCATGGAACGTGTTACAAAAGGGTTTTGAAATCCCTGGATCAGCATAGCTAAGGACCCTTTAAGATGCAACTCCCAATTGGAACAACGCCCATAAAACCACTTCACTCAATGTAGAACCCCGAACTCCATATCATGCATTCGTTGGAAGAATGCCTACGAACTACTAGATGAACCCACCTATTAATTTATGAAAGTTTCCAGTTATGCAATCAGGTGTTGGGGATACAGGGGAAGCACCGCGCACTCAACTCTAATCCTACATCCAGCTGTATCCATCCTTCAACACATAACCGGTTATTTTCGGAAGCCGTTTACCTCAGACCTTCGAAACGCATCTGCTATACAAGCTATGGCAATACTCCCGAACTACCTCCCTAGTACTGGGTGATGTCGGAGTTATCTTGCCACTAACCGCATAGAAGAGTTCTCGATGTCGGCCGTCTTAAGTATTCCAGAATTGCTGCGATAGATTTGTGACGACAACACCTCGAAGCTCAACACCTCGGGACACTGCCACACCTCCTAAATGACAGGAGGCATCGAGAACAATGTTCTCATCACAAAGACATCGGAACAATCCAAACAATACTCGTGTGATCCTAAAAAAAATAGTGAATTTTTGAGAGTAGAAGAGATAGAGTAAACGTCACGAGTCCTCACCACACTAATAAAGGGATGAGGAGCAAAAGAAATCCTACTCTCCGATATATATATATATATATATATATATATATATATATATATATATATATATATATATATATATATATATATATATATATATATATATATATATATATATATATATATATATATATATATCTTTACCTAATAATAAAGAAAATTTGGTTTCTTCCCGTTCGTCATGGCATTTTTCAGAAAAGTCCCTCCACTTCAGAGAAATCAACCCGCACTCCTATTTTAAGTCAAAACGAATCATTTTTTCCGTATTTTACACAAAAGTCCCTATGTTTTCTTGAAATCAACCCGCAGTCCGGATTTAAACCATACCCGAACCGTTATTTTACAATTTTCGAAAACCCCCATGATGTTTTAGGTAATTCATCAGCGGATCATATTTAAGTTAAATACATGTTTTTTTAAAATCATCCATATCTTTTAAATCATAACTTCGATTTGAACATGTTATATACGAAATTGATTAGAAAAATATGTAGAATATAAATATGAGATTATTTTTACCTGTTAAGAATTTTTAAATATTATTTAGGAATATATTTAAGTCAAACAAATGATTTTCTAAAATATATGTATCTTTTAAACCGTAACTTCGATTTTAACATATTGTATATGAAATTTTACTAAAAAAATGTGTAGAATCCAAATATGATGTTAATTTTACCTGTTAAATATTTTTAAAATATTGTTTTGGAAGCAAACTTATAATTTATAGCGCAAGATCTGTTTTTTTCTTTCGTACCGATGGCGATTCGGATTGCAAATAAGCACTCCACTATAACCATATAGGGAAAAAAACATCGATAACTACACATGGATACTTCTGAAAATGTCGCAGGGGAAAACAACAGATTTCTCATCGCGAGAGTGAGAGAAAGCAAGAGAGAGAGAGAGAGAGAGAGAGAGGAGAGAGAGACGCCTTAGGATTAACCATATTTAAACACGTTTTTTGCTTTGTTTCATGTGAACATTGAGGCCATCGCCGGCGAGGGTGAGAAGGAGGATAACCGGCAACACAAATATGATGCCTCGCAAAAATAAAGAAGATGGATCTATTGTGATCTTGAGTGATGGTTGTTGGGTTAAGATCGTGTGTTATGTTTTCTCTCCCGTTGCAACGCACGGGCTCTTTTGCTAGTATATATATATATATATATATATATATATATATATATATATATATATATATATATATATATATATATATATATATACAGCCGGTCTATTCTCATAACATTATGAGAATAATATTCTCATAACACTTCCGAACTGCATTGCAAAATTGCATTGGAGAGCTAAACGCACCGCACCACACAGACCAGCGAACTTCATGTTGAAAAAATGGTACGTGTTTTTTTCGGTACCTTTTTTGCTCTAGTTTTTTAACCGTTTATCGGAATTATGCGTGTAATATACCGTTGAAAACCTATGGAGTAGACGCATATTCGTCATGTTGAACACTTTTCAAGATTCCGCACGGTTTAAGAGCAGTTTCGAAAATCGTGCGGCTCACAACGAATGGCAGCGAGCGTTTTTTGGCGTTTTTTTCTAAACCGCTCGTCGGAACGAAACATATGATACACCGTTGGAAAGGTATCGTCGCCACGCATCTTTTTCGTATCTATTATTTTTTCTAATTCGCTACGGTTTAAGAGCAGTTTTGAATTATTAAATCGCGGAATTGTTTTTTTCGAATTTTTTCAAAATTTCGGTACTGTTTTCACTCTAGTTTTTTAACCGTTTGTCGGAACAAGGCGTGTAATATACCGTTGAAAGCTATGAACGAGGCGCAACTTTCATATGTTGAAATGTTTTTGAGATTCGTTACGGTTTTTAGTTAAATTTGAAAATCGTGCGGCTGACTACGAACTGCAGCGGCCGTTTTTGTGCGCGTTGAGAAGTGTTTGAGAAGTGAGCTGCTTTTCGATATGTGTTTTGTTTTTTGATCACGAAGTGAACCGCATTACTCTTTTTGTGTTGTTTTGGTAACAACTTTTTTTGAGATTCCGCTATTTATTTATTTTTGCATTTTCATGTTTTGAGAAGTGAGCTGCTTTTCCGATGTGTTTTTATTTTTTTGATCACCAAGCGAACCGCATTACTTTTTTTTGCTGTTTTTGGTAACAAATTTTTTTGAGATTCCGCTATTTTTTTTTTGCATTTTCATGTTT
>LR738713.1:633513534-633558351 GCA_902687465.1 Secale cereale | reverse complement strand
GGGGCGGCGCTAGCAGGGAGGAGGAGCAGGTGTGGCGGCGCCAGCAAGGAGGAGGAGGGGGCGGGGTGGGAGGCTGTTGCGGGCAGAAGGAGGCGGGTCGGGCAGGGGCTTTCTTTTTGATTTTGTTTTGAGGTGGGTCGGGTCAGGTCGGCGTGTTAGGAGAATAAGAGTCCGGTGTTAAGAGAATAAGGTCTTAAGGGGTGTTATGAGAATAGACCCACCCTATATATATATATATATATATATATATATATATATATATATATATATATATATATGACTCAAAACATTTTCAAGTGTGTGTCTAGACTCAACCGTCAACGATTCGATCAATCAGTGGGGGCTCCTAGGTCGGAGAAGGCTCTGATACCAACTTGTAATGCACAGTATGAGATTATACCTCCCATGTGTCGAGGCACGACTTAAAGGTATAATATCATACTAGAATGATCTCAAGAATGGTATCTTTGCACAACTCATTTAAAAGAGGGATGAAATTGTAAAAGAGTAGTTGGCTTACACTCGCCATGTCACACAATGCATTACATAAACATTCATCATCCAAATAACATCAGAGTCCGGCTACGGACGAAGATCCAAATGAAAGATACCATAAATCAATCCACACAAGGTCCCGATCATCCTAGTAAGAGCCCTACTGATCCTCTGGATAAGACACGTATTATGGCCCACGTTCTTCATCAAACTCCCAATACAACTCTGTGCCATCACCTGTGTAGTTCACCATGGTACCTGCATTTGGTGTTGTGTAGAATCTGTGAGCCATGGAGGACTCAGCAATCCCGTTCCCGGGTAGCGAAACTATCTAAGCCTTGGGTGTGGAACAAGGCTGAAGAACAAGGTTGCAGCTGCACTAGCAGTAGCTTACGTGTTTATAGCGAGAAGAGAAGTGCCAACGATCGTCAAAGTGATCACGAAGTGATCCTATCTAAGCACGTCAAGCATAACCCCACCGTGTTCACTTCCCGAACCCCTTCGGAAAGCGACCGTCACGGTTACTCACGCTGGTAGTGTATTATGAACATGGTGTCAAGTTTTCTACAACCGGATATTAACAAATTCCCATCTGCCACATAACCGCGGGCACGGCTTTCAAAAGATCAAACCCTGTGGGGGTGTCCCAACTTCGCCCATCAGAAGTTCACGATCTGCGGAGTCGCAACTCCAAGGTGGGAAGACCCGAGTATTCTCGGAATCCCTTGCTCAAGATATTCCGACATAGGTAAAACTAATCCAGGAAGACCTCCCGGCGTTCCGACACCCTGATAGTAGTCGCGCGTATCTTGTCTCAGGCCACGACCGGATGGGACAGCCTACAGGAAAATACCAAATACCTCGGGTTTCCCCAAGGCGGCCCTGCAGTCTGCCTGGTTGGACCAACACTCATGAGGAGCACTGGCACGGGGGTTGTTAATTAAGTCCACGGGATAGCTAGTCCCTATGCAAATTTTTAGTTATTAGGCAAATGTAAAACCAATGTTGGGCCTTGCTGGAAAAGCTTTAGCATTAAGCGGGTAATCGAGGGTGGCCCATAAACCCCAACCGTGTTAGGGACGCATAATCAAGGAACATAACACCGGTTTAAACGGTTCCTAGGGCGGCATGAGTGGAACAAAACACCAAGCAAGAGGCTTAGCCTTCCACCCATTACCAATATATGGATGATTTGGTTTAACAGATTATATATTGTGATATCCCAACAATAACTTCAACATGAAGCAAGAATCTTCAAGTCTTCTCCTGCAACTAACAATGCTATAAGAGGGGCTGAGCGATGCTTACGTAGCCAAACAATGGTTTGCTAGGTTGGGTGGTTAGAGGGGTTCATGGCAACAATAGGAGGCTGACAAACAGACATAGGCATCGAGGCAATAAGCTAAAGAGCGAGACATCTAGCATAGGCAAAGATAGTAGTGATATCTGGGTAAGGTCATCTTGCGTGTTGATTCCACGGACGTATCGTACGACGGCTCCTCGTACTCAGGCTCGACAAGATCCTCGAACTTGGTCTCGACTCCCGGCTCTACTCCACACAAGAACACAACACGGCACAACATCAAACACAGTGCAATGCACAAACAACATGATGCAAGTATGATGTGCGTATGCATGTGGAAGCACTTGAACCTAAGGAGAAGATGATGAAGAAGGCCTCATCTTGGAAAACAAAGCAAGCCACTGAATAGAGGGGAAGATTTTGGTTGAAATCGATATAAAGATCGTCGGAAACGGACACACGGTTTGCAAATGGCAAACAAAACAATATTCTCACAAAGCTGCAGTTTACAGCCACATGGCATCTTTGGAGCAAGAAATAATTATGCTTCATCACTCAAACATGGAGACAAAGGGCATGGACATGAAGTAGACATGATACTTAACAAGCATGAACTTAGAACACACCCAAAAACCTATGGAACACACTTAACCAAGCATGGAACGTTGCAATAAATTTATCTAGACTTGGTCAAAATCTAGGAAGGCAAAAACATCATCACGATGCTGCCTTCAGAGGCACAAAACAACATGCATATCAACTCCACTAAGCATGTAAAGATCATGGACATATAATAGACATATCATACAGCAAACAACTCCATTGGAGCTACTCCATAGGAGGCATGGATCAATAACAACAAGCTTCACCAAATTGATCATGCTGATAAAAGTCTGACAGGTAAAATTTATAGCAACTTGAGAGCAAGAAATAAATAAGCTACAGCAGGCCATATATGCAAGTAAGGGCATGGATGGATAGAGCATAACATGGACAACAAGGAATGATCATTTGACATACCAAAACATGCATGGATTTGAGTGGGGCATCAAGCAAACATAGCATCGGGTTAACAGATTTCCAGACTTAGCAGTTTTTTTCACCAAGTATAAAACACCAACATTGGCATGGCATGTTTACAAGCTTTTTTAAGTCACCTCAAGGCATATCATTGAAAGTGGATTGCACCACAGCAAAGACCATATGATGGTGCTTCTAAAACATATTGACATGTGACATGAGGACAAACACATCAATAGCAATGAGCAAGTCAAAACAGCATCTCACAACAAGTTTCAGCACTTCACAGCCACATGCACTTTTGCAATAGAGATTAACATGGCAATATGACACCTAACATGAATGCTACAGCAACCATCATGTAGAGCACTTCACAATGAACATTTTGACATATCATATGCTCCATTTGGACCAACATGCACAAAGTTGTCATATCTCAAACATGGCAACAAAATTACAGATAACGTCAGTTTTAAACATATAGCACTCTTGCAACGATGATTAGGTCATCAAGATGAACTCAAACAAGCATGCCACAGTGGAACAAAATTAAGATCACATCTCAACAAACATTTTGATATATTACACGCCCAAAACGAATCTTCGAGCACGAAGTTACAGCCATGCAAAGGAGGCAACACAATATGAAAAACTAGTGACTTAGTGGATTTTTATACCTCCTGAAAGTCAACGGGATGAGGAGGAGCGGATCGGGGCGAGGCGTGTTTGGTTGGCTTGACTGGTGGATCTGGTCCCAAAATCCAGATCGGGACGGCGGCGGCTCCGGCGATCGTCGGCGATGGAGAAGGCGGCGGCGTCGCGGGCTGGAGACGGCGCGGCGGCGGGAGCCTGCGGTGGCGGCGGACGGCGGGGCCCGGCGGCGAGGGGCGCCGGGGCGGCTCGCCGGCGGCCGGGGCAGAGATGGCGGCGGGGATCCGCGGGGTGGCACGGCGGCGCGATGCGGCCACCGGCGCCGGAGGCGGAGGCGAGGGCGACCGGGCGCGGCGGCGGAGGCGGTCCGGGCCGCGGGGCCGGAGACGGTCCTGCGGGCCCGCGTCGGCACGGTGGAAGGCGGGCGACGTGGCTGCGGCCGATTGGCTGGGCGCGTCCGGGCGGACGTGTCCGGCGGCCGGAGGAGCTGCGGGGCGCGGGGAAAAAGGAAAAAAATGGGAAGGACTAGGGTTTCGCCCGAAAATGGAGGGGATGAGGCCTTTTTATAGGCATAGGTAGCTAGGAGGCTCCAAATGAGGAGCGGTTTTCGCCCACACGTTCGCGATCCGACGACCGAGAGGATGGGAGTGGTTGTGCTGGGTTAGTGGGCTGTTGTGGAGGGGGCCTTGGGCCAAAAGGAAGAGGTGCTTCTAGCCCACTAGGTTAACCGTTGGAGTACCAAACGAACTCCAAATGCGATGAAACTTGACAGGCGGCCTACACGTACCAAAACAACAACGCACGACAAGTCTCACCTCGTTCCGGGAACATTACATGGCCACACACGAAAGAAGGACTCGGGGGGTGCCACGGGCACGTGTGTGAGTGTCGGTACTCGAAACGGACAACGGGAGGAGACGAGTGGGACCGGGTGCAAGTGATAACAAGAATGCAATGCAATGCACATGATAACATGACATGGATGAAATGCACACACGCACACAACAAAACGAAGAAACCCGAAATGAAAGAAGAGCCCAGAATGGAATTGTTGAAGTCAACGTTTCATATATTGCCATAAATGGAAGGTGTTACATCTGGGGTGTTACACATGTCCCTCACAAAATGTGTGTACAGCAAGGATGATTGTGGCAAACTAGAAAGCAAATCCTCATATCATACAAGACGCTCCAAGCAAAACACATATCATGTAGTGAATAAAAATATAGTCTCAAGTCAAGTTACCGATAGATGAAGACAAAAGAGGGGATGCCTTCCCGGGGCATCCCCAAGCTTAGGCTCTTGGCCGTCCTTGAATTTTACCTTGGGGTGCCTTGGGCTTCCCCAAGCTTAGGCTTTTTCCACTCTTTATTCCATAGTCCATCAAATCCTTACACAAAACTTGAAAACTTCATAACACAAAACTCAACAGAAAATCTCGTGAGCTCCGTTAGTACAACAAAGCAAATAATCACTCAAGGTACTGTTGTGATCTTATTCTAATTTTATATTGGTGTAATATCTATTATATTCCAACTTCTCCATGGTTCATACCCCCCCCCCCCGATACTAGCCATAGATGCATCAAAACTAACCAAATAACACATAGAAAACAGAATCTGTCAAAAACTGAACAGTCTGTAGTAATCTGAAAACTTCACATACTTCTGTAACTCTAAAAATTCTAAAATTTTGGACGACGTGGGGAATTTGCATATCAATTTTGTGTAAAAAATTCATAAGGTTTCGACGTTCCAATGAATTATTGAATTTTATGCAGTGGGCGCAAAAGTTTCTGTTTTTCAGCAAAATCAACTCAACGATCACCGTAAGCCATCACAAAGGTCTTACTTGGCTCAAACACTAATTAAAACACCAAAACACAATTACTATAGAAGTAATAATGTGTAAAACTTGAAAAACAGAACCAAAAAGTAAAAAAGCAAAAATAAAATTGGGTTGCCTCCCATCAAGCGCTATTGTTTAACGCCCTTAGCTAGGCATAAAATGCAAACATATCTAGGTATTATAGTAATAATAATAAGGCACATCTCGAAAACTTATCTCATATTCCCTTCGCTCAGCAGCGATTTTTCTTTGAGGCAAGCAAAAATAATCAAAAGGGCTAAATTTAATAGGGTAAGAATCCCCAGGATCGATCTCGGGAGGAATTGGTTACTCCTTCGGCCCCTCGTATTGTATGACCAACTCATCATTATAAGCATTATTTTGGCAAAAAGTCATGAGCTTATTTCCAGGGGAGAATCCCAATCCATTGTGTTGGATAGCAAAATCATCATTAAGTTCGGAAATCCTATCAACCAAAACTTCGGTAGGGACCTTTTTCTCAAATTTTCATTATAAGCAACATGATCAAGAGATCGCAAATGCACCATGTCCTCTTGATTAAAGAGAATACTTTCTATGGGAGGACGACCACCATCTACTTTATAATGTGCAAAAATTTCACTAGCTTCTTTCATAATAAATCTGAACTCATGTGCCAGAAATAGAGTAGTGGCGCGTTTGATAGAAGAATGCTCAATATTAGAAGATTCTAGGAAAATCCTTCGGATGCATATGAATAAATTGCCTTTCAAGTTCAGTATATAAGCAGAGAGATTCCATCCGCGAGGCTATTGGTTTTATGAAGAATAGATCCTCCTGGAGTAGGGAGTGATCCGACGCAAGTGAAAAAAATCTTGAATAACCTCTTTTCCAATAATGTTGCCGCTACCTATGCAAAGTTTTTAGTATGCAAGGTGGTAGGTTCTTCATGATTATTAGTAGAATCATTAATGTTTCCTCCATCGTTACTATCATCATTACCCATTGCAAATCCCTCAAATTCGTACATGATGGCAACCAACAAAACAAAGAAGACGAACGAAAGAAGGGCAAAGAAATGGCAAATCTTTTCGAAGAATGTTTTAGAAGTGGGGGAAAGCAAAACGAGAGGCGAATGAAAAATAATGTAAATGCAAGGGGTGATTGTTTAATGAAGTGTACTTGGTGGATCTTGACTTGACGTAGATCTCAACGACGCTAGAGATTGGCGAGTTGAAAGAAGACAAATCTTGACTTGGTGTAGATCTCCCCGGTCACGGCGCCAGAAATTCTTCCTCCTACGTCTTGAGCTTGCGTTGGTTTTCCCTCGAAGAGGAAAGGGTGATGCAGCAAAGTAGAGTAAGTATTTCCCTCGGTTTTTAGAACCAAGGTATCAATCTAGTAGGAGATTACACACAAGTTGCCAAATACCTGCACAAACAAACAACAAACTTGCACCCAACGCTATAAACGGGTTGTCAATCCCTTCTAGGTTATTTGCAAAAGTGAGATCTGATAGAGATAGATGAACTAGTAAAGTAAATATTTTTGGGTTTTTGGTTTATAGATTGAAAAGTAAAAGATTGCAAAATAGTAGATCGGAAACTTATAAGATGTAAAATAGACCCGAGGAGCATAGGTTTGACTAGAAGCTTCTCTCATGATAGCAAATATTACCGAAACGATTCTGGATCTAGAGTATTAAGTTCATAAGAACATAGTAACGCTTTAAGCAAGATGACATGATGTAGCGGAATTAACTCAAGCAATATGATGAAAACCCAATCTTGTTATCCTCGATGGCAACAATACAATACGTGTCATGTCCCTTTCTGTCACTGGGATTGAGCACCGCAAGATTGAACCCAAAGCAAAGCACTTCTCCCATTACAAGTAAAACCAATCTAGTTGGCGGAACCAGACCGATAGTTCGAAGAGAATTAGTAAGATATTAGATCATGCATAAAAGAATTCAGCAGAAACTCAAATATTATTCATAGATAATCTGATCATAAAGCCACAATTCATCGGATCTTGACAAACACACCGCAAAAGAAGATTACATCGAATAGATCTCCAAGAACAATGAGGAGAACATGGTATTGTATATCAAAGAGAGAGAAGAAGCCATCTAGCTCCTATCTATGGACCCGTAGGTCTGTGGTAAACTACTGACACTTCATCAGAAGGGCAATAGGGTTGATGTAGATGCCCTCTGTGGTTGATTCCCCCTTCGGCACAATACCGAAAAAGGCATCCAGATGGGATCTCGCGAGAACAGAAGGTTGCGGCGGTGGAAAAGTGATTTCGATGGATGTACTGATGTTTCTAGAATATATGAGAATATATAGGAGGAAGAAGTAGGTCAGGGGAGGCTCGGGGGGCCCACAAGGTAGGGGGCGCGTCCTACCTCCCAGGGCACATCGTCCACCCTTGTGGCCGCCTCGAGGGTCCCTTGGCATGTACTCCAAGTCCATCTGGTGTCTTCTGGTCAAAGAAAAATCTTTGTAAAGTTTCGTTCCGTTTGGACTCCGTTTGATATTCCTTTTTTGCGAAACTCAAAAACAAGGAAAAAACAGAAACTGGCACTGGGCACTGGGTTAATAGGTTAGTCCCAAAAATCATATAAAATAGCATATAAAACATCCAAGATAGATAATATAATAGCATGGAACAATCAAAAATTATAGATACATTGGAGACGTATCACTGGATTAAGAGGACGAGGGATGTCATCGAGATGAACGTGTGTAGAACTCGGAGGTGATGTACGTTCAGTGCTTGATCAGTCGGAGCTAGAAGAAGTTCGAATATATCAACCGCGTTGTCAAATACTCCTGCTTTCGGTATACGAGGGTACATAGACACACTCTCCCCTTCTCGTTGTTATGCATCTCCTAGATAGATGTTACGTGGTCGTAGGAAATTTTTTGAAATTGCATGCAACGTTTCCCAATAGTGGCATCATGAGGCAGGTTGATACGTCTCCAACGTATCTACTTTTCCAAACACTTTTGTCCTTGTTTTGGACTCACTTGCATGATTTGAATGGAACTAACCCGGACTGACGTTGTTTTTAGCAGAATTTCCATGATGTTATTTTTGTGCAAAAATAAAAGTTCTCTGAATGACCTAAAAATTCACGGAGACTCGTTTTGGAAATAATTATAAATACTCATGAAAGAATCAGCATCAGGGGGCCCACACCCTACCCACGAGGGTGCAGGGCGCGCCTACCCCCTGGGCACGCCCCCTGCCTCGTGGGCCCCCTGGGACTCCACCGACCTCAACTCCAACTCTATATATTCACTTTTGGGGAGAAAAAATAGGAGAAGGATCCATCGCGTTTTACGATACGGAGCCGCCGTCAAACCCTAATCTTCCTCGGGAGGGCTGATCTGGAGTCCGTTCGGGGCTTCGGAGAGGGGAATCCATCGACATCGTCATCATCAACCATCCTCCATCACCAATTTCATGATGCTCACCACCGTGCATGAGTAATCCCTTCGTAGGCTTGATGGACGGTGATGGGTTGGATGAGATTTACCATGTAATTGAGTTAGTTTTGTTAGGGTTTGATCCCTAGTATCCATTATGTTCTAAGATAGATGTTGCTATGACTTTGCTATGCTTAACGCTTGTCACTAGGGCCCGAGTGCCATGATTTCAGATCTGAACCTATTATGTTTTTATGAATATATGTGAGTTCTTGATCCTATCTTGCAAGTTAATAGTCACCTACTATGTGTTATGATCCGGCAACCCTGAAGTGACAATAATCGGTGCCACTCCCGGTGATGACCGTAGTTTGAGGAGTTCATGTATTCACTAAGTGTTAATGCTTTGGTCCGGTACTCTATTAAAAGGAGGCCTTAATATCCCTTAGTTTCCAATAGGACCCCGCTGCCACGGGAGGGTAGGACAAAAGATGTCATGTAAGTTCTTTTCCGTAAGCACGTATGACTATATACGGAATACATGCCGACATTACATTGATGAACATGAGCTAGTTCTGTGTCACCCTATGTTATAACCGTTGCATGAGGAATCGCATCCGACATAATTATCCAGCACTGATCCATTTCCTACGAGCTTTTCATATATTGATCTTTGCTTAGTTACTTTTTTGTTGCCACTGTTACGATTGCTACAAAAACTGCTACTGTTACTTTTGCCACTGTTACCGTTACTTCCATACTACTCTGCTACTAAATACTTTGCTGCAGATATTAAGTCTTTCAGGTGTGGTTGAATTGACAACTCAACTGCTAATACTTGAGAATATTCTTTGGCTCCCCTTGTGTCGAATCAATAAATTTGGGTTGAATACTCTACCCTCGAAAACTGTTGCGATCCCCTATACTTGTGGGTTATCAAGACCATTTTCTGGCGCCGTTGCCGGGGAGCATAGCTCTATTATTGGAGTCACTTGGGATTTATATCTGTTGATCACTATGAAGAACTTGAAAGATGAAAGAACTAAGATTTTTCCCTCAACTACGAGGGGAGGTAAGTAACTGACATCTAGCTCTACACTTGAATCACCCTCTGTTATGAGTAAATTTGTGACACCTACACCTGCTATTGATTCTGATATGTCGTAGGTTATTGATGATGCCACTTCTGCCATGCATGATTCTTATGATGAAACTACTTCTATGCTTGATAATACTATGTCATTAGGTGAATTTCTTGACGAACAACTTGCTAGGACTAGAGAGAATTAAATTATTGGAACAGATAATATTGATGAAAGTGATGATGAAGATTCTCCCCCTAGAGATGAATTGCCTGATGTGCCTGAGGGTTATGTTATGGATGAAGAAACTGCTAGAGACATTTTTGCTTGCAAAGATAGATATGATCTTAAGAAACTGTTAACTAAGCTGAAACAAAAGTCTTTGAATGCAAGAATGAAATATGACCCTTCTTTTGCTACTTCACGTATCTGTATTTCTGATAAGGATTGTGATTTCTTTGTCGATCCTGAGTTAATTACTTTGGTCGAATCTGATCCTTTTTATGGCTATGAATCTGAAATTGTTGTGGCACATCTTACTAAATTGAGTGATATAGCCACCCTATTCACTCATGAGGAAAACATTCGTTACAACTATATCCTTAAGTTATTTCTGTTGTCATTAATGGGTGATGCTAAACGATGGTTTAATTCTCTTGCTCCTGGTTGTGTGCGTAGTCCCCAGGATATGATTTATTACTTCTCTCCTGAATATTTCCCCGCTCATAAGAAACAAGTTGCCTTAAGGGAAATATATAACTTTGTGCAAATTGAAGAAAAGAGTCCCCCACAAGCTTGGGGAGGCTTCTCCGATTACTTAATGCTTTGCGTGATCATCCTCTCAAGAAAAATGAAATACTTGATATCTTTTATAATGGACTAACGGATGCTTCCAGAGACCACCTGGATAGTTGTGCTGGTTGTGTTTTCAGGGAAAGAGCTGTTGAGCAGGCTGAATTGCTATTGAATAATATATTGAGTAATGATAATGATTGGACACTACCTGAACCAACTCCTAAGCCAACTCCGAAGAAAAGGGGTATTCTATTTTGTCAGTCCTGAAGATATGCAAGAGGCAAAGAAATCTATGAAAGAAAAGGGTATTAAAGCTGGAGATGTTAAGAATTTACCACCTATTGAAGAAATACATGGTCTTAATAACCCGACACCTGTAATAAAGGTAAATTCTCTCTATAGATTTGATGAAGGTGATATCCCTCTTAATAAGTCTGCTAGCCAATGCCTGGATGAGTTTGATAATTTTATTGTTAAACAAGAAAATTTTAATGCTTATGTTGGTAGACAATTGAAACGTAATGCTTATATGGTTGAACACTTGAGCGATTGTATGTCTAGTGTTAAAGGTGACCTTAAACTTATTAGTAAACATGCTTCTATGGTTACCACTCAGTTAGAACAAGTGCTTAAAGCACAAAATGATTTGCTCAATGAATTAAAAAATGATGTTAGAGTTATGACTAGAGGGGGTAGAATGACTCAGGAACCTTTGTATCCCGAGGACCACCCCAAGAGAGTTGAGCAAGATTCTCAGAGAACTAATGTTGATGCACCTAGTTCTTCTAAGAAGAAGAAAAAGAAAAATGATATGACTTTGCATGCTTCTAGTGAACCTGTTGTTGACACACCTGAGAATCCCAATGATATTTCTATTTCTGATGCTGAAACACAATTTGGTAATGAACATGAACCTAGTGATAATGTTAATGATGATGTTCATGTTGATGCTCAACCTAGCAATAACAATGATGTAGAGATTGAACCTGCTGTTGATCTTGATAACCCACAATCAAAGAATCAACATTATGATAAGAGAGACTTTGTTGCTAGGAAGCACGATAAAGAAAGAGAACCATGGGTTCAGAAACCCCTGCCTTTTCCTCCTAAACCATCCACGAAAAAGGATGATGAGGATTTTGAGCACTTTGCTGAAATGATTAGACCTATCTTTTTGTGTATGTGTTTGACTGATATGCTTAAAACAAATCCTTATGCTAAGTATATGAAAGATATTGTGACAAATAAAAGAAAGATACTTGAAGTTGAAATTTCCACCATGCTTGGCAATTATACTTTTAAAGGTGGAATACCAAAGAAGCTAGGAGATCCAGGAATACCAACTATACCATGCTCCATTAAAAGAAACTATGTTAAAACTGCTTTATGTGATATTGGAGCCGGTGTTAGTGTTATGCCCCTCTCTTTATATCGTAGACTTGATTTGAATAAGTTGACACCTACTAGAATATTTTTCCAAATGGACGATAAATCAACTGCTATACCTGTCGGTTGTGAGGATGTGCCTGTTGTGGTTGCAAACGTTATTATTTTAACGGACTTTGTTATTCTTGATATTCCTGAGGACGATAGTATGTCGGTTATCCTTGGTAGACCCTTTTTGAATACTGCAGGGGTTGTTATTGATTGCAACAAAGGTAATGTCACTTTTCATGTTAATGGTAATGAGCATACGGTGCACTTTCCGAGGAAACAACCTCAAGTCCAAAGTATCAATTCTATTGGAAAAATTTCAACGATCACTATTGGAGGTTTTGAATTCCCTCTTCCTACTGTCAAGAAAAAATAGGATATTCTTATTGTTGGGGGCATGCATATCCCTATTCAGGTAACCTAGTGTTACTCGAAAATTCTCTAGTTTCATGTTATTCCGAAAGAGTTTGTTAACAAGACTTGATCAACCTTGTTAGTGGATTCCTTTTAATGAGCATGAGATGGATGAAGTTAGAAAGCACGACTCTCTGTACCCTGTTTCTACTTTCTGTTATTTAGAATAAATAAAGGAAAAATAATATTTTCTTTCTGTGTTCTGGATTATCCTTGCAATAAAAATACCCCGAAAATAAAAGTTCTCCAAATGTCATGAAAATGAAATGTGATTTTTTGTAGAATATTTAAGAATTTCTGGCACTGAGAACACACCAGGGGGACCCACCATTTGGCCACGAGGGTGCAGGGCACGCCCCCCTGCCTCGTGGGCCCCACGTGGACCCCCTCCACTTATTCCAGCACCCACTCACTTTGTCTTCCTCCAGAAAAAAATCCTCCCATAGCTCAAACCCGTGTTCTAGCTCATCTTGCTGCCATTTTCGATCTCCTTGCTCAACTCTCCGTTCACAAAACTGTTTTGGGGGATTGTTCTTCGGTATGTGACTCATCCAATGGTCCAATTAGTTTTTGTTCTAGTGATTTATTTATTGCAAATTTTTGCTGATAATGTGACCATGTTCTTGAGCTTGCATGTCAAATTTATTTGGTCCAAAGTAGTTGTAATGCATGACTTAGCGTCTAGGCACTTATGGGAGTAGTTGCTATCAATATTGTTGAGTTTGGTTCACTTTTATTTTGAGTCTCTACAATTTTAGAAATTTTTCAGAGAAAGAAAATGATGAAGATATGGTTGAGCGGCTCTTCGAGCCGAAGCTCGAAGGATAAGCAGAATGAGGAGAATAAAAAGCCCAAATACAATCTTCCTCACACTGCGAAGGCCTCACCGACTTCCTCCACGACCAGCACGAACAGCGCGTACCTCATCTTGCCCGAGGTCATTTATGCATACCGGAGGCTGACACAAGTCCCAGAGCTTGAGCCTGAGCCCCCACTCGACCTTTATCGACACTCTGTTTATCAGTGGGATCCGGAGGAAATCACCAACCAGTGGCACCCTGAGGACCCTCCTCAGTACACCGGAGAGAGTAGCTTCGATCCGTGACCATATACCAACTTAGGCCAAAAGCCTAAGCTTGGGGGAGTACGTATTTCTCACTGATCTTACATTCATGTTCACACACTCATGCCAGTTGTCGGTGCTCATAAATTTGCATTGTACTATCCATGCTAGTTTATTTTCATTTCTAAGCCTTCTTCTTGTGTGTCTAAAAAACCTTAAGAAAAAACAAAAAACATTAGTTGTACTCCCTCCGTCCCATAATATAAGAACGTTTTTGACACTACACTAGTGTAAAAAACGTTCTTATATTACGGGACAGAGGGAGTAGCTTTTAGCTAGTTTACTTTCCATGCCTGTAGTAGTAGTAGTAGTAGTAATTAAAAGAAAACCCAACAAGATTTCTCATTCTTCTTTTGCTTGTTGGGAGCATTCCTGTGTAAATAGTTTTATTTCTTTTCTTTTCTTTGGGGGTCGATAGGAGAAGACCATGATGAAAATGTTGAGTGGCTCTCATATGCATAATCGTTGATTTAACTAAGAGCCTATATTACCTTGTCTTCTCCCTTGTATTAAGTGCTTGCAGATTCCAGCTTAGTCCAATTCACGTGCACTATTATTATTATCCACACCATTTGGTCATGCGAGTGAAAGGCAATAATGACGATATATGATGGACTGATTGAGATGAGAGAAGCTGGTATGAACTCGATCTACCTTGTTTTTGTAAATATGATTAGTTCATCGTTCATGATCTAGTCTATTATGAATGAAACATGTTTGCAATGACAATTAGAGATTATAGTTGCTCATGACATGCTTAATTAGCTATGAGCTTATAATGGTTCACCTTGCGTGCCAACATGCTATTAAAATGGTTGTGATGTGGTACGATAGGGTGGTATCCTCCTTTGAATGATTCGAGTGATTTGACTTGGCACACGTTCACGCATGTAATTGAAACAAAATCAACATAGCCTTCACGATATTTATGTTCATGGTGATTTATATCCTACTCATGATTGCACTCATTGTTGATTAATCTTAATGCATGTTCATGACTGTTTTCGCTCTCTAGGTGGTCGCTTCCTAGTTTCTTTTCTAGCCTTCACTTGTACTAAGTGGGAATACTGCTTGTGCATCCACTTCCATAAACCCCAAAGTTATTCCATATGAGTCCACCAAACCTTCCTATATGCGGTATTTACCTACCGTTCAAAGTAAATTTGTATGTGCCAAACTCTAAACCTTCAAATGAAATTCTGTTTTGTATGCTCGAATAGCTCATGTATCAACTAGGGTTGTCTATATCTTCCATGCTAGGTGGGTTATTCTCACGATGAGTGGACTTCGCTCATCATTCACGAGAAATGGTTGGTGATCGGGGTGCCCACTCCCATGCTTAAATCAAAATATAAATAAACAAGCTCCCCTTGGACTATTGTTGGTTTGGACGGTACCCGTTGTTTCGGATAAGCCGTGGAGTGTGTTTGATGGTGGAGGGGCAGTAAAACTTTACCATTCAGTTTGGGAACCGCCTTTAATGTGTGTAGCATGGAACATATCGAGAACTCTTGGTTGTTATGTTGACATTGAAAGCATGCCACTAAAAATATTATTTATCTCTGTTTCAAAACTCGAGCTATAGCACCTCTGCAAATCCCTACTTCCCTCTGCGAAGGGCCTATCTATTTACTTTTATGTTGAGTCATCATCCTCTTATTAAAAAGCACCAGTTGGAGAGCATCGCTGTCATTCGCATGAATTGCTATTAATTTACATTGAGTATGACTGTGACTGGATCTCTTTTACCATGAATTACAATGTCTAGTCAGTCCTTGATCTTCAGGGGTGCTCTGCATTAATGTTTTGTGGTCTCAGAAAGGGCTAGTGAGATACCATCTTGTTATATCATGTTATGATTGTTTTGAGAAAGTGTTGTCATCTGAGATTTATTATTATTGCTCGCTAGTTGATTCTGCCATTGATATGAGTAAACATGAGATCTAAGTGTTATTGTGAATATGGTTAGTTCATAATCTTTGTTGAAAACTTGAATGTTGGCTTTACATATTTGCAACAACAAGGTCAAACAGAGTTTGTTAAAGTTTTTCTTTATCACTTTCAGTTTGTCAACTGAATTGCTTGAGGACAAGCAAATGCTTAAGCTTGGGGAGTTGATATGTATCCAATGTATCTACTTTTCCAAACACTATTGCCCTTGTTTTGGACTCTAACTTGCATAATTTGAATGGAACTAACCCGGACTGACGCTGTTTTCAGCAGAATTGCCATGGTGTTATTTTTGTGCAGAAATAAAAGTTCACGGAATGACCTGAAAATCCACGGAGACACGTTTTGGAAATAATAAAAAATATTTCCGAAAGAATCAACATCAGGGGCCCACACCCTATCCACGAGGGTGCAGGGCGCGCCTGAGGGAGTCCTGTATTCAGGGGTCCTCGTGCATCTGGGTCGTTGAAGCTGGGCCATATTGGTGGGCCACGTAAAGAAGAAGCAGAATACTCTCCCCCGTATTCGGTCAGGACTCCTATGTACGTAGAAAGGCAAGTGTAGAGTCCGGATGTATCAATTACTTCCTCCCCAAGTCACCCTTGTAACCATAGGTCCCCTCCGGCGTGTATATAAGGCGGGGGGTTTAGTCTGTAGAGGGGATCATCAACATCACAATACCCTCATAGGCTAGGCTTTAGGGTTTAGCCATTACGATCTCGAGCTAGATCAACTCTTGTATTCATATTCATCCATATTAATATAGCAGGAAGTAGGGTATTGCCTTGATCGAGAGGGCATGAACCTGGGTAAACATCGTGTCCCCAGCCTCCTGTTATCATTGATCCTCTAAACGTATAGCTTGGGCCCCCCTACCCGAGATCTGCTGGTTTTAACACCGACAATGGTACTTTCATTGAGAACTCTGATGTGCGCTCGCGATGAGCGATCGATGGCTCGTCTCATCATCAGCAACAGGATCACCCTCGGAAACAACTTGGCCATTGGCCAGGTTCTCCAGCTCGGCGGATTCGCTATATGCGCCTGCATGGCCTAAGGGTCGGCCGCACTCCCTGCGGTCATCGAGCATCACCCCTATTCTGACTCCGGACACTCTGATGACGCGACCTTGGCAGATCTCTCGCCCTTAAACGAGCTGCTGGATTGCATCGCCACCCTGGGGCTTTCATTGCCAGGAGATCAGATCGGACTTAAATCCGGTCATGATGAGATCGATCCCTTCCCGATCACTCATCTAGTGGCAGCAGTTGAGGACGAAGCCGAAGAGACTTCTCCTCTCGAGATAGAGACCGTTACAGTTTGGATCTTCGAACCCTTCGAGCCGAACACGCCCCTGTCGGGAGGCGCTTTATGTTCTTTCAGCTCTGGGACTGACACCGGGCCCGAAAGACGAGTAGATCCTGTCAAACCCGGATCATCCCCGTCGGAGGTTGTCAAAACCCCGAATACCACTTTGGGTTGGGACCAAAAATTACCAACATCCACCCACCCTCGGAAAAACTCTCCAAGTAAATCGGATCTCTGGACATAGATGATCTCGCGAACATACAACAGCAGCCCGAGGAAACGGGCAAAGCTCTTCTGTGCGAGATTCCTGCTTGTTAAAAACAAAATCAGGGACTTTTGCGACGACGAGGCGGTCTATCTATTTTATCGCAACTGCACGGACGAGGGAGTCTTGAACGCCCTCAACCGACATCGTGTTCTGAGTTTCACAGAACTGTCGCATTTAGTACAAAAGTACTGCACAATGGAAAACACTTGGAAAGCCCAGAATACACCTCTCGGACAGTCCATACCCGGACAGTACATTATCAAGGCTAAATGGACATACCCTAGAAGGTCATCCGATAACATGCCTATTGGCAAGAAGTACAAACCTTTTTAAGGCACAAGTCCATACTGGACGAACTGCCTGATATACCTTGCCAAATACACGCAGCCCCGGACAATGTCCCAAACCATTGCCTTAGAGCGTGTTGGGTACTCCGGTAGGTAGGAAAGAGCGGTGCGGCAATTCTTGCCACCGCCGTAGCAAGGGAAAAGGACGTCGGTGTCTTCACTGTCTTCGAGACATTCTCCTCAAATAACCGCCACAAGAGAGCAAATCGCGAACTTGCCAAGGTCTGCCAAATTAGCTCGGCAAGCCCATGGAGCAACACGGCAATCAGTTTTTCTGCCAAAGACGCACCCCGAGTCCGACCGATCCGAGCATCAGCAGCACTTGTACTAGATCCAATAGTGGACGGCTTCCGCCTCACTAAGGTACTTATGGACGGAGGAAGCGGACTGAACCTCATATATGAGGAAACGCTTGCAAAAATGCAGGTTGAAAATCCCGCATTGAGCACACTAACACAACCTTTAGAGGAATTATACCCAGCCGCGAAGCTCGGTGTTCGGGAAGCATTAAGCTCGAAGTAGTATTCGGCACATCCGATAACTACAGATTGGAGGAACTGCTCTTCCACATTTTTCCTTTCACAGCGGATACCACGCCCTTCTAGGACGGGACGCTTTCTCACGCTTTCAAGCTATACCCCATTTCGGGTACATGAAGCTTAAAATGCCAGGACACAATGGAGTGATCACATTAACAAGTGATCCGGATAGAGCACTCCGCGCCGAGAACAAGACAGCATCCTTAGCCTTAGAGGCATTATCCGAAGCCCTTGCGGCCGAAGAATTAACTACCCTACAATCAAAGGTGGATAAGGACGATGTGATCCTCGCCAAAAGATTGAAGTCTACCTCCTTCAAGCCAGCAGATGAAATCATCAAATTTCAAGTGCACCCAACGGACCCTAATAAGACAACATCTATCAGGGCACAGCTAGATCCGGTGGTAGACAGCGCGTTGCGCGCCTACCTTCGGGAAAATTAGGATATATTTGCCTGGCACCCTTCAGACATGCCGGGAATCCCCACGCAGGCTGGCCGAACATAGCCTCAATATTATCAAAGGGTTCAAACAAGTCAAGCAGTCACTGTGATGGTTTTCTGAACCGAAAAATACAAGCAATGGGAGAGGAGCTAGCCAAGCTATTGGAAGCCGGATTCATCATAGAAATTAAACACCCGGATTGGCTAGCCAACCTAGTCATGGTACCGAAAAAGGATAAATGCTTGCGCCTCTGCGTCGACTTCATAGACCTAAATAAGGCATGTCCCAAGGATCACTTTCCTTTGCCCCGCATTGATCAAATTATCGATGCAACGGCCAGACACGACTCGTTGTGCTTCCTTGATGCTTATTCCGGATACCATCAGATAAAGATGAAGGAATCCAATCAGGCCGCAATGCCATTTATCACCCCGTATGGTCCTTTCTGTTTCAACACTATGCCCTTTGGACTTAAAAACGCTGGCGCCACATATCAACGCATGATTCAAACATGCTTAGAAAAACAAATTGGCAAAACTGTGGAGGCATATGTTGACGATGTTGTCGTTAAGACCAAACACGTCGAGACTTTGGTGGAAGATCTCCGCCTTACGTTTGCCAACCTTCGAGAATATGACATAAGGCTCAATCCAGAAAAATGTGTTTTCGGTGTTCTAGCCAGAAAGCTATTAGGGTTTATCATATCCCATAGAGGAATTGAAGCTAACCCAGCTAAAATCCAGGCCTTGTCAGAACTCAAAATACCAACGGACCTCAAGCAAGTGCAAAAACTAGCAGGCTGCGTAGCGGCCTTAAGCCGCTTCATCTCCAGATTAGGAGAAAAAGCATTGCCACTTTATAGATTGCTACGACGCACTGATAATTTCAAATGGACGGACGTGGCCACAACCGGATTGGAAGAAATAAGAACTCTATTAGCGAGCAACCCAATCCTAGCCGCCCCCGGTGCTGGCGAACCAATGTTGCTGTATATATCAGCCACTCACCAGGTAGTGAGTGCCGTGCTCGTCATCGAACAAGCCGAAGAGGGACATAAATTCCCCGTTCAAAAACCCGTATACTACGTATCCGAGGTTCTAACACCGTGCAAATCATGGTACCCCCACTATCAGAAAATTGCCTATGTGGTATGCATGTCATCTCGAAAACTTCGACACTACATTCAAGAGTGTTCGATCACAGTGGCATCCAAGGTAACACTCAATGATATTATTAACAATAAAGACGCCATGGGACGCATAGCCAAATGGGCCATCAAGCTCTTGTCGTTCGAAATATCCTATAAGCCACGCCGGACTATTAAATCCCAGGTGTTGGCTGACTTTGTCACAGAATGGACCGAAGCCGAACTCCCTAAAGAGTACGGCTCATACTCCCACTGGACAATGTACTTCGACGGTTCCAAAATGCTAGCCGTATTGGGGGCCGGCGTAATATTGATATCTCCTACTAGGGATAAAGTCATGTACGTTCTGTAAATTATGTATACGGACTCGAACAATGCGGCCGAATATGAGGCCCTATTACATGGTCTCCGCCTAGCTATATCCATGGGCATACAATGCCTCGAGGTACGCGGAGACTCAAACCTCGCTATCTCCCAAATTAATGGAGATTTTGATGCGAAGGATTCAAAAATGGCAGCTTATCACAATGCTATATTGAAAATGTCATCTAGATTTGAGGGGCTGGAATTCCATCACGTAGCCCGGGATAATAACCAGGCCACTGACGTACTCGCTCGTATGGGCGCTAAATGTGACCCCGTCCCACCTAACACATTAGTGGAAAGGCTATTTAAGCCATCAGTAACATGGCAGGACGTGAGCAGCGATACAAATTCAGATCCGAACACACCCCCGGCCAAACTTAACCAAGACGTCATCGGAGACCCAGACATGGAGATAACTCCTTCAGATCACGAAATCATGGCTGTCATAGTCTCCTGGACAGAGCCCTTCCTAGCTTACCTTAGAAGGCAGGAACTCCCCGATGACCAAAATTAGGCCCGCCGCATAGTCCGGCGTTCTAAAGCCTACAAAGTTCATGAAGGTGAACTATATAAGAAAAGCACAACTGGTATTCTAAAATGGTGCATCTCTGAAGAGGAGGGAAGGCAAATTCTCACTAAAATACACGCTGGAATGGGCGGCCACCATGCCGCAGCCCGGGCGCTCGTAGGCAAAGCTTCTCGAGCTGGCTTTTACTGGTCCACTGCCCGAGCAGATGCCCAGACCTTAGTCCAACACTGTGTTGGCTGCCAGCTCTTTGCAAATCAAAGTCACATGCCTCCCACCGCTCTGAGAACAATCCCAATTACTTGGCCTTTTGCGGTCTGGGGGCTTGATATGGTCGGACCCCTTAAAGGGGGAAGCCATAAAAAGAAATACTTGCTAGTGATGGTGGATAAATTCACTAAATGGATAGAAGCCAAGCCAGTAAAAACAGCTGAGGCAGGGCCTGTGATAGATTTTATATACGGCATAGTACACTGTTATGGTGTCACGCATAGTATTATCACAGAGAATGGCTCCAACTTCACAGCTGACGAGGTAAAAAATTGGTGCGCAAAGTTAGGTATTAAACTTGATTACGCTTATGTGTACCATCCTCAAACAAACGGTCAAGTCGAAAGAGCCAATGGTATGATAATGAGCGACATTAAACCCCGACTAGTGCGCTCCCTATGGGAGTCTGATAAACACGGGGTCGAAGAGCTTGACTCCGTACTCTGGGGGCTGCGGACCACACCTAATCATACGACTGGATATACACCTTTTTTCATGGTGTATGGCGCAGAGGCTGTTCTTCCCTGCGATATTATTCATGACTCACCTCGAGTGCGCATGTACGAGGAGAGAGAAGCCGAGCTAGATCGGCAGGATGACCTAGATGGACTTGAAGAGGAGCGCGATACAGCGCAAGCCCGTTCCGCATTTTATCAACAACAGGCCAGGCGATACCAGAGCAGAGAAGTGCGGGCCAAGACATACAACATCGGCGAACTCGTTTTACGCCTCCCGGGGAAGAAAAAGGACAAGCTCAAACAAAAATTGGAGGGCCCCTTCATTATCGACGAAGTACTCACCGGTGGAGCCTATCGCCTTCGCAATGCACAGGACAACCGCCATGAACCGAACCCGTGGAATGCTGCCAGGCTCCGACGATTTTATGGATAGTTTGGTAGCAATTTTTTCCTCCTTATAAGTTATGTCTTGTCTTTTACCTTTTATTTTTTTTCTCCTTTTCTTTTTACATTTTTCTCTCATTGGCAAGTATTCGACTCGCCCGAACTGCCACAGGATAAGTACATCTTCGAATGTATCTACCTCAAATATACCTGGGGGCTTCTTTAACGAAGCCCATTACCAATAAAGCTTATTGCTTAAAATGTCGTCTGTTTTTTACAGTCCTTCCTTGCCATTATATGCACCAATATGACTTAAGTTCTGGCCAAGCTGGGTTGCCTGGCTCCTATGCTTACCCCTACATTTCCGGTTGTTCGGCTAGGGTGTAAAGGGAGCACCTCTGTGATTGTTACAACCGGTTAATCCGGATATGTACCTTAAACTAGGTGAAGCCGAAAGCTAGCGCTCTTAAGGGAATGATCGGTCGGCGGATACACGACATATCGCATTCTAAAGCGTATTTTAAACTACCACAGGATATGGCATCCTACAATCCTTTTCATAGAATCAAAAGCCTAGGCCCGCATCTTTATGCACGCCGAACCAGGGAAAGGAACCCCTAACGAAACTATTCTCTCTGGAAGATGTTTCTTACGTTAAATAGTAATATAACATAACTCCCCGAACACAGTTTGTCTGTTCAAGCAATTATGACCAGATTGCTTGGATTCCGAAAATATCACGTGTTTTACCACAGATGTAGTATACGGAAGCACTCCAGCCTTTGGGTTTATGGAGGTTAAAGCAGATGGTCGGCCATGACAAACTTTATATATTTGGCTGGAGATAAGTTTGATGGTAAGAGTACATTAATACATAGAATCAAACAACTACTCTTTTTCTATTCCCTCTATAAGTCTATCTAGTTTACAGTCCTGTTGGGAAAGCTTGGCAGCTATCTCTACTTGGTCATATACCAAATGAAGAGGAATTTCTTGTCCATCGGACGTTCGAGGTCCCACACGAGCCATATGATTTGGATCAAGACGAGTGTAGCGCGTATTCACCATGGCCCAGGCTTCTCGAGCACCCATGCGACATGCTGATGATTTCCACAGTTCGAAGCGGCGCCGAGCCCCTTTGAACAGGTCCGCCAAGTCCTCCATAGTTTCTGGAGGTGAGTCGCCTGGCCATAAATCCCCGGCCATACTCTTCATGGCCTTCCGAGCCCGCTCGTGGAGCCTAGAAAGCTCTTGCAGCACATCACCCTCAAAACCGGACACTCCTCCTTCGGGCTGCCCAGTTAACAAACATGCAGGAAAAGTTTTATGATAAACTTCCAAAATAAGAGACTATAAGGAGAGCTATGTATAAGGGACATACTGAACATGTCGCCCTTTAGCCTCCGGTTCTCTTCCAAGGCGCTTGAGAGTTGGGCCCTTACGCCCTTTAGCTCCTGTTCGAGCCTAATATTTCTATCCTGCACTTGGTTCCTTTTATCTATGGCTTGCATCAATACGCGCTTCCCAGCAGCTATTTCATCTTCGGCAATTTTTTTGTCTGCCAAAGCAACCCTTATCTCCCTCTCCAGTTGGTCGGTCGACCCTGTTGTTGTATTACGATTAGAATGTACATAACGACTTAGTAATCAGCACATGTTTAAGACTAAAAGTCTGCTCTGCCTTGATGACCTTTGAGTTTTAGAATAGTTATATCACTTTCATGCCCGATTCAATGTTGCTTTGTCGCTCTGCATGATTATGACCGTTATTGCTCTCTAGTTGGTCGCTTCCCAGTCTTTTGCTAACCTCCACCTGTACTAAGCGGACTGACTGCTTGTGCATCCAAAATCCTTAAAACCTGTTATGCCATATGAGTCCACCATACCTTCCTATACATGGTATTTACCTGCCATTCCTAACGAAGACTTTCGTGTACCATCTCAAAATTAATCAAAAGCATTTCTCTTTTTGTGCCTCTGTTTTAGCTCATGAGGAAGTAGTAGTTAATTCGTGATCTTTTTAAGTTGGACAAGTTTCACCCCTGGATTTCATGTCTAATGTGCAAACCCCTAATACGAGAAGGAACTGGCATAGAGTGCGCCCAGCTCATAAAAGATAATACAACAAACAAACCCTCCTTCACGCTTTGTTCATGAGAAATCAGAAAACTTTGGCAGTGATAAACAAAGGAGATTAAGAGGATGTGATCGTCCTCATGCGGGAGCCGTTCCTCGAGACTTGTCTAGCTTAAGAAGTGATTGAGTTATCTGCTAGCATTCGTTGACGAAATATGCACCTCTCAAAAACATTTTTACCTCTGTTTTTAAAACCAAGAGCTCTAGTACATGTTTAGTTTTTGTTTCCAACCACGGGTTTTCAACCTTGCCAACAAAAGCCACGGTTTGAGAGTCTCCACCTTCTTTCTTCAAAGCACTAACTAGGAGAGCATAATTGTCATTCTGAGTGTAATGTGCATTGTCCCAAAGTATTACATTGTCTTCTGCATGCTTGTGATATGATTTATTCTGAAATTCTTAGTTCTAGTCTCCTTTAAAACTCTGGAGGAGTTTCTGCATTTATGTTTTGCTTCACTCATGGAGACTAGCGAGATACCACCCTAGTATGCTCAAGCTATGTGCAATGTAATCTTGTCTTGATTTTCAGTAATATATTATTTACTTTTAAGTATTTGTGACTAGTCACTTGAAAGAAGGATTGCTCCTTGCATTGTCCTCATAGTACTGTTTCAATACTTGCTAGACTCTTTTCGTAGTACATGCTTATATACATCTAATGAAGCAAAAGAGTTTGTCAAAGTTTTCTTTGTCGCGTCCAGTTCGTTGAATTGAATTGCTTGAGGACAAGCAATATGCTAAGCTTGGGGGAGTTGATACGTCTCAAACGTATCTACTTTTCCAAACACTTTTGATATTGTTCTGACCTCATTCTTGCATGATTTGAACTAAACTAACCCGGACTGATGCTGTTTTCAGCAGAGCTGCCTGTATGGTTTTATTGTGTGCAGGAAAATGGATTTTTAGGTATCTCAGAAAAATCCACGAAAAATCACAGAAAATCCACGCAACCGAAGGAACCAGGAGCCAGAAGGGGGGCCAGAGGGGGGCCAGGGGGTGCCCAGGCGCCCTGGTGGCGCGGCCCAGCCCCTGGCCGCGCCGGGGGGTCGCATAGGTGGGCCCCACACCCCCTGGTGCCCTACTTTGCCTCGTATTTTTACTCGCGACACGGAAACCCCAGATCATAAGTTCTTTTCGCAGTTTTCCGTCGCGGAGCCGCCGCCACCCTCTGTTCTTCTTCGGGAGGGCTAATCTGGAGGCTGAATTGGCCTCCGAAGAGGGGAGATCGTCGCCATCGTCATCATCATCACCACTCCATCATCCCTCCATGACTTCTCCTTCCATGTGTGAGTAATCCCCTGCTGTAGGCGAAGGGGATGGTAGGGATTGGATGAGTTAGATCATGTAATAGTTTGTCAGATCATTGGGGGCATGTTGCCTATCATCTACTATGGTGTTTATCATCTTTGCTTCAACTTGTTATTCTTAATGCTTGACACTTAGGGCCCGAGTGCCATGATTTCAGATCTGAACCATATGTGTTTGCATGAATATTTTGTGTTCGTGATCCTATCTATGAGTTGTTTGCACCTGTTACGGTTCGGAACTGGCGATCCCAAAAGTGACAGCTTGGGACACCAAAGGGGATGGTCCGTAGTTTGAGGATCACATGTATCCATTGAGTTCATTGCTTTGTTCCGGTGCTCTTTGACAGGAGCACCTTAATCTCCATAAGTTCCTTTTGGCCCCGTTCGTAGCAGGATGGTAGGACAAAAGATGTTGTGGAAGTTCTTATTGCAAGCACGTACAACTACCTACGGGATACATGCCTAATGTTTGATATTTGCCTAGATGATCATTACTTTTCCGTGTGCCGTGCCCCAAGTTAGAATCATGATATATCTCATCCATGCAGCGCCCAACCATCCGTATCCCTAGCCTACAGTGTTTTAAATCCTGGTGGTTACTAGTCGCTACTTTTGCTATTTACTTTTGCTATTTACTCTTGCTATTTACTCTTGTTGTTTACTTTTACTATCACTATCATCACTATCATATCACTGTTACCACTTATCTTTTGTTGCAAGTAAGTATATTTCAGGTGCGGTTGAATTGACAACTCAACTGTCAAAGCTTATAAATACTCTTTGGCTCCCCGTGTGTCAAATCAATAAATTGGGTTATTCTTACCCGCGAAGACTATCTCGATCCCTTACGGTTGAGGGTTATCAGTGGGTAAGGCGCACTGGGAAATCTTCTCTTTAATGAGATATGTTCTAAGTACTTACGCGGGAAGAAGGAATGAGGCCCGGGTAATCGGCTACTATAGCCACCAGGGTGCCCTCACTGCAGGCTTGATAGAAGACTCCCTCTTCTAGCTCTATGCCTATGTCCGGATCTTCATCATATCCAGGGCCCGCATTTTGAAACTGGTCCTCCGGCTGTGGGGCGGGACTGTTAATCCCCTCGATCACCTTCCTCCACTCCTATTGGGAGAAATCGAATTCAGTTTGGTCAATACATCATAACGAAGAGAAAGTGGGTGGTCAAGAGAGAGACTTACCCAGTCAGGAGGATTGTACATAAAAAACCCTCTCGGCACGTTAAACGAATGAAGTCTTGCTTTTCTCCCTTATAAAGACCTTCCAGGACAGCGGCTAGAGCGGCGGGGTCATCCGGACCTGGGCGTAAGCAGCGCGAGGCATCATCCTGGCCATTATAGTGCCACATTGGAAATCCTCTGGCTTGAAGCGGCTGCACGCATCGCTTTATTGAAATGGCCATCACTTCGATTATAGACAACCCCGAACTAGCGAGAAATTTGATCTTGCCAACTAGTCTACTAACCTCCTCTCTCTCTTCTTCAGAAGGACTGTGGGGACACCAGTTGAAAAGCTTATTTGGCGGAGCACTGGAATATTTGGGGAGGCCTCGCCTAACTGGATCCGGCAGAGCGACGTCCTCAATGTAAAACCACTCCGAAGGCCACTCTTCGGATGCTTTCTTCAGAGTACCGGGCAGATAGCCTGTCCCGGCTATGCGCCATACTTTGGCACCACCAACTTCAAATATGGATCCCATTTCAGAGCGAGGGACAAGGCAGAAGTACTTTCGTCACAGCTCAAAGTGAGGTTTGCAGCCCAAGAACAGTTCGCATAAAGCAACAAAACCCGCGATATGCAGGATAGACCTCGGCGTAAGATCATGCAGTTGGAGACCATAGAACTCCAGGAGTCCCCTAAGGAAGGGGTGGACGGGGAACCCTACGCCTCTTAAAAGGAAGGGGACAAAACATACCCGCTCTCCATCGGAGGGGTTGGGAAAGCTCTCCGCCAAGGCTTGATTGTCGATAGAAGTTAGTCCGGCCTGGACGGAGACTATATCCTCGGGAGGGAGATATCCCTGCACTTCTAGTGTCCTTAGACGCTGATGGGCCTCTAACCCCTCGTTGGTTACCCCAAGTGGAAGGTGTAAGATGCAGTGTCGCGGAAGTTTTTCCCTTAGCAAAGATGCCAAGGATCGAATCCCCAGAGACTCCTAGGTTCAACAAGTAGGTGTCAACTGCTAACGGCGCCAGATATTAGCAATCAACGTGGACCTGCACACAGATACAAATAACTTTGCTCCCAACAAGTACAGAGAGGTTGTCAATCCCTCCGGCCTTGTACTTCACAAAGGATTAAAAGCAAATGATAGTAGTGATAGATAGTGTTTGCAATAGTAAGTAAAAGCGAAAAGTAAATAGCGGATGTGATCAATGATGGTAATATGGACCGGAGTCTCATGATGTTCACTAGTGATGTCTCTCTCCCAAAAGACGATAAAACAGCTATGTGAGGTAAACGAATTACAGCTGGGCAATTGACAGGACCACGAACGCAAACCAATGCTGACTACATTGCAAGAAAGGTTGAGGTTCAAAGCATGGTCGGTACACCAAAGTAAGTAGACCGAAATCCATCAATATCAACTACTAATCATCCACCTTGAGATATCTATCCAGAACATCTCGCTGGTATTAAGTTGCGAGCCCCACCCATAGTGTAAACTCAAAGCAACAGACAACTGCATTAAAAGAACTTTGCGTAAAGTAAACAATCCTTGCACCCGCGGGCACAAGCACCGTTGTTTTCCCCCTTGTGGCAACAGCACATCCCCTAGACTCATGTTTCTGTCACTCAATCTAGTCATCGAGGGGCATGAACCCACAATCAAGCATAACGTTCCCTCTTGGAGTCACTACCTACTACTTGGCCAAAGCAATAAATAACAACGGAGAACATGCAAGAATTACTTATGAACATAAATATAAAAGAGGTGAATCAAATATATTACTCAAGATCAATCTGAACATAATCTCATAATCCATCGGATCCCAGCAAACTCAACATAGCAACAGCATAAGGATTACATATGTGCCTCGATCATGTAGGGCAGCTCACGAGGACTAATTAGTGAAGCACAAGAACGGGAGGAGAACATCACATAGCTACTGGTCATGGACTCATGGTCCAAGGGAGACTACTCACGACTCATCCGGGAGGCGTCCATGGTGGTGGAGAAGCTCCCGGTGGTGATCCTCCCCTCCGGCAGGGTGCCGGGAAGAGTTCTCCTGGTGCTCCCGATCTTGGAAGCGGCGGCGGCGGCGGAACAGAGATGGGATCGCGAAAAGAGTTCCTGTTCTGAGGGTTTCGGAGGACGCTTTAAATATATGCCAAAGGGGGGCATCGCGGAAGCTTCGGGGGGCCCAGGCGCCCCCCCTGCGCGGCCTAGGGGGGGGCGCGCCGCCAGGGCGCCTGGAGCCCTGGTGCCCCCCCCCCCCCCCGCTGTCCTTCGGACGCACGGTAGTTTCCGAAACGCTGATTTTTTATATAATTTTTCTGGATTTTTCCTGGCAGTTCTCGTAACGTGAAAACCTAAAATACAAAAACAGCCGAAAACAGAAACTGGCACTGGGGTGCACTGGATTAGTAGGTTAGTCCAAATATGATCAAAAGTGTATGGAAGTGTATGAATATCATAGCAATATCACCCAAAAGTGGCATGGAACAAGCAGAAATTATAGATACGTTTTGGACGTATCAGACGCGCATGGGACACAGAGTAACTTTTCCAATCTCCTCCATGAGGGTCGTGAGGGCGCGAGGAAGAGCTTGGGGCACTAGCCATGTTTGAAGATTTTTTGCAGGCACTAGGGTTTCTTTCGCGTGGAATGGAATGGAGAGGCAACTGGGATCTATTCTCTTATATAGGTGCCTTCCCTACACAGTCAAGGGGGTATTTGTAAAACTGCCTAGACGGTTCGCATTCATTGGACACGTGGAAGCCAAGGCGGCGGCGAGGAATCAATGGAATACAATATTTAAAGAAGTTGAACTATCATCTAGGAGGACTCACCTTGCAAGACCGAAGACATGAAGCCGGACGCATTCTCGTCCTTGAAGGCAAGTCCGGGGGCTACTGAGGGAGTCCTGTATTCAGGGGTCCTCAGGCATCCGGGTCGTTGTAGTTGGGCCATATTGGTGGGCCACGTAAAGAAGAAGCAGAAGACTCTCCCCCGTGTTCGGTCAGGACTCCTATGTACGTAGAAAGGCAAGTGTAAAGTCCGGATGTATCAATTACTTCCTCCCCAAGTCACCCTTGTAACCATAGGTCCCCTCCGGCGTGTATATAAGGCAGGAGGTTTAGTCTATAGAGGGGATCATCAACATCACAATACCCTCATAGGCTAGGCTTTAGGGTTTAGCCATTACGATCTCGAGGTAGATCAACTCTTGTATTCATATTCATCCATATTAATATAGCAGGAAGTAGGGCATTACCTCGATCGAGAGGGCCTGAACCTGGGTAAACATCGTGTCCCCAGCCTCCTGTTATCATCGATCCTCTAAACGCATAGCTTGGGCCCCCTACCTGAGACCTGCCGGTTTTGACACCGACAGTGCCCCCCTGCCTCGTGGCCCCCCTGGGACTCCACTAACCTCAGCTCCAACTCTATATATTCACTTTCTGGGAGAAAAAAATAGGAGAGAAGGATTCATCACATTTTACGATATGAAGCCGCCGTCAAGCCCTAATCTTCCTTGGGAGAGCTGATCTGGAGTCCGTTCGGGGCTCCGGAGAGGGGAATCCGTCGCCATCGTCATCATCAACCGTCCTCCATCACCAATTTCATGATGCTCACCGCCGTGCGTGAGTAATCCCTTTGTAGGCTTGATGGACGGTGATGGGTTGGATGAGATTTACCATGTAATTGAGTTAGTTTTGTTAGGGTTTGATCCCTAGTATCCATTATGTTCTAAGATTGATGTTGCTATGACTTTGCTATGCTTAATGCTTATCACTAGGGCCCGAGTGCCATGATTTCAGATCTGAACCTATTATATTTTTATGAATATATGTGAGTTCTTGATCCTATCTTGCAAGTCAATAGCCACCTACTATGTGTTATGATCCGGCAACCCCAAAGTGACAATAATCGGGACCACTCCCAATGATGACCGTAGTATGAGGAGTTCATGTATTCACTAAGTGTTAATGCTTTGGTCTGGTACTCTATTAAAAGGAGGCCTTAATATCCCTTAGTTTCCAATAGGACCCCTTTGCCATGGGAAGGTAGGACAAAAGATGTCATGCAAGTTCTTTTCCATAAGCATGTATGACTATATACAGAATACATGCCTACATTACATTGATGAACTGGAGCTAGTTCTGTGTCACCCTATGTTATAACTGTTGCATGAGGAATCGCATCCGACATAATTATCCATCACTGATCCATTGCCTATGAGCTTTTCACATATTGATCTTTCCTTAGTTACTTTTCCATTGCTACTGTTATGATTGCTACAAAAACTGCTACTGTTACTTTTTCCACCGTTACTGTTACTTCCATACTACTTTGCTACTAAATACTTTGCTGTAGATATTAAGTCCTTCAGGTGTGGTTGAATTGACAACTCAATTGCTAATACTTGAGAATATTCTTCGGCTCCCCTTGTGTCGAATCAATAAATTTGGGTTCAATACTCTACCCTCGAAAACTGTTGCGATCCCCTATACTTGTGGGTTATCACAGGTCTATGCGTAGATGATATGCACGAGTTGAACACAAAGAGTTGTGGGCGGTGATAGTCATACTGCTTACCACCAACTTCTTATTTTGATTCGGTGGTATTGTGGGATGAATCGGCCCGGGCCAACCATACATGACCACGTTCATGAGACTAGTTCCACCGGAAGACATGCAACTTGTTTTGCATAAAGGTGGTTGGCGGGTGTCTGTTTCTCCTACTTTAGTTAAATCGAATTTGACTGTGGCCAGTCCTTGGAGAAGGTTAAAACAGCAAACTTGACGAAACACCGTTGTGGTTTTGTACCGTAGGTAAGAACGGTTATTGCTAGAAGCCCGTAGCAACCACCTAAAACTTGCAACAACAAAGTATAGGATGTCTAACTTGTTTTTGGAGGGCATGTTGTGATGTGAGATGGTCAAGACATGATGTGTTATACATAATTGTGTGAGATGATCATGTTTTGTAAATTATCGGCAACCTACAGGAGCCTTATGGTTGTCTCTTTATTGTATGAAATGTAAACGTCATGTAATTGTTTTACTTTATCGCTATGAGTTAGCAATAGTCGTAGAAGCAATAGTTGGCGAGACAACCATGACGCTACGATGGAGATCAAGGTGTCAAGCCGGCGACGATGGAGATCATGCCGATGCTTTGGAGATGGAGATTAAAAGCAAAAGATAATGATGACCATATCATGCCACATATTATGATTGCATGTGATATTTATCCTTTATGCGTCTTATTTTCCTTAGATCGATGGTAGCATTATAAGATGATTCCTTCTCTTAATTTCGGGATAAAAGTGTTCTCCCTGAGTATGCACCATTGTGACAGTCCGTCGTTTCGAGACACCACGTGATGATCCGATGTGATAGACTCTACGTTCATATACAACGGGTGTAAGCCAGATTTACACATGTAGAATACTTGGGTTAAACTTGACGAGCCTAGCATGTACAGACATTTCCTGGGAACACACTGGAGACCGAAAGGTCGAACATGAGTCATATAGTAGATATGACCAACATAGAGATGTTTACCATTGATGACTACTCCATCGCACGTGATGATCGGACATGGTTTAGTTGATTTGGATCATGTTTCACTTAGATAACATGAGGTATGTTCATTTAAGTGGGAGTTCATTAGTGACTTGATTAATTGAACTTAATTTATCATGAACTTAGTCCTGATAGTATTTGCATATATATGTTGTAGATCAATAGCTCGCGATTTAGCCCCCCTGTTTTTTGATATGTTCCTAGAGAAAACTAAGTTGAAAGATGTTAGTAGCAATGATGTAGACTGGGTTGGTGATCTAAGGATTATCCTCATTGCTGCACAGAAGTATTATGTCCTTGATGCACCGCTAGGTGACACACCTATTGCAGGAGCAGATGCAGACGTTATGAACGTTGGCAAAGCTCAATATGATGACTAATTAATAGTTTAGTGTGCCATTCTTTACGGCTTAGAACCGGGACTTCAAAAACTTTTTGAACACCACGGAGCATATGAGATGTTCCAAGAACTTAAATTGGTATTTCAGACTCATGCCCATGTCGAGAGGTATGAGACATCTAACAAGTACTTTGCCTACAAGATGGAGGAGAACAGCTCAGCTGGTGAGCATGTGCTCAGAATGTCTGGGTGCTACAATCACTTGAATCAAGTGGGATTTAATCTTCTAGATAAGATAGTGATTGACAAAGTTCTCTAGTCACTATCACCAAGCTACTAGAACTTCATGATGAAATATAATATGCAAGGGATGACGAAAATGATTCCCAAGCTCTTCGCGATGCTAAAATCGGCAAAGGTAGAAGTCAAGAAAAAGCAAGTGTTTATGGTTAACAAGACCACTAGTTTCAAGAAAAGGGGCAAGGGGAAGAAAGGCAACTTCCAGAAGAATGGCAAGCAAGTTGTCACTCCCGAGAAGAAGCCCAAAGCTAGACCCAAGCCTAAAACTAAGTGCTTCTACTTCAAAGGAAATGGTCACTTGAAGCGGAACTACCCCAAATATTTGGCGGATAAGAAGGATGGGAAAGTGAACAAAGGTATATTTGATATACATGTTATTGATGTGTACCTTACTAGTGCTCGTAGTAGCCCCTGGGTATTTGATACTTGTTTGGTTGCTAAGATTAGTAACTTGAAACAGGAGTTGCAAAATAAACGGAAGCTAGTTGAGGGTGAGGTGATGATGTGTGTTGGAAGTAGTTCCTAGACTGATATGATCATCATCGCACACTCCCTATACTTTAGGGATTAGTGTTAAACCTAGTAAATGTTATTTGGTGTTTGCATCGAGCATGAACAACGTTGGATCGTGTTTACTGCAATATGATTATTCATTTAAGTTAGAGAATAATTGTTATTATGTTTACATGAATAAAACCTCCTATGGTCATACACCCAAGGTGAATGGTTTATTGAATCTCGATCGAAGTAATACACATATTCATAATATTAAAGCCAAAAGATGCAAAGTAGATAATGATAGTGCAACATACTTGTGGCACTGCCATTTAGGTCATATTGGTGTGAAGCGCATGAAGAAACTCCATGCTGGTGACTTCTGGAATCACTTGATTATGAATCATTTGACACTTGCGAACCATGCATCATGGGCAAGATGACTAGAACTCCGTTCTCTGGAACAATGGAGCGGGCTAATGACTTATTGGAAATAATACTTATCGATGTATGTGGTCCGATGAGTTTCGAAGAACGCGGCGGGTATCATTATTTTCTCACCTTCACAGATGATTTGAGTAGATATGGGCATATCTACTTAATGAAACACAAGTCTGAAACATTTGAAAAGTTCAAAGAATTTCAGAGTGAAGTAGAGAATCATCGTAACACGAAAATAAAGTTTCTATGATCCGATCGCAAGGCGAATATTTGAGTTATGAGTTTGTTCTTCATTTAAAACAATGTGGAATAGTTTCACATCTCACGCCACCTGGAACACCATAACGTAATGGTGTGTCCAAACATCGTAATTGTACTCTATTGGATTTGGTGCATTCTATGATGTCTCTTACCGATTTGTCTTTATCATTTTGGGGTTATGCGTTAGAGACAGCTGCATTCACGTTAAATAGGGCACCATCTAAATCTGTTGAGATGACAACGTATGAACTATGGTTTGGCAAGAACCAAAGTTGTCATTTCTTAAAGTTTGGGGTTGCGATGCTTCTGTGAAAAATAAACTTTAGCCTGATAAGCTCGAACCCAGATCGGAGAAGTGCGTCTTCATAGGATACCCAAAAGAAATTGTTGGGTACACCTTCTACCATAGATCCGAAGGCAAGACTTTTTGTTGCTAAGAATGGATCATTTCCAGAGAAGGAGTTTCTCTCGAAAGAAGTGAGTGGGAGGAAAGTAGAACTTGATGAGGTAATTGTACCTTCTCTCAAACTGGAAAGTAGCTCGCCACAGAAAACTATTCCCGTGATGCCTACACCAACTAGAGAGGAAGCTAATGATGATGATCATGAAACTTCGGATTAAGTTACTACCGAACCGCGTACGTAAACCAGAACATGATCCGTGCCAGAGTGGTACGATAATCCTGTTCTAGAAGTCATGTTACTAGACCATGATGAACCTACGAACTATGAAGAAGCTATGATGAGCCCAGATTCCGATAAATGGCTTGAGGCCATGAAATCTGAGATAGGATCCATGTATGAGAACAAAGTGTGGACTTTGGTGGACTTGCCCGATGATCGGCGAGCCATCGAGAATAAATGGATCTTCAAGAAGAAGACTGACACCGATGGTAATGTTACTATCTACAAATCTCGACTTGTCATGAAAGGTTTTCGACAAGTTCAAGGAGTTGACTACGATGATACTTTCTCACCCATAGCGATGCTTAAGTCTGTCTGAATCATGTTAGCAATTGCCGCATTTTATGATTATGAAATCTGGCAAATGGATGTCAAAATTGCATTCCTTAATGGATTTCTTAAAGAAGAGTTGTATATGATGCAATCAGAAGGTTTTGTCGATCCTAAAGGTGCTAACAAAGTGTGCAAGCTCCAGAGATCCATCTATGCATGGACTGGTGCAAGCATCTCGGTGTTGAAATATACGCTTTGATGAAGTGATTAAAGCATATGGTTTTATACAGACTTTCGGAGAAGTTTGTATTCACAAGAAAGTGAGTGGGAGCTCTATAGCATTTCTGATATTATATGTGGATAAACTATGATCGGAAATGATGTACAATTTCTGAATAGCATAAAAGGATACTTGAATAAGATTTTTTTTTCAATGAAAGACCTCAGTGAAGCTGCTTATATATTGGGCATCAAGATATGTAGAGATAGATCAAGATGCTTGATAAGACTTTCACAAAGCACATGCCTTGATAAAGTTTTGAAGAAATTCAAAATGGATCAGTAAAAGAAAGGGTTCTTGCCTTTGTTACGAGGTGTGAAGCTGAGTCAGACTCAATGCCCGACCACTTCAGAAGATAGAGAGAAAATGAAAGTCATTCCGTATGCCTCAGCCATAGGTTCTATCATGTATGCAATGTTGTGTACCAAACCTGATGTGTGCCTTGCCATAAGTCTGGCACGTGGGTGCAAGAGTGATCTAGGAGTGGATCACTAAACAGCGGTCAAAATTATCCTTAGAGGAATAAGGAAATGTTTCTCGGTTATGGAGGTGATAAAGAGTTCGTCGTAAAGGGTTACGCCGATGCAAGCTTGACACTAATCCAGATGAATCTGAGTATCAATCTGGATGCGTATTGAATGTAGGAGCAATTAGGTAGAGTAGCTCTATGCAGAGCATTGTAGACATAGAAATTTGCAAAATACACTCGGATCTAAATGTTACAGACCCGTTGACTAAAACTCCCCCATAAGAAAACTTGATCATACCTTAGAACTCTTTGAGTGTTAATCACATAACGATGTGAACTAGATTATTGACTCTAGTAAACTCTTTGGGTGTTAATCACACATGGCGATGTGAACTATGGGTGTTAATCACATGGTGATGTGAAGTAGATTATTTACTCTAGTGCAAGTGGAAAACTGATGGAAATATGCCCTAGAGGCAATAATAAAATGGTTATTATTATATTTCCTTAATAATGATAAAGGTTTATTATTCATGCTAGAATTGTATTGATCGGAAACCTTAATACATGTGTGAATACATACACAAACACTATGTCCCTAGTGAGCCTCTACTAGACTAGCTCATTGATCAAAGATGATTAAGGTTTCCTAACCATGGACATGAGTTTTTAATTGATAACAGGATCACATCATTGGGAGAATGATGTGATGGACAAGACCCACCCGTTAGCTTAGCATAATGATCGTTCAGTTTTACTATAATTGCTTTCTTCATGTCAAATACATATTCCTTCGACTATGAGATTATGCAACTCCTGGATACCGGAAGAATGCCTTATGTGCTATCAAACGTCACAACATAATTGGATGATTATAAAGATGCTCTACAGGTATCTCCGAAGGTGTTTGTTGAGTTGTCATAGATCGAGATTAGGATTTATCACTCCGAGTATCGGAGAGGTATCTCTGGGCCCTCTCGATAATACACATCATAAGAAGCCTTGCAAGAAAAGTGACTAATGAGTTAGTTGCATGATGATGTATTACGGAACGAGTAAAGAGACTTGCCGGTAACGATATTGAACTAGGTATGAAGATACCGACGATCGAATCTCGGGCAAGTAACATACCGATAGACAAAAGGAATTACGTATGTTGTCATAACGGTTCGACTGATAAAGATCTTCGTAGAATATGTAGGAGCCAATATGGGCATCCAGGTTCCGCTATTAGTTATTGACCAGAGAGGTGTCTCGATCATGTCTACATAGTTCTCGAACCCGTAGGGTCCGCACGCTTAATGTTCGATGACAATATAGTATTATGTGAGTTATGTGATTTTGTGACCGAATGTTGTTCGGAGTCCCGGATGAGATCACGAACATGACAAGGAGTCTCGAAATGGTCGAAAGGTAAAGATTGATATATAGGATGATGGTATTTGGTCACCGGAAGTGTTCCGAAGGGTACCGGGTACATATAGGGTCACCCGAAGGGGTTCCGGGCAACCCCGGCAAAGATATGGACTTAATGGGATAAGGGAGGGACAGACCAGCCCACAAGGGGTTGGTGCGCCCCTCCAATAGGCTGACCAGACCTAGGGAAAGGAAAGGGGGAGGGCTAGTCCCCCCGTCCTTCCCTCCTCAAGGGAGAAAGGAAACGGGGCGCTACCTCCCCCTTCCTTCCCCTGGCGCCTATACAAGGAAGGGCGGGGGGGTGAACCAGGGCAGGAGCCCAAGTGGGATTCGCCCCCACTTGGGGTGCCCCTTGGCCTCTCCCCTCTCCCTCCCACCTGTATATATGTGGGGGGCGCACCCTAGAACACCCAACATCAATTGTTAGTCGTGTGCGGCGCCCCCCCCCCCCCTCCACCGTTTACTCACACGGTCATATCTTCGTAGTGCTTAGGCGAAGCCCAGCGCGGATCACTTCACCATCATCGTTACCACGCCGTCGTGCTAACGAAACTCATCTACTTCCTCGACATCTTGCTGGATCAAGAGGACGAGGGACGTCATCGCGTTGAATGTGTGCATAACTCGGAGGTGCCGTACGTTCGGTGCTTGATCGGTCGGAGCTAGAAGAAGTTCGACTACATCAACTGCGTTGTCAAACGCTTCCGCTTTCGGCATACGAGGGTACGTAGACACACTCTCCCCCTCTCGTTGCTATGCATCTCCTAGATAGATCTTGCATGAGCATAGGATTTTTTTTTTGAAATCGCATGCAACGTTTCCCAACATCTACTACTATTACTCCACACATCGACCGCTATCCAGCATGCATCTAGTGTATTAAGTTAACAAGAACAGAGTAACGCCTTAAGCAAGATGACATGATGTAGAGGGACAGATCCAATCAATATGAATAAACCTAATCTTTTTATCCTTAATGGCAACAATACAAATATGTGTCATGTCCATTTCTGTCACTCGGACTGAGCACCGCAAGATTGAACCCATTACAAAGCACCTCTCACATTGCAAGAAAAATCAATCTAGTTGGCCAAACCAAATCAATAGATCAGAGAGAAATACAAAGCTATAACAATGATGCATAAAACAGTTCAGAGAAGACTCATATAATATTCATAGATAATCTGATCATAAACCCACAATTCATCGAATCTCAACAAACACACTGCAAAAGAAGATTACATCGAATAGTTATCCAAGAACATCGAGGAGAAAATTGTATTGAAGATCAAATAGAGAGAACAAGCCATCTATCTACTAGCTATGGACCCATAGGTATGTGGTAAACTACTCACACATCATCGAAAGGGCGGCAAGGTTGATGAAGAAGCCCTCCGTGATCGAATCCCCCTCCGGCAGAGTACTGGCAAAGGTCGCCAGATGGGATCTCTCGAAGACAGGAACTGACGACAGCGGAAAAAGTATTTTGGGTTGCTCTCTGGTCTTCGAAGAATATTTGGGTATTTATAGAAGAAAAATTAAAATTGGAAGGGTCACAGAGGGCCCACAAGCTTGTGGGCCCCCCAGCTTGTAGCCACCTCGTGGCTCTTCCGACCTCCTCCCGAAGCTTCTAGGGTGTCTTCTGGTCCAAGAAAAATCATCAAAAGGTTTCGTTGGATTTGGATTCAGTTTGGTATTGATTTTCTGGAAAGACAAAAACAAGGGGAAAAACATCAAGTGGCATTGGGCACTAGGTTAATAGGTTAGTCCCAAAAAATGATATAAAATAGCATAAACATGCATATAAAACATCCAACATTGATAATATAATAGCATGGAACAATAAAAAATTATAGATACATTGAAGACGTATCAGTGTTCTAGATCATAGACTTGAGCACGCTACGATATTTTTGGTGCTTGTTTGTTTCATATAAGACAAATAGATAATGAAACAGACTCATGGCATGCCCCTTTATTTACATAAAGTAAATACATACTCAATGATGATACATGAAATGTCAGTGATCACATCAAAATAAAAAATTTAAGCTTGCCATGGATGGTAGCAACTACTTCACATGGGATACGTATGTTAAGATTATTTTACATCACGATCCCTCACCCAGACAACCAACTAGCGTAAAACTAGGATAATTGGCCCTTTTCTTACTAAAAAGGTGAAATCTTTGCTTTTCTTGAGACACCACTTGAACTCAGACCCGAAGATCTACCCAATTTATGGAAATCCCTAAAGGGTTGCTACAAACACCAAATGCCACTCATGCTTACACAAGAAGGAGATGATTGCATAAGCCTACACTTCCAATACTTCAAGTTTTGTGACATCATAAAACTCAGCCACGAACAAGGTTGTCTCTCAATTAAAACTGTGTAATGGGAAATTTACCGATGCTGATATTATAGACAAGACGATATGTTTGTATCTTCCTTCCATCCCACAAATATGGTATTGCCACAACAATACATGCATCCTCTAATAAAAAGAGCGATAGGTGCATATGGATCATGCCAACTATTATGAGTTTATCTCTGTCACGTTGGTTGTAGGGAAGAAACATGTACTTATTAAGAATCATAGTGCTTGTCCCAGGTGTTACATGATATGCCTAAAGAAAATTCCATCATTTGAAATACTAAAAGTTTCATTGGTCGCAGAAAGGACCGTGGGAAATGCTAAGTAAAATAAAAGAATATGAGTAGTTCATTCCAAAAAAAGAGTAAAACAAAAGTGGTAGATGAAAATTCAAGAAGGCATATACAAGTGTTAAACCACGTAATAAACAATGTGTTTGTTTTAGGTGTGGAAATGATGAGCATTGGTTTCACAAGTGTTGGACACCTAGGCATTTGCTTGAGCTATACATGTAGTCAATTGGAAGTGGATAAGCACAAAACAAGAAGCATGCATGCCAATTTGCTACAGAGCATGATGCTCTTCTAGACAATGAGAAGTAAGATGACATGATTGTTGATGACAAGTCTCATAGTGTTGATTTTAAGCTAGACTAGCCATCTGATGGGCTCATTTATTTTCTCTAATATTTTTTCCTTACCTATTTTTTTGGGCTCTATTATATATGTATACTACATCGTGGGCCCCCTTCAGCCTGGGCCCTGGGTCGTCGCCCCTCTGGCCATACACCAGGGCTAGCCTTGAATGCAGGAGACAAAGATGTACATCCAGCTTCCAGTTTAGAATCGACCACTACTTTCCCTTAGTACATGTCGAAGCCGATCAATTGCTATAATTAGTAAATTTTGGGGTGCTAAATAAATTTTTAACACAAAATTATGGCATGATTATTCATAAGTAATATGGATTGTATTCTTATCAATATTTTCATGCAACTATTATTTCCTATAATACGTAAATTTTCATCTAACAAAAGATTCAAGAAAATAAATTAAAACCAAACATTGTTGCATCGGAGATACATGCATACAATAGCTAATGTTGCAGAAAAATGGTACCTATAGTTCCATATGTTACCGTCAAATATCTGCAATTGCACAAGGAGATTTTATTGTTCATCAACACCCAGTCCATGACAGATCAGAAGGCCAAGGGCACTGAATCCTGCCTCCCCACACTCTGTTTGATCTATGAGAATGTGACCAACATAGATTGAGTCGGCGGGGATGGGGAAATAGTAGCAGGTGGCGGCGGCGGCTCCGATGATGAGCAGGGCTTGGTGTCGATGTACTTGCAGAGGCCGGAGTTGAAGGAGACTGAGGAGGATGTGGACATTGTGGTCGAAGTTGGGGTTGCTGCAATAAGAACTAGAGGAGGTAGGGGAGGCATTGGGGCACAAACAACTCCGGCGGCGAATTTTTGGAGGTCGGCATCGGAGATGACTGCATCAGATGCGTACTTGCCAAGGTCGGAGTCAGGAGAGTTGGAAGGGGGCGGCGGAGACGGCGATGGGGAGGGGGTCGTGATGGTGCCCGTGGTCGTCGGCCATGGGGTCCAAGAGAAGGCATGAGATGCGTTGGGCCTGGGAGTGGATGGCACAAACAGCAGCGACCTCTCTAGATCCTTCTTTTTCTTTCCTGAGATGGCTAGATGAGGTGGGGGATATATATATGGTTGAACGAGGAGTGGAGTGCACGGGGTCTTTTTGCAAAATCCCCACAGTTTGTCTCACATAAGTTGGATTTAAATCGAACGGTTGTAAATGGTGGATGTTAGGCACACCACAATCACCAACTCAGCTTTTTATAGGAGTAGAGATTACATGACCTTCCAGATGATCTTGATAATACCCCATATCAATGTTGATCCCCATGGATTCCTGCATCAATCGATTAGTTATTTAATAAGTTAGGATTTATTTTCTACATGAGTTGCATTATTGAGTTGTAGTTTTACTATCTTGTTGGGCTTTCGAGTGCATTTGTATGTATGATATTGTCTGCGCCTTTCTCCTTTTTTGCTAGTAGTTTTGTGTTGCTAATACTCGCATTATTCCGGCAAACAAGAACTAATTGAGATGCGAAGGACTTGCAAGACGTCCTTTGCCAGCTCCATACATCCCATGGTTCAATAAATCTAGGGTCTCTAGGGGAAAAACGAATAGTACTACAAGGATCCAATCCGGCTTGGGGTAATCAATAGACTAATAGAAAGAAAATCCTATGCATGCATGAATTAATATTGCATTCATTGTAACAACAACATATTGACTAATTTAACTCTCATAACAAAACATCCACCAGAAGAATTGCATAGATAATCATAATCATGTTCAACACCTACCTTGACATTGAAGCACAAATGAAATAGGTGACTACATAGATACTAATGTAAACCCATAGCCAAGGGGGTGAACTACTGCACCTCGTCTAGAAGGAGCTTGGTGGTGACTTTGATGACAAATACAAAGAGTCCCCCTCCGATAGGGTGCAGCAATTTGTCTTCTGGTAATCCTCTCTGTCTCACGGACATCCCTCTGACAGCGCATTTTACCCATTTTGGGGAGATCGACTTGCTAACGAATCCATTTTTGTTGATCATACAGACAAGTCAACCATAAGATGTTTGTCATTCTTGCCCTGCCAATAGAGGCGTCTTGTCTTCCCACCTCTGCAATCTTTTCATAGCATCATCCACCTGCAATCATATGAGAAGGCAATATGTTTCTCTTAGTTAACTAGGTAACTATCTAGTGACGGTCGTGAAGACGTAAAAGTGGTGGCTGTGACGGTCGTCGTCTATTCCGAGGTTCTACTTTGATGTTTTGTTATTTGGCTGGTGCTATAGCGGCAGGTATCCCCTGTGTTTTGGGTCTGTGTTAGTCTCGAACTTTGTTTGTGAAGTGTCACCAGGTTTTCGCCCCATGGCATTCGGATCGACGGCGACCGAAATGGCAGTGGGTTTCCTGGTGATGCTATGAACTCGCTCTACCTCTTTCCCTCCCCCTGACATGATTCCGTAACTATTTGTATTTCCGTTGTGTTGCAATGGAAAGGGGTTTAGCCCGGTTCAAAAAAAAAGGTAACTATCTGTAGTGCTAGATGATGATGACATGCCCTTGACAAGGAACATAATGTGAGTATGGCGTATTAGTATTTTGGGGGTGTTTTTTTTTTACCTCTTTATTCCAGTCTGTCCTCAAGGTAACCCACACTAGGATCACAGTCTGCATCAATGTACCTCCAATCATACCACTCCATATGCCCTACATTTTGTGTCATCCACTTTGTTATAAGTAAGAAATGCATGATTGATCAAGCTAAAGTTATCCAAAACCATGAACAAGTGCCTTACCACTGCACCAAGGTCGAAGTAGAAGCCGAGGAGGAAACCAAGGGGGATGCCCACGACATAGTAGCAGCCGATGTTGACATAGGCGACAAACGCTTGCCAACCACAGCCCACGGCTACCCCTGCTTATATCATCTAACATCATTGTGTGCCCACAATAAATGAATCAAATTCTTTGGTTGCTTTTGTCTAAAGTTGAGAGCTCTTTAGCTTAAAGCTGAAGGGTGACACAAGGCTTATGTTCAGTGTATGTATGCCTATTTGGAAAAGTTGTGAATTTCGTGAGGCCACTGGTATTTAGCTTAAGTGAGGACTAAATACTACTCCCTCTGTCCCATGTTATTTGTCATGAAAATAGATGTATCTAGACGTATTTTAGTGCTAGATACATCCGTTTGCATGACAACTAAAATGGGATGGAGGGAGTAGTAAATTACCATTTACTACCAGTGAGCATACAAAAAATACAACCCCCAAACAGCCACAAACTTTGGACCATTTCTCTCTTTCAGTTCTAGTATACCTGATAGCACTGGTTGGATGCCATTGAGGATTATGGTGAGTGCCAGGAGTGGGGTCATCTTGGACACGGCCGCTGCCACATTTTCGCCGTCGGTGTAAATGTAGCTGATGTAATCACTGCAGAGCAGGATGACTACCGAGATCATAACTGATAGGACGAACGACAACATCGTCACCACCACAACTGAGAACGCCGCTGACTTGGGGTTGCCCGCGCCAAGCTCATTGCTCACCCTCACACTGCATTGCTCGTTAAACATGTAAGAATCTAGTACTAGTTTATTTCAACTGCTACAAATTGATGCAAGTGAAAACTATAGAAATAGCAACTTATTTACCTGGTTGCTGCGTAGAATCCAAGTGGAATCATGAGCACCCATTCTGAAATGGTCATGCTGCAAACACACACAAACACAACAGAATGATTGATTGGGTCATCATCTGAGTTCTGAACAATGGAGGCAATCAATTTATGTACAGTAGTTATTAAAGACAAGTTTCACTAAAATCAATTACCAAACAGCGAGCGATGCGAGGGCCAGTTCGGGGTCCTTGAGGAGGCCAGCAATGAGCACGAGTATCTGGAAGTACCAAGTCTCGAGGCAGAGCATGACAGCTGAGGCAAGGGACAGCTTCAAAAATTCAGGCAGACCAGAGAACGCCTGCAGGGAGAATCCAGTCCACGTGAGGCGGCACCGGTTGCTCGTGACGATGTAGACGAACTGCGCAATTACAATGATCCACCAGCTGACGCTGAGCATGAGCGAGGCGCCCAAAAGCCCCAGCCCGAACTGGTAGACGACGAGGTAGCTGAGGACGAGGTGGACGAGGAGCGTGGCAGCCGAGATGTAGGCGCTCGGCGCTATGATGCTCTGCGCCTGCAAGAATTTCTGGATGGGGAAGTTGGCGGCGTAGGCGAAGATCTGCGGGATGAGGCCGTACACGTAGATGGCCGCGGCACGGGCGATCTCGGGGGACTCGCCGAGGAGGATGAGGATGGGGCCAGAGAACACGTAGAGCATGGTGATCGGGACGCCGGTGGCCATGAGCAGCACGGTGGAGCGTTGCGTGTAGATGCCCAGCATGTCCAACTTGTTTGCGCCGTACGCCTGCCCACATAGCGTCTCCACCGCGCTCCCCATGCCAAGCTGCAAACCATTGCAGAGTTATCAACACGTATTCTCTTCGGTTCTTTTTAGTTGGCATACAAGATTTTTTCGAAGTCAAGCATCGTAAAGTTTGATCAACTTTATAGAAAATAATACAAACATTCACAATGTGAAATCAATACCGGTAGATGCGTTATGACTTAAAGTTTCATATTGTATAACTTTAGCATGGTAGATGCTGATATTTTTTCTTATAAATGGTCAAACTCTGTGAAGTTTGACTTCAGACAATTCATATATGCAGAGTAAAAAGGACCGGAGGGAGTATTTTGCAAGGGAATGTATCATGTGCACCCACACTTATGGTACTATTGCTGCACCGGATGTTATAGAAAAAGAAAAAATCTCGCATATTTACAAAAATATTTCTTGAGATATAAAAATGACAAATTTAACATAATATGATAATGGGTCAAATCTAAAGCCCAACTAGACTTCAATTTTTCTGACAGCCTACACTGATGTAGCGTGAATGTGCTAAAAGAATCAGAATGTTTTGAACACTTAAAAATGTGCAACATGAGTTCGATGCACCGGTAGCACCACAAGCGCCGACGCCCTAGATATTCTCTATTTTG
>LR738713.1:633465522-633510784 GCA_902687465.1 Secale cereale | reverse complement strand
CCCACACACACACACACACACAAATTGACAAAACACTAATTTCAACGTACACTAACAATCTGGAATTGTTCACGTTGCATATGGTTATTTGTATAACAACGGTTAGCACCAAGGTTGTTAGAATCGTGATTCTATTGTACAGTTCTACGACTTTATGATCAAAATTAACCACTTTGATTGTATGATTTTGGTTAGTAGAATCTACGCTTCTACGATTTTGATAGTTAAGATTCTACGACTTGCAATCCTATCACAGGAGCTCCATTCCGATTCAGAATCACAATTCTGACAACCTTGGTTAGCACCATTTGATTGGCAATGTTTTTAATCAACCTGGTAATAGTCATTTCATTTAAAATATCTACAACCGAGGTTACCAAATCCGGCACCCTATACGTCTGCGGGCACGTCCACGGACAATGATCGGATAATTCTTAAATTGACCTGTCCACAGGCGTGTATCTCAAATCCGGTACCATATATCCATACTAAAGCAAGAAACGTGAATAAAGACTATGTAGATCATCAAACAGATATAGAAATGCACATAATAATCAACATTCTGATCACCAAAAGTCATCACAGTTCACATATTCTCATGACCTTCGGACAAGTTCTAAACTAGATTACTAAAATAAAGATGGAGAGATGACGGGCTTCACCACTTCTTCGGCCCTTTGCCCTTCCGGTCACCGGCGCTACTGTAGGCATCCAGGTAGGCGTTGATGGCAGGAGGTGGGTTTTCGGAGCCGTCGATGAGGTCGGAGGAAGAGGAAGAGACGATGTAGCCCTTCATCCAGCGGATGAGGTGATCTTGCTTCCGCTCTAGCTTGGCCACTCTCTCCGCTTTCGCTGGTGCCTCCACCAGCTCACTCGTGGATTGCTCTAGGCCCAGCCAGATCGCCTTCGCGTTCTTTCTCCAGAGCTAGCGGGCATCCGTCTCCGCCATGAACGGCGGTAGACCCACGATAGGAGTCGCTCCTCCTCATCGGGCACCACCAGAAACGACGACGGCGGTGGGAGGACTGTTCGACCTCCTCCGACACGGTCGCCCTCTGCCTCCCGTGGTGGGCGGCACGCGCCACGGATTTGAGCGTACGTGTCTGCGGTGCTGGAGGAGCGCACACTAAACTCCACCACTGCCCTTGAAAAGCAACGGCCAGAGGGCGAGGAGGTCAATTGATGGGAGGCGCGGAGTGAGTTGGCCTCGTAGAGCTGTGCGCGGGGTGGGAAAGGCCAGCTCCGGCGTCGCCAATGCGGCAGTGGCGACAGGCGACGGAGCATATTCAGAACGGTCGACTGTATCCACCCATGACTGCTGCAATACGATTGGGAGGGACAGCTCGTCCTCATCGCCGGCCGCCTCGGGGAGGAATGTGTCCAAGTCGTCGTCGGATCCATCAGAGTGGCTGCCGGTGCTGGACATGATGGACGGAGATCTGGAGGTGACATTGAAGAGAGGAAGAAGAAGAGACAAAGACCGGAGCGGAGTGAAGTGAAGTGAGGGTAGGGTTTGCTTCGGGTGGGGATTTTGGAGGGACGGAGGGGGTCATGATGGGCTAGCCGTGGGCTGGGTTGATGTCGCGGACGCAATCGGGCGTGTCCGCTACGCCATATTCGCCCTACATGTAGGCTAGATATGAGGGGTCAGTGCCGAACAGCCCGTATGTTTGAGACCAGTTTAAGGTAGCCGTGTCGGTCGGTCAGCGTTTGAGGCCAGTTTAAGGCACCTTTGTGGGTCACCTCATTTATTTGTTGCCACATCATCATATATCCTAGGTGACAAAGTTTACCAACACATAGCTTACAACTATTGGAGATTCCCTAAGATGACTTATTCACCTAGACGGAGTACCTAAGGCACCTCCCAATGCTCCACCTTATACATGTGCTAAGGCTGCCATGTAGGCAAAAAATCTGATGTGGTAAGGTAATTAAGAGGAGAGAGATGAGTGTGGTGACCCTAGGAAGAAACAATGCCAAGCATGAGAACATTGGCAAAACATTTAAATTAAGGAATCTCATCAATGCACGAAGAACTTTAGTTGCAAAATCATTAAATGAATGATGCTTAGCACCAACAAGTTAAGCACCTATGAGGCTTTAGTTGCTAAAGTTTTTAATGTGCTTAGCACCTCATGTAAGCACCAATGCATTGAAAGTAGCCTAATATATCAATGTAGTTTAAGGGGCTATTTAGATTGTGACTACGTTTGTCTTATGTCGCCACATTACTTTTTGCCACACTTGCCTCACTTGAGTTGCTCAAATTGTTAGCCACACTTTGACTTGCCTAAGGAAATCTTGCCATACTTTTTATGTCTATGACATGTGGGGTTCACTGTCATAAAAAAAATCTTGCCTTAGGTGTGGCTAGAACCTAACACCCACTTAACATGATCAAACTTGCCCAAGGTGAAGTGTGGCAAAGTGTGGCAATATGTGTCTAGAAACCAAATAGCCCCTAACTCTGTCCAAAGCATTTATGTATCCAGTATCCATGCATCTGACGCGTTTGCCAGATAGTACAGTCGGTAGTGTAGCGTTGTATTTATTATTTTAGAGCATGGTTAATAGTATAGCCAGTTGCTGGCTATAAGCCAGTGTTATGTCATCTACAACCCATTTTATAGCTAACATGTACAATAGTAGATCAAAAGAGTGTATTATTTTTTTATTATGTGGCCCATCTTTCATTCTCACAAAGTGTATAGGAGCACGTGTTAGAGCTGGCTCTTCACGAAGAGTCCGCTTACCTTCTCTCTTCTCTTCTCTTTCCTCCAACTAAGCAGAAATGTACTAGTTTATTTCTTATAGTCCGCTGACTCAGCTATATTATACTTGCTCTTATAAGGAAAATATGGAGAGCGGACTTTGTGGACACGGCCACAAATAGAGTAGTATCTCGCTGCAAACACTTTCATGGGGATGGGTGGCATTATGTTTTATCAGGGTGTTGTCAGACCAAAATACTGTAGTAGTACGAGCTAAATGCATGCATGAAACATGGATGCGGGACAGCCCGTGATGCCATAGCAGTGCGCTGGGGGCATGCAGCCGTGAGGAGCTGAGTGCAAACTGTTGCCATGCCATGTCGGTCCTACAAAATTGATTGCGTGTAGTTACTGTGAAAAGAAATGGAAAAAAGGATGACGTGCACTATCAGTAACTCGGTAAAATGTTAAGGCTAGCTAGTTGGCTCAATACAAGATTTTCTATGTTTTTACTTCATCAATGTGTAGTGGCAAAAAAACGTCTTCATGGGACGAAGAGAGTGCTTCAAACCGGCATCATCATGTGCGAGTGCTCTAGAGGCTCAAGTCATGGCGTGCATCGAAGGAATTGCCCTAACTCTGGAAAGACGCCCTGCTCCGTTCATCTTGGAGACCGACTGCTTTGTTGTTGCTGAAATTATCTTGAACCAGGGGGTGAATCGATCATCAGTGGCAGCCCTAATTGGCAAGATTAAGCGCCAGCTAGTGGGAGGTCATGACCGTAAAATCTTCCTTCATGATGAAAGTGGTGATCTAAACGACTTTGATATTTTTTTACAAAGGAAGTACGTAGCAGTAAGAAGGGACCACAATGTGGTTAGTCACCGTTTAGCACGGCTGCTGTGTGGTTCCACTCCGGGCCTGAAGAGATTGTAAAACTATGTAACGACCTTGTTCCTTGATTAAATAAAACAATATCTTCTAAAAAAGTGCTTACTGCTTCACATGTGTTGTGACCCAATTAAATCCCCCGCAAAATTAAAAAATGAGACCAAACTCAAGGGCTAACTCTCGTTGGCTTTTTTTCTATAGAAGAAACTCCGCGAGCATCGCCCCGTCCTCAACCCCCCGCAAAATTATTTGTACTGGATTTGACAAACTGGCAACTATGTCAACGCACCAAGTCTTTTGCTTAACGAGGTGTCCAATCAAGCTAAATTGAATTTGCATTTGTGAATGGATGGCACCTTGTGAACGGTACAATTTGTAATGTAATTTGCATGGCGCCCACGATTTCAGCAGGGAATAGGCCCAAGGGGCTCACACAGTGTGTAAGGACACCGCAATCACGTGACAAACAACTTCACTCTCCTCCCAAAACAAATAATGTTTCTAGCAACACCACAACATGATATACGAAAACAAAAAGACCACCAGAACATAACTAAAACCAATAAAACACATAAATCAAAACAAAACAACCGGCCGCAATAAACTGCTAAAGAATAATGATTATCCCATGAGTAAGAATGGCGCACAGAAGCGCGCAATAGCCTCGGTATCTTCTATTTTTCCTAAATAGCTACAACTGCTACTCCCTCTATCCACCTATATAGGGCCTAATGCGTTTTTCAAGGCTAATTTTGATCACATGTTGGAGCAATAATAAATGACATGCAAATTACACAAAGCATACTGTCAAATCCGTACATTAAAAGAGCTTTCAATGATATAATTTCCATAGTATATATCTCATATACTATTAATCTTATCAATAGTCAAAGGCAATCTCAAAAAACGCATTAGGCTTTGTATGTATGGATGGCGTACATATTCTTTGTAGACGTGCAACCATCCCACATTAGGAAGTCATACATGCGCAAGTCATAAATTACATATTTTAGCATGCACATCATCAATTCATGCATGTTAGCCATAAGTCAACTTTTGCACTAGATTATGTATTGAGATTACCTATGTAGTTCACCCTTCACACTTGAGGTAGAAATGACATTCTTCTTTTTTTTTAGAAAAGGAGGATGACCCCCGGCCTCTGCATCTGGGCGATGCATACGGCCACTTTATTAATTATTCTCACAAGACCTTACAAAGTAATACCACAGTAAGACTAAAGCTGCCGTCTAAGCAACAAAATGTCGCTACACCTATCCAGTTGATGAAGGGGCGCAGATAGCCTGGACCTAATACCAAACAGACATCGCAGCCAAACCTAACATCTAAGACCTGAGAACCCATCCAGGACGCCTGCCGAGCATGGGTCTCGCCGGTCCGGCGTGCTCTCAGAGGCCGCCGTCGCCAACTGCCACCGCTCCATCTTCAGAACTGTACTGATGCATCAACCTTGCTCGGTCTAGCTATCATCGACACCACCACGGCGCCCAACGGCACCTCCTCCCTGCGCGCAAACAGCTGAGCATGTCGCGGTCGCCACTGATACACCTCAGCACCATGCTACCAAGTACCACCAGCTGACACAACTTGAAGTCTTTGGAGAATCTGTCGTGCGTAGCACCTGCCGACCAGGCATGACAAAGCGTAGCACCTATCGGCCAGGCATGACTTGACATCTTCACCGAAAGCTCCGTGCAAGACGAAGCCGCTCCACCTCCTGCCTCTGTCTTCCAGCGCTGCTACACAAACGATGCTCCCAAGAGAGAAAACGACACCGCAGTACCGCCATCGTCCGACCTGGAAGACCAGATCCTAGGGTTTCCCCCGGAGCAGCACGAGTGGGTTGACGGTAGTCACACGACGATGCCTTCATCAAGGTAACGACACAAAACGCCGTCATCGTCTGCCATCGGCTCGGTTTTCACCGGCAACTATGTCTTCCCGACTCGCAGCCGGAGCTAGATGACGGATCTCAAGATCTGCCCATCCAGCGTCAGGCCGACCAGCTCCGGCGAAGGAGATGGCCACCACAGCCGCACCTTGGGCCGGAGCCCCCGACGTCCTCGTGTTGCAGGTCCAGCCCAGAAGCCGCTTGACGTCACCGGATCAGCGGAGATGCACGACAGCGTGTGGAGCAGCCCGTTGAAGCCATCTGTGCCCAAATCGGGTGCCCTAGCCGCCGCCGCAGAGATCTCGCCGTCCCCGGCTCCAGCACGCCGACCCTGGTCGCCGCCGGCCCGCGCCACCGCCCTTGATCCGATCGGAGTAGAACGCCGCCACCCAGATCCAATCGCGGGCTGAGGAGGATTGCCGCCGCCGCCGCTGTAGCCCGCAGGCTTAGCCTGCGACGCCCTCGGCGACGGCGGCGGGAGGTGGGGTCCGCTGGTGGCGACTGGAGGCGGCCGGCGGGGTTGCCCCGGTGCGGCGCGGCGCCGCCGCACAGGGGTAGGAGGGGTCTCCTCACAATTTGTGATTTATTTGTATACCCTTTGTATTTTCTTTTAAGGCTTACATTTGCTTTTCATTAATTTTAGATATTTTTTAGCAATTTTTATGCATTTCTTTTAGCAATATTTTCGCAGCAACGCGTGGATCATCATCTGGTACAATCAATACTCTAATCTATACTACCAAGCAATCAAAACAATACATGTCATTAGCCACGCATTTCAGAATCTTGTTCCGAATCGTTTAGTACCACCTGGATCAGACACGCGTTTCTCTTTCTTTTCTTTTTTTTTGTCCCTTCTACAACCTGCCTGCTTCCACACCTTAAATGCGTGTCAAGGAGTTCAACCGAATCACAGTTCATATGCAACCAAGTTCCAAATATCCGAATCCGTATGCACACCTACGTGACTATTCACAGAACCTCCATTTCTAACAAAAAAACTTGACTATTCACAGAAGTTGGAAAGGAAGAACGTACGTACCATGAGGCCGTAGGCGAAGAACTGGATGCCGGTGTTGCCGAGGGAGACGGCGGCGAGCTCGAGCGTGCCGAGATGGCCGGAGAAGATCCGCGTCGACATGGACATGAGGTAGTTGATCATGTACACCAGCACGGCCGGCGTCGCTAGGGGAACCAGCATCCGCATCTCCACCGTCGTCGCCGTGCAGATCCGCCGCACCCACGGCACCGACTCGTCGTTCAGGATGCTCTCAAGCTGCTTGCCAGCTCCATGCCCGCCGGCCGTCGGCTGGAGGGATGTCACCCATGGCGCGCGCTATGCCTATACGTGCCTGCCTCTCCTCTTCCCTGCCTTGCCTCATTGCCTGTTCCTGTGGCTGAGAACGAAGATGCAGAGGAGCCCAGCGCCTCTGTGGGTTTTATCATTTATGAAGTTGCAACGGCCACCAGGGATCTATAGTTATTGTTGTGTCTGCTAGCTTCTGAGTCAACTACTCTATACATTTTCCATGTATCAGTTCAGAACTTCAGATGCTTTGCGTGTATCAACTATTAAAATGTGTAGCATCCTGAAGCGCTATTGCTGTTGCCTAGAAATAAGAATTAGAATCAAGTTTGTATTTGTTCTGCGAAGAAATGCAATTCTACCGTGCATAGGATATACGGTGCACGCCTCACCATCCATCTTGTTGGAGATGCATGCAACATGTTATGTGCACTCACCGTTTAATAGTGATCTAAACGCTTTTATATTTCATTACATATGTCCGTTTTGTATGTCATCTTGTATTTCTATGACATCACATCAATACAACTTTTTCCATGGACAACTTTTGCCGAAGATTATAGACACCATGCTCGGAAAATACTTAGGAGCTCCCCCTGTGCTCTCCTCGCTAATTTTCCAAAAGGAGGATAACCCCAGCCATTGCATGCACACAATCATATATTATTAATAAGATAAAATCCAGTAGTAGTCGAACAGATTCAATCTGGAAAAGAAAATCCGAGGCTGTATGCCTCGTGACAGTAGCTCCTCCAAGTATACACTAAGAGCATCTCCAGCCGTTGGTCCCCCAGGACGCGCCGAAAATCGCCGTCTGGGGCGAGCCGACGCTAGTTTCGGCTTGGGTGCCAGTTCGTTCCCAGTCGCCGGCTCCCCAGGTCGCCTCCTGGCGCCGATATCGGCCCATTTTCGGTGCTTTCAGCCCATTTCCGGCGCAAAACGGCCCAGGCTCGACGTTCTCGTAGATAGTTCACATAGATAGATAGATAGATAGATAGATAGATAGATAGTTCACATATATAGATAGATAGATAGATAGTTTACATAATCTTAACTCTATGATAGATAGTTCACATAGTCTTCTCCTACGACCTACTACTAGTCATTCTCCAACTCGGACTCTACCTCGGTGATGTCCTCCTCCGACGTCTCAGCGTAGGCGTCAAGGAACCGCTCGTCGGTGAAGTCCCAGGAGGACGCATCTCCTAGCTCGACGTTGGACTTAGCGACCGCCCTCCGCACTCGCTTGTCCTCGCGATAAGCCGCTCGCTCCTTCCTCCTCTTCTTCCTCTCCGCCCTCTTCTCGGCCAAGAACTGGTGCTCGTCGATGATGTCTTGCGGGAAGTTTTGGCGCCACGTCGCCATGGCTTCCTCATCCATCTCGGCCAAGTTGAGACGGTGCGCCCGTCTACGGTTCTTCCGACGATCTTCGTCGGTTCTAAGCCGCGAGGGAGGCGCCAACTCCTGTGCCTGCTCCAGAGTCGGCACGTCCGTGAAGTTCATGTCCCAACGGGAACGCCGGAGGCGCCACGCTGCAGCATCGTACGCGCGTGCGCCCTCCTGAGCGGTGTCGAAGGTTCCGAGGCGGAGGCGCACGTCGCCTGACTGAATCTCAGCGGAGTAGGTGCCGGACGGACGAACCCGGATGCCGCGGTAGCCCGCACCTCCCCGGCGGCGAGGCGCCATGGGGGCGCAGTGCGTGTCGGCGACGAAGCAGCCAGCGGCCGGAGGAAGCAGTGAACCGCGCGTGGCAGTGTGGAGAGTGCGGTGGGGCGATGGGCGTTCACCGGCGAGGTAGGCTGCTTTTATAGCCGGAGCTCGAGCGGCGAGAGGCGCATGCCAGGCGACGCGTGGCGGTCGCCCGTGGTGCCGGGCGACGCGACGGGTCGCTGAGCGGCATCAATGGGCAGGCAACGGCTCGGCAGTGCGGCAGCTTTGGCATTGATTCCTGCGGGAACCGAGGCGCTGAGGACGACGAAGCAGCGCGTCGCTGACAGGACGGGCCCATCACATTCGCGCCAAAAAACGCCTCGTCCGGCACCCCCAGGCGACCCCCAGCGCCCCGGGTTCGGGTTGGGTCCGCCGGCGCCAGTTTCGGCCCAATCCGGCGATTTTCGGCGTCCTGGGGGCGCGACTGGGCCATTTTTTCGGCGCCGACGCCTAAAAAGTGGCCTGGGGGGCTGTTGGGGGCACGGCTGGAGATGCTCTAACCCTATGATAAAAGACATAAGCGAATGAAAAATACACAACTTCCAATGTAAGGAGACATGCCAATGTCCCTGCCCACCTATGTGCAAAACATGCATGCACATTGAAGGTGACAGAGTGTTGGATGGACTCCCCCCGGGATTCTTAGTCACCAGTCTTATGGCTGATATGGCCGGTGGATCATCGTATGAATAAAAAGCTCCTTAATTCCCAGCAAAAAAAAAGAATAAAAATACACAACTCCCAGGCTAAGCCTTCAGGGAGAAAACGCTGCACATGCGCCAGTGGTGATAAGTCCAACCATATCTTGGTCTCGGGATTTTCATCCCCAAAAGTCAAGCTTCGATCCACCATCTTCAGTAAGGACATGACATAGTCGCACGTTGACATAGCCTGATAAGAGATTTTGTATTTCTACCGGATTACGCAAACTCATCATTGAAGCCGCCTCTACCATCATCTCTTGTCCGGCTACATAAGCCTCAGTAGGTGGATACCTCAGAGAAGATATCGGAAGACATAGACGCCCTTACCATCTCACCTCTCGTCACCGTGGCACCTCCTTCAATCCACAGCAACATGCATGATTTATAGTCTCTATAGGAGCCACCGCGTGGAACACGTGCCGGCAGCAAGCATGACTTGGCGCCTCGTAGCAAAGCTCGTTGGGCTATGTCTGTATTAAATATGTATGTTTCAGTTAGGATCTGGTATCCACCTCTGCATTGCTGCAATGATTCGAGGAAGCTTTGGCACATCACCTCTGTACCATTCTGTTCTGCTTTGTGGGAGCGGCCAACATCCAACAACCAACACCCAACAATAATCATTGATCTGCACCTGAACCGATCAATGTACAACAGGCGCCTACACTGTTCTTCTCCACGCCATATCTTAAGCATTTCATTCAATCTTTCGTAAAAAAAATCTTGCTCTATCAGGTTTCATCTTTTTTTAATCTGATTCGACACAAGCACAATGTCTACTTTATCATCCTCCTCTATGTCCTTCCTCGAGGAGCAAGCTCCCCTTCCACTCATCCGCTACCCGAGGTAGCCATCGTCAGATTGCCGAAGAAATCGGGTACCCGTCATCCAAGCTTGTCGGAACCTATAGTGAGGTCTACTGCCGAGGTGGATTCTGGGATCAAAGCTGGTGGGGAAGAACAGTAGCCTTGCTAAAATTCAAGACACATAAATGACGCTACATGTTCATTCACGGCATACAAACTTGAAAAATGTTATTATATTATGAGACGGAGGGGTATCAAATAAACGACACGCATATAAAAGAGGGAGAAACAGAGAGATGCGACATTTATGTTATTGAATGGGTATGGCTGAGAACGAGTGCTCAAATAAATGACGCTACATGTTCATTTACTGTATACAATAGCGTGTCAGTCTCGTATCAACTTAAGAATTGTCGGAAATGATTACTACACCCATCCCTTAGAATATAAGCGGTTGGTACCATCTCCATAGCAGACCCTCAAATCGTCTGTAAGCGTCCGGATCAAGTTTGTTTGGACGATGTTTGTCATCCAACACGGTACTCAATCGGTCCACGGATAAGTCAAGCTGTTCGAAATCCCGCAAACCGAAAGAAAATCAAGGGGACTTGTCCGGACCTCCGCCACATTCAATAAAAAGAAGTCAAGACATTTAACTACAAACATAAAAGAAACTTAAAAATGTCTTGAATAATTTAACTCCTAACAAAAGATTGACTAGAAGAATTGCATAGATAATCATAATCATGTTCAACACCTATCTTGACACTGAAGCATAGGTGACTACATAGATACTACTCCCTCCGTCCCAAAGTAAGTGACTCGCTTATTTTGGGACGGAGGGAGCACTACTGTAAACCCGTAGCTATGTGGGTGAACTACTGCACCTCACCAAGAAGGAGCTTGGTGGTGCTCTTGATGACAAAGACAATGGGTCCTCCCTTCGATATGGTGTCATGGAAGCAATTTTTCTTCTGGTTTCGTCTCTGTCTCACGGACATCCCTCTGACAACACATATTACACATTTCAGGAGATCGACTTGATAACGAACCCCGTCTATGTTGATCATATAGACTAGTCAGCCATAGGATGTCTGTCATTCATCCCCTGCCAATAGAGGTGTCTTGTCTTCCCACGTCTGCAATCTTTTCATCGCTTCGGACACCTGCAATCATATGAGAAGGAAACTAGGTAAGGGCCCAACAGGCCCCCCAAGGCCGTTTTTTAGCGCCAGCGCCGAAAAATCAGCCCAGTCGCGTCTCCACGAGCCTGTTTTTCGTCGGATTGGGCCGAAATTGGCGCCGGCGCTCCCAACCCGAACCCGGCGCGCTGGGGGGCGCCCTGTGGCGCCGGCGCGAACGTTTTGGCGCAAAAGAGTGACGGGACCGGCGCGTCAGCGAGACGAAGGCCGGTCGTCCTCATCGTCTCGGTTTTCCCGCGGGGAAATCAATGCCAAGGCGGCAGCCGGTCAGCCCGCCCATTGATTCACGGGCGGCGCAGTGCGGCGACGCCGCCCCGCCTTCCGCCACGCGTTCGCACGAGGCCGCCCCCAAGCCGCTATAAAAGGCGCCCCTGGCCGCGCCGGTGAGGCACCAATCCATCGGCAGTCCTCCCTCTCCTCGCCGCCGCACTTCCTCCCCTCTCTCCGTCGTTCGAGCCTCTCTCTCACCCCCGGCAACTATGAGCGCGAGGTACCCCGGCGACGCGGCGGCGGCCAACGGTTTAGGCTGCCGCTCGCTGCATGAGTGGGAGGCCTACCTCCTCCACGAGGCCAACTACCCCGCGCCGCCCGACGTACGCGCTCCGTCACAGTGGAGGCTCAGCGTCGGCGGGGTCCTAGTCCCCCCTCTGCCCGTCTCCGGGACGCCCTATTTCCACGCTGAGATCGAGCGTGCGCGGGCGTCACTGACGGTCACAGAGAGGGCGCTCCCGGAGTACGCCGCCGACAACCACACGGCGTGGGCGATGTACTTCGAACGCCGGCAGGAGGAGCGGCTCGTCTCCACCAACAACGTGTCGATGCCGCGCGGCCGCAACAACAGTGAGGGCCGCCGCCTGTGGTGGGGCGTCCCTGGCCGCACGCTCAGCGGCGTCCTCGCGCACGTCGAGGACGGCAACAACCCGCGGCTCGAGTGAAGCAGCGCGCCGGGGCGGCCGTGTCAAGGAGGAGAAGCATCGGCCGTAGTTTAGGGTTTTTTTCGTCCCTTTTATTCGTGTAAAAAACGTCTAAATTTCGCCGAAATATGTCGTGTTTGTTCAAATATGACCGTGTTTGCTGAAATTTGGCCGAACTGTGAGGACGTCTGGGGCCCGACCTGGGGGCGACGGCTGGGGACATGCTCGCCCCCACGCCGAAAATAACGTCGGCTCGCCCCCAAACGGCGATTTTCGGCGCGTCTTGGGGGCGCAACGGCCGGAGATGCTCTAACTATCAATAGTCCTAGAGGATAATGACATGCCCTTGACAAAGAACATAATAATTTATTTTTTGGGTGTTTAACTTTGCAACGTGTAACTTAATAATTAATTTTGTATTCAAGCGACTCTGTCTAGCTAGAGCTTAGAGAAACTCATTGCGGTCTTGTAGGTCATGGTGTCTATTACGATCGAGGGGAATCCCATGTTTACCGCTTTGTTCCAGTCTGTCTTCAAGGTAACACACACTAGGATCACAGTCGGCATCAATGTACCTCCAATCATACCACTCCATATGCCCTACATTTTGTGTCATCCACTTTGTTATATGTTAAAAAATGCATGGTTGATCAAGCTAAAGTTATCCAGAACCATGCACCTATGCCTTACCACTGCAGCGAGGTCGAAGTAGAAGCCGAGGAGGAAGCCAAGGGGGATGCCCACAGCATAGTAGCAGCCGATGTTGATGTAGGTGATAAGCGCTTGCCAACCATAGCCCACAGCTACCCCTGCTTATAGCATCTAGATCACTGTTCGTCCACAATAAATGAATCAAATTCTTTGGTTGCTTTTGTCTAAAGCTGAGAGCTCCTTAGCTCAAAGGAAGGCTGACAAAAGGCTTATGTTCTGTGTCTAAGGGCCTGTTTGGAATAGTAGTAAATTTCATGAGGCCACCGGTGTTTAGCTTAAGTAAGGACTAAATACTGCTCCCTCCGTCCCATAATATAAGAGCGTTTATGACACTAATAATGTCATAAACGCTCTTATATTATGGAACGGAGGGAGTAGTAAATTACTGGTGAGCATGCCAAAAAATACAACCCCCAAACAGCCACAAGCATTAGACCATTTCTCTTTCTATTCTAGTATACCTGATAGCATCGGCTGGATGCCATTGAGGATTATGGTGAGTGCCAGGAGTGGGGTCAGCTTGGACACGGCCACTGCCACATTTTCGCCGCCGGTGTAAATGTAGCTGATGTAGTCACTGAAGAGCAGGATGACTACCGAGATTATAACTGATAGGACGAACGACAACATCGTCACCACCACGACTGGTAACGCCGCTGATTGCCAAGCTCATTGCTCACCTGGACACTGCATTGTTCGTTAAACATGTAAGAATGATGCAAGTGAAAACTTCAGAAGTGGCAACTTTACCTGGTTGCGGCGTAGAATCCAAGTGGAATCATTAGCACCCATTCTGAAATGGTCATGCTACAAACACACACAAACACAACAGAATTCAGGCAGTAGTTATCATCATCTGAACAAAAGAGGCAATCAAGACAAGTTTCACTAAAATCAGTTACCAAACAGCGAGCGATGCGAGAGTCAGTTCGGGGTCCTTGAGGAGGCCAGCAATGAGCACGAGTATCTGGAAGTACCATGTCTCGAGGCAGAGCATAACAGCAGAGTCAAGGGACGGCTTTAAAAATTCAGGTAGACCGGAGAATGCCTGCAGGGAGAATCCAGTTCATGTGAGCCGGCACCGGCTGCTCGTGACGATGTAGAAGAACTGCACGATGGCGATGATCCACCAGCTGATGCTGAGCAGGAGCGAGGCGCCCAGAAGCCCCAGCCCCAGCTTGTAGACAACGAGTTAGCTGAGGACAAGGTGGACAACGAGCGTGGCTGCCGAGATGCAAGAATTTCTGGATCGGGAAGTTGGCGGCGTAGGCGAAGATATGTGGGATGAGGCCGTACACATAGATGGCCGCGGCACCAGCGATCTAGGGGGACTTGTCGAGGAGGATGAGGATGGGCCGGGAGAACATGTAGAGGATGGTGATCAGGACGCCGGTGGCCATGAGCAGCACGGTGGAATGTTGCATCGCACGCGCACGCGTGCGGACGCCTGTGTGTGGCCGTGGTCGTGTTCAGTCCCGAGTCGAGCCGGTTTGTGGCCAGGCTTGCCATCGTCATGCATGACTCCAAAATAGCTTAGCTTATCTGTTTGCCACAGAAGAGCTCCCTGGCATCCTCTGCATTTTACATGGAAGGGATGGAGCAGAGAGCCTGTAAATTACCATCGCCAGAGATTACCTGAACCACTTTGAAAATATTCACTCGGTCTGAGCCGCCCACAGAAGACAGTGTCCTGGGTTACCAACTTACCAAGCTAAGAGTAGTAAAAAGATTCATCATGAGTTCGCTAAATTTTTGTCCGTTCAAAACTCGAGCGGGCTACAAGCACAAAACACAGTAAAAAGAAATGGTGACAACTGAAAGCAGCCACAAGGCGGGAAAAAAACAGAGAAACAAAAAGTGTAACTCAGTGACACCAATGTACACCAAGTAGCATTGAACATTCGAGTAGAACATAAATGTGCTAGGAAATGATTATCTGTTCCAAGAAAGCAACAAATTATGCATCCTGTACCGAACCCATATGTTGCACTGGGAGCAGCATATTATAGTTTGAAACACAACATTCAAAAGCTTGTTTGTTATAAACTGGGCATAAATATGTAGTAACTCATTGACCAAACTCCTGAAATTGCCATACAAAATGGAACGAACAAAAAATGGAAAAAAAAAAGGCAAACCTTCTCATGCAAAATGTATTGGAGATTAACATAATATACTTTGAAGGCACAAGGGTACATTTTCAAAGATGCATGCATCAGAACATTGTCTCACTAATTGTTCACATTTAGAACATAAGGTGAACAGCCAGTACGATGTATCATTCACCTCATCAGTGACAGCTACGCTATAAACTCAGCACGCTTCCTGTGTAAATGCCAATTGATCTGGGATCTCTCAGTTCTAGTGGATCAGCATAAGTGTCATTTCTTGGATCATAACTTTGCAGGAATCCCTCTCCGTCCTTTCCACCAGTTAATAGACCTTCCAGACCATCCATCCAACTGAAGAAAATTCTCCCATCGTCTAACATGAGAAAAGGATACCAAAAAAGCCTAGCAACATGTGAAGGCAAGCTGTATTTCTTGACCCAGATACCTTTCTCTAAATCTGTCAAAAACCACAAGTCCATAGATACCTTATGAATATTATGAACCACAACTAAGCAGCCATTCAACTCAGCCAATGATAACTGGAGCTCAAGCTGTGAGTAACTGTATTTCTTGTTCTCTTCCACAAACCTCTGCACCTGTTCTGGACCAGGTAGAACGCCCCACTCCTCCGTCTCGAGGTTGAACAAAGCTATCCTACCAGGCTTAATGGTTATAACCCCTGTTTCAAAGTATGTGGAGTGAAAATCCATCAAGAAGTAGACCACCCCACCAACGACCACGCATCTCATCTGGCGATCGGTACAGATACCAGACGGAGGGTCCTGCTTTCTCCTCCAGCTTCCATGGTTGGTGTCATCAAATGTGATAACCTCACTTACCTGCTGGTCACGAATGCTACAGATGCGGAGCGCCTTGTACTCTCTGGTAGAGGAGACCTTCCCAAAAGCACAGCACTCGACATGGCAGGCCCATTTTGTTCCCTGTACCTCTAACTCATGCTCCAATTCCTTTGAGTGGCCCATCGGTAAGTCGAGAGTAGCTCCAGTGACCGGGTTCAGCACCCAGAAGGTCCTAGAGTACACATTCCAGTGGAAACACACGAGGTCTAGCCGGCTGCGCACGACACAGATGCTATCACGCTCGTCCTTGCTTGAGATCCGGCCAAAGGCATCACCCGACTCGTTCACCGTAACAATCTCATACCCGGTGACTGGAATCCGCCTCACGACGTTGCCCGACAGATCCGAAATCGCAACGCCGTTGACCTCACTGTCGTCGCGGTAGGCCATGGCGAGGAGCGGGGGCGCCGTGCGGTGGCGGGACATGTGCGCCCCGACGAAGAGCGGGTCGGAGGTGAGGGCGCGCCAGGCGGGGCAGACGGCGCGGAGGCGGCAGAGCTCCTTGGCCGTGATGCGGAGGAGGACCTCGTACAGCGCGTCCTCGGGCAGGTCGCCGGAGAAAGAGGCGGCGGGGCGCGGCCGCGTCTCCGAAGACGACATCGCCGTCGGCTGTGGTAAGCAGATGCCGTAGGTGAGCAAGCGAGGGTGCCAAATCGACGATCGATTCAGATCGGGCGGTGTGCCGAGGAGGATTTGGCCTTACCGAGAGCGCTGGCGGTGAGCAACCGGGCGGCCGGGCGATCGCCGTAGAGGAGAAGGGCGGAGAGGAAAGGGGCCGGCGGCGGGTCAGTGGTCGAGGGTTCTCTTGGGGTGGGGGATTGGGAGTTGGGTGTCTCTGTAGTCTGTACTACCAATCAGTTGGGCTGGACAAAATGGGCCTCTGCTTTCCCTTTCTCTTTGACAAAATGGTCCATGTTGCTTTCTCTTTGCTACGGGTGCTCGCGTGTGTGTGCGTCAGTGTGTGGAATGGACAGCAGCAAAATGTCCCAGTAGGACGGTTCCCCTCCTCTTAGGGTTTCATTTTCCTCTCGATGACTCCATGAGCCGCCGTTGAGACTATCCTATCCCCTCGCCGATCTTCCTCCGGTTCCCAGCCAGGCTTGGACTGATCAAGGGGCGATCTTGCATCGTTGCCCGGTCTCGGCCTTGGTAGGGTTTCGGGAATCGGAGAAGGCAGATAGGGTTCCGTCAAAACCTGGTGATCGCTATTTCGTCGGGTTAGGGTTTTTGCGGTATGGCTAGTCGGGCGTCTCGTTCAGGCGCGGAGGCAAGCGATGTTGAGGAGATGATGAAGATGTGAGAAAGGATGTGAACGTCGTACCTTTCCAGGGCCGACGACTGCGTGTTTATATGCAGGGTCGCGACCTCCCTGATAGCATACAAGTTGTTGGGATTACAATCTTGGAGAACAAGGGATAGACTAGAGATAGATATCCAAGTTAACAAGAATAACAAACTCCTAGTCTATCCTAAGCTACGTCCTTCGGTCACGTTGTTTAACACCCTCCCTTAATCACAACTTCGCAAGTTGAGATTACGTTTAAACTCTTCAAGATTTCTTGTGGGTAATGCCTTGATGAAGCCATCTGCAACCTGGTCCCCTGAGTGCACAAAACGGATTTCCAATTGTTTGTTAGCAACACGTTCTCTCACAAAGTGGAAATCTATCTCAATGTGTTTTGTCCTTGCATGAAAAACCGGATTAGCAGACAGATAGGTAGCACCAAGATTATCACACCATAAACATGGAGCCTGAATCTGTTTCACACCAAGCTCTTTCAGCATGGACTGAACCCAAATGATTTCTGATGTGGCATTTGCCAATGCCTTATACTCAGCTTCTGTACTTGACCTTGATACAGTTGCTTGTTTCCTTGCACATCATGATATAAGATTGGGTCCAAAGAATACTGCAAACCCACCAGTAGAGCGTCTGTCATCTAGGCATCCTGCCCAATCTGAATCAGAGAATGCACTGACAAGTGTAGAAGAGGACTTGATGAATGTGAGACCAAGATTCATAGTGTGCTTTACATATCTTACAATACGCTTGGCAGCAGTCCAATGAACTGTGGTAGGTGCATGAAGAAACTGGCATACTTTGTTAACAGCGAAAGAAATATCAGGTCTTGTCAGAGTGAGATATTGAAGTGCTCCTACTAGACTTCTATACATGGTACTGTCCTCTTGATTTAAGGGATCTCCTTCTATAAGAGACAGTTTTTCTGTACTAGACAAGGGAGTTGGTACAGGCTTACATCCTTGCAAACCAACCCTGCTTACCAGATCATTTGCATATTTTTCTTGGGAGAGGTGAAGACCATCCTCAAGCTTTCTTACTTCAATTCCTAGGAAGAAGTGCAAATCACCCAAATCCTTGAGAGCAAACTCAGTACTCAGAACTAGTGACAATAATATCATCGACATAGATAAGCACAAATATAGATGTATTTGCCTTTTTATAAATAAACAATGAGGTATCTGATTTTGATGGAACAAAGCCAAGTGCTTGTAGTTTTTGACTAAGATGTGAGTACCATGCTCGGGGTGCCTGTTTCAATCCATAATGAGCTTTGTCAAGCTTACAAACATGAGAGGGTGAGTTTTTATCGACGAACCCGGGAGGTTGTTTCATGTATACTTCCTCTTCCAGAACACCATGAAGAAACGCGTTCTGTACATCTAGCTGTCTAAGACTCCAGCCCCTGGAAACAGCAATAGATAGCACAAGACGAATAGTAGCAGCCTTGACAACAGGACTAAAGGTGTCTTCATAGTCGATGCCATATCGCTGTTTGTAACCTTTAGCCACAAGTCTCGCCTTATAACGGTCTATGGTTCCATCAGATTTCCTTTTAATTCTGTAAACGCACTTGCAGTCAATTAAGTTCTTACCTCATGGTGGGGGAACCAAATGCCACGTTTTGTTTTTCTGGAGTGCCACGTGTTCTTCTTCCATGGCTTTTCTCCATCGCGCATCTCCTAGGGCCTCATCAAGGGTGTGTGGTTCACCTGTATAACATGCAAGACCAAACTTTGTTTTATAGTTTATAGGCTGAAGCACTCCCTTTTGTAGACGTGTGCGTGGACGGCGCGGAGAAGGATCGGGCACAGATGATCCAGGCGAATCTGCGCTCGCCGATCCCGAGGCAGATTCTTCTGGTGTTGCAGCCGCGTCAGGCACAGTGGGATCTTCTGTGGCTGTTGTGGACGACGGAGTGGGCGCAGTTGGCGTAGAAGATCCTGCACCTGTCCCTGTGGCCGCGACAGAATCCGCCCTGGATCGCGTGCCCGGGCCCCTGGCCGAATCAGCGCCGGTTTGCTGGCGGCGCGCATAGCAGCGAGGCCCACTCTCGGGCCAGCGGCCCTCAGCCTGCTGCGTGGGGGAACCAGATTGGCGCGGGCCCGATGGTGCATCTGGGCCGGTCGGTGGCGACCGCGTGGCGTTTGCGGAGTCGTTGCCGCGGCTCCTGATAGGTGCGGGCGCAGGTGACACGTTTTCTGGGTTGCTGCCGCACGGATCCCGAGGCCAATCCGTTGCCAAACTGCTGCTGCTCCGATCCCGAGGAGGATATGTCTCCCAGGGTTTGGCAGATAAAATGTTGCCTATTTTGACTGATTTCTCCATCATTTTTGCTAATTTCTTCACCTACCAATGAATCTGCATCATCATAGGACTCATGCACAGGGTTATGAGAATTAGTCAACGTATGATCATCACAATTATTTTTTCCCCCATGATCAATACCGAAGAGATGCGATGGTAGGAGAAGAATTTCTTTCCTAAGGAGTGCGCCGGCATTGGGATGAAGATCAGCAAAGGGGAATTTTGTTTCATCAAAAACAACATCGCGTGAGATGTAAACGCGACCGGTGGAGACATCAAGACATTTGACTCCTTTATGTTGTGCACTGTATCCGAGAAAGACACACTATTTTGATCGATACATGAGCTTGCGGTTGTTGTATGGTCTAAGATTTGGCCAACAAGCGCAGCCAAACACTCGAAGAGAGTTGTAGTCTGGCTTGGTATGAAGGAGTTTTTCAGTGGGTGTGTCATTATTGATAACACGACTAGGCAACATGTTTATAAGATGAACTGCCGTAAGGAACGCTTCGTCCCAAAACTTGAGCGGCATGGATGCTCTTGCCAAGAGAGCAAGTTCAACTTCTACGATATGCCTGTGCTTACGTTCGGCAGACCCATTCTGTTGATGGGCATGCGGGCAGGACACATGATGAGATATGCCAAGGTTTTGGAAAAATGAGTTTAGCTTCTCATATTCGCCTCCCCAATCAGATTGAAGGGCGATGATTTTGGTGTCAAACTTTCGTTCAACGAGAGCTTGGAAGTTGAGAAAAGCTTGAAACACGTCAGATCTTTTCTTAAGAAGATAGATCCAAGAGAATTTGCTAAAGTCATCGATGAAACTCGCATAGTATGTATGTCTACCAACAGAAGTAGGGGCAGGTCCCCAAACATCAGAAAAAATGAGTTGTAGTGGTTTGGTAGAAACACTCGTAAAAATTGGATACGGTAACTGATGACTTTTAGCCTTCTGACATGAATCACAAATTGTTTCGACATTATGCTCTCCAACATATGAGAGTTTATTTTTCCTAAGCAAACGTTCAACTAAAGGAAAAGATGCATGTCCTAATCGATCGTGCCACCGTGTTGAGGATAGCTTGGTGGCACTGAAAACTTGTTTATTGGATCCTCTAATCTCCGGAATCAAAGGGTAAAGCCCACGAACGCATTTACCTCGATAGAGCACCTTCTTCGTTGCCTGATCCTTGATCAAAAAATAGAAGGGGTGAAACTCAAGGAAGACATGATTATCAATAGCAATACGATGAACGGAGAGAAGATTTTTGTGAGCACTAGGGACATGCAAAAAAATTCGAAGATGAATTTTCCTATGAGGGGTATTAATAATTGAGTGACCAACATGACGAATCTTCATACCTTCTCCACTGGCAGTGTGGCTGTGGTCTTTGCCGCGGTATTTCTCACGCATGGTCACCTTCTCGAGCTCACCGGTGATGTGGTTGGTTGCACCGCTGTCCACATACCAGTTTGTGTCCACTCCGTATGAGCCATCAGCAGCCCCGGCCACCTTCTCATCCGAGGGCGAGTCACCGTCATCATCAAACCTGTACCAACAGTATTTTGCTGTGTGGCCGGGTTTGCCACAAATCTGGCATCGTACGGCATCGGGGCGCTTGTTGGAGGAGTTACGGAGATCGTCGCTGTTGTTGGTGTAGGAGGGTCGGCCACCATTGCCGCGAGAGTCGCCGCGGTCACCGCGGTCGCCGCGGTCGCCACGGGTGTTGCTGCTGCTGTTTCCCTTGCCGCGAGTGGACCCGCGGTAGCGTCCACCACCTGGACCGCGCATGGCGGCGTTGACAGGGGACTTGAAGCCGCCACCACCAGAGTTCGCGCCCTGGAACAGCGCCACCCTTTGATCGAAGTTGCTCATCTGAGCATACAGTTCATCAAGGGTGACAGGCTGAGTGCAGGCGTCGAGGGCGGAGACGAGGGGTTGGTACTCCATGTCGAGGCCGGCCGTGATGTAGGAGATGAGCTCATCGTCGTCGAGTGGCTTGCCTACAGCAGCAAGCTCGTCGGCGAGGGAGCGCATGTGCGCGAAGAAGGCCGCCACTGACTGGTTTCCCTTTTGTGCGTTCGCAAGGGCGACGCGAATGTTGTTGATGCGAGACAGCGACTGGGACGAAAACATGTTTGCCAGCACTGTCCAGAGCTCATGTGCATGGCCGATCGAAGTCACCTGGACGAGCACCTCCTTGGAAAGATTGTTCAGAAGATAACCAAGTACCTGCTGATCTTCTCGGAACCAGATCAGATGAAGGGGGTTTGGTGAAGTCGTCTCCTTCCCGTCCTTGTCCTTGGTGACGACGGTATTGGCCGGTTCCGGTGTGGTACCTTCAATATAGCCATAGACGCCCGCGCCTCTGAGCTGCGGCGTGATCTGCGTGCGCCAAAGGATGAAGTTTGTGCGGGTGAGCTTCTCGGTAATTTGGCCGGTGAGGGTGGAGTTGGATGAGCTGGAGGATGCCATGGCGGAAGCTTATGCGATGGGGGGCTAGGGCTAGACGGATGGAAGAGTTAGGCTCTGATTACCATGTGAGAAAGGCTGGAACATCGTACCTTTCCAGGGCCGACGGCTGCGTGTTTATATGCAGGGTCACGACCTCCCTGATAGCGTACAAGTTGTTGGGATTACAATCTTGGAGAACAAGGGATAGACTAGAGATAGATATCCAAGTTAAGAAGAATAACAAACTCCTAGTCTATCCTAAGCTACGCCCTTCGGTCACGTTGTTTAACAGAAGAACCTGGGCATCACTGAGGATGACCTAGATGATGTGGTTTTCGAGGAGCAAGATGTACCAGCTGAAGCAGCAGTGCGGTGGATGGCCATCGCGAGAGTCCATGCCCCGAAGAACTACAACCAGTATTGGTTCTTCCGTAATATGAGGGCTGCCTGGGATCTAGCGCAGGAGGTAAAGATCCGTCCGCTCGAAGAAAATCTATACACTATGCAGTTCTGTGCCTCGGCGATTGGGAACGCGTCATGGCGGAGGGACCGTGGACCTACAAAGGAAACGCGGTGGTGCTTGCTGAGTATGACGGGTTCACCAAGCCTTCATAGGTGAATCTGGACATGATGGACATATGGGCTCAGATACACGACTTTCCTGATGGTTACTTTCCCATGATCAAAGCCCTTGCAGGGAAGATTGGGCAGTTCATATACGCTGAACCAAAATCACAAGACTTTGAAGGCAACTTTGTACGGGTTAGGGTCAAGATCAATGTCCATCTTCCTCTAAAGAATGCAGTCTCCGTGGTGAAAGAAGGGAAAAGGAAAATTTTTCTGGTAAAATACGAGCGCTTACCCGACTGGTGCACTGTTTGTGGCCACCTTGGATACCAATTTAAGGAGCACGGTGATGGTGTTCATCCATGTGAAGCTCTAGTTTACAAGAATTTACGGGCATCATGGTTCAGAGGACCGGGCTGGGGACCGGGAGAAAGAAGAGGGCGCGGCAGATCGGGTCGAGGCCGTGGAAGAGGCTGCGGTCCTTCTCAGAGGAGTCAGGAGATGTGGGCTGATCAGGAGGATCCAGAGAATATGAAGGGAGATGTTGCTATGGATGATGCGAATAACAACAGTAAAAGGGGCGCTCTAGTGGTGCTGGACCCAAGGGGTTCTGCTAGCTCTATGCCTGTTAATCAAACAATCAACCCTTTGCATGTGAAGCAGAACCAAGATGTGCCGGCGAGTTCCTCATCCAAGCAGGAACCAAAGAGGAACAAACCTTCTCCACCAGCCCAAGACAACTCAATGGTGAAGAGCCTAGTTTCGACAATAAACAAAGATGTGCGCTTGGCGGGCTCCCTAGGGGAGTCGCGCCATGCGCAACGAGCCTACTATGTTGGAACTGTCGCAGGGCTAGCAAACCCGCGACAGTTCGAGAGCTTCGTGATCTAACGAGGCAACTTGCCCCCTCTGTTTTATGCATTGTCGAAACTTAGATAGAGGGCTCTCGAGTAGAGAATTTAGCAGGCTCATTAGGTTTTACTAATAGTATTGGAGTTAGTAGTTCTGGGAGAAGTGGTGGACTTGGTATCTTTTGGAATGATGAAATAAAGCTAGTGGTGGATGGTTACTCCAAGTATCATATTAATGTGGTGATAGATGATTAGGCTCAGATAAAAACAAGGGTCACCTTCGTCTATGGGGAGGCCTAGGTAGTGGAAAGATATAAAACTTGGGACATGTTGCGCAGCATTGTTGGTGCTAACGATCTGCCATGGGCGGTTATAGGAGACTTCAACGAGGTTTTATACTCACATGAGCACGATGGGGTGGCAAACAGAAGTCGGGCACAAAATGGATGCGTTTAGATATGTGCTTGATACATGTGGTTTGTCAGATATAGGCTTCACTGGAATCAACTGGACCTTTGAAAAAAAGGTGGCAGGAGGAACTTACACCAGAGTTCGTCTGGATAGATGTGTCGCTAATCCAGCGTGGTCTTTGGTTTTCCCAACAGCAATTCTGGAACACAAGCACGCGGTTTCTTCTAATCATATTCCCATCTTCCTCCAGCTCGACAAGCTGCATGCAGTTCCACGAGGACCGAGGCAGTTCAGGTACGAGATGTGTTGGGAACGTGACCCCATGCATGCAGAGGTAATTGGTGACGGGTGGGCCGCACAGAATCGGGACCACATCCGACCAGTGGAGCAGGTGAGACAAAAGTTGCAGCGGGTGTCGGGGGATCTCTCTGCATGGGATCGCGAGCACTTTGGGAATGTAAGACAACAAATTGCCCGGCTGCAGAAACAGCTACAGGAGTTGCGCGGCCTCCCAGGTAGATCCGGTCCTAACCATATGGAGTTAAAGATAACAAAAAATCTAGTTGAGCTATATCACCGCGAGGAAATATTATGGCGCCAGAGGGCAAGGCTAGAGTGGCTGATGCATGGAGATAAAAACACGTACTTTTTTCATTTACGTGCGAGCAGAAGGAGACGGAAAAATCAAATTAGGGCTCTTCAGAAAGAGTCTGGCCAGATCACTGAGGATAGAGATGAGATGGAAGCAATGACAACCGCTTTTTACAAAAACTTGTATAGCTCAGAGGGGGTACAGGATATGGAGAGTGTCCTCTCGACCGTACCTCGCAAAGTAACGCAGGGAATGAATGATATGTTGAACACGCCCTACACCCAAGCAGGAGTTAAAAAGGCCCTTTTCCAAATGTTTCCCACAAAATCACCGGGCCCGGATGGTTTCCCGGCCCACTTCTTTCAACGCCATTGGGAGATCTACGGAGATGATGTTACAAAAGCAGTGCTTGACATTGTAGAGGGAAAGGAATCAGCAAGAAGCATCAATGAGACAGTTTTGGTGTTGATCCCAAAGGTAAAAAAACATGTTATTGTCCCAATTCCGGCCCATTAGTCTATGCAACGTCCTCTAAAAAATTGCATCCAAGGTAATCTCTAATCGTTTGAAAGTCATCTTACCGGAGATCGTTTCAGAGGAGCAATCAGCTTTCGTCCCGGGGAGACTGATAACCGATAATATTGTGACTGCTTACGAGTGCTTGCATTTCATGAAAAGGAACAAAGCAAAGAAACATCAATCATGCGCATTGAAACTTGATATGATGAAAGCTTATGACAAGGTAGAGTGGGAGTATTTACAAGCAATCATGCTAAAACTTGGTTTCTCTCAGAGGTGGGTGGACATTGTCATGGGGCTGGTATCTTCAGTAACCTTTTCAGTTCAGTTTAATGGGAAGAGGTTGGAGGAGTTTATACCAACACGTGGGATCAGACAAGGGGACCTGATATCTTCGTACTTGTTCTTGCTAGCAGCAGAGGGCCTTTCATGCCTGTTAAAATCTAGAAGTGAGTCATCCAACATGAGTGGTTTACAAGTGGCGCCATCGGCACCTAAGGTGAATCACTTATTATTCACAGATGACAGCCTATTGTTCTTCAAGGCAAATAGTATGGGTGCTACCAAGGTGAACCTAGTCCTTGACAGTTATTATCAGGCTTCAGGACATGGTATCGACTACAATAAGTCATCGGTTTATTTCAGCAAGGGGGTTCCTGACAGTATCCGAACAGAGGTGAGGACGGTGTTGCAAGTTCCAAATGAGACCCTAAATGAGAAATATTTAGGCATGCCCTCTGATATAGGCTCATCAAAAAACGGTGCATTTAAATACTTGAAGGAACGTCTATGGAGTAAAGTGCAAGGGTGGATTGAAAGCACAATGTCTTCAGGAGGCAAAGAGGTTTTGGTGAAAGCGGTCGCCCAAGCAGTTCCGGTCTTCTCTATGTCTTGTTTCAAATTGCCATGAGGTTTGTGCGAACATCTCAACATGTTAATCCGGAAGTTTTGGTGGGTGAGCAAGGAAGGAAAGTGAAAACCCATTGGGTTTCATGGAAAACTATGACCCAGCCAAAAGGAATGGGGGGTCTAGGCTTTAAGGACTTTGAACTTTTTAACTTGGCCATGTTAGCTAAGCAGGCATGGCGGCTGTTGCATGAGCCGGACTCTCTCAGTGCGCGCATTCTGAAGAGTATATATTACCCGGGTTGCTCAATTTTGGAAGCTCCATTGGGGAATTACCCAAGTCAGATTTGGAGGGCCATTATAGAGGGACGTGACACTCTGAAGTTGGGCCTGATCAAGCGCATTGGCACCGGAGAGTCGACAAAAATTTGGGAAGATAACTGGCTACCCAGAGAGGAGATGATGAAACCTTACGGGTGCGTTACTCAAAATCCTCCTCTGTTAGTGTCCGAGCTCATAGATCACACGTCGGCAAGCTGGGATAGAGAGAAGGTGGAGGCGGTGTTCATGCCGATGGATACTCAAGTCATCCTAAGCATTCCCCTATGCACTCGCAATATCCCTGATTTCTGGAGTTGGCACTATGAAAAGAATGGCTCTTTCTTGGTCCGTTCGGCAAATCGCATGCTGGTAGCTACCAGGTTAAGGAGAGAGGCATGGCTTGAGAAAACTTCGGGTTCTTCTAGTTCTATGATGGAGAAGAGATCTTGGAAGACTTTGTGGAAAACGAGAGTGCCTGGCAAGGTGAGGATGTTCCTCTGGAGACTCTCAAAGCATTCGATCCCAACAAACGATGTCCGTGCGAGAAGACATATGGCACACTCGAACTCATGTGGTATGTGTGGGGCACCCGATTCGTGGAGACACTTGCTCCTCGACTGCACGACCTCAAGGTGCACCTGGGCGCTCAAAGATGGTGAACTTCTGCAAAAGATTACGTCAAATACAGAACCAAAAGCCAAGCAGTGGCTATTTACTCTAATGGATATGTTATCAGATGCTGAATTTGTGAAGATTTCGGTGACTCTTTGGGCTATATGGACAGCAAGGCCAAAAGCGATACACGAAGGTGTTTTTCAGAGCCCACATGCGATCATGTCCTTTGTAGAGAGGTACATTGATGAACTTGAGGTAATCAATGGGAAACAGGAGCCAATAAGGACTGAACCCAGAGTGGTACATAACAGCAACAGGAAACCCAAAGCACCGCCTACTGGCCATGCCAAAATTAACGTGGATGCGGGGTGCAGGAAAGGAAGCCGGGGGACAGCGGCAGTGGTATGCAGAGATAGCTCGGGGAATTTCCTTGGTAGCTCGGCTCTAGTGATCAGAGGTGTGGATGACCCGGCAGCACTAGAGGCAATAGCATGCCGGGAGGGTTTGGCGCTCGCAGCTGATCTTCAGTTAAATCAATTTGTCGTAGCGTCGGATGCAAAGGAGGTGGTGAGCGCCATACACAACAACAGCAAGTGCGCTTATGGAGCAATCATCAAGGAAATTAGAGTACAACAATCTTCTTTTAATTGTAATTTTTGTTTTGAAGGCCGTGTGAACAATTTAGAAGCTCATAGATTAGCCAAGCATGCTCTTTCTCTGGGTCCGGGGCGCCGCGTGGGGTTAGGCCAACCCCATAACCCGAATTGTATCCCACTACATGTGGTTTTTGATGATTAAAGCTTGGCTTTTACCCTAAAAAAAAAGCAAAATGCCCAACCTCGCCGGGACTGTTTGCCTTGCTGCGACTGTTTGTCAAAATATAAAATCTCAAATTCTAAAAACCTTCATGACTTTGAAGGTTGGGGAGAAAGTTCACAACTTCGAAAAAGATCAGGATTTAAAAAAGAATCAAGAATACGATTTTTTAGTTAATGTAAACAATATCCCTGGACTTAAGAAAATATCACTAATTTTTAAAATTAATTTACTTGAAAAAAGGTTCATGAATTTAAACATTTTTTATAAAAAAGTAAGCGAGTTAAAATTAAAAAAAATAGACAGGAAAGGGGAGGAAAATAAACAAAGGTAAATCCAACAAAGAAAAATACAGAACAAGAAAGCAAAAAACAAAACTATGTTGGACCTTCCAGGAGGTTCCAAAACCGGAATAAAACCACACTGCATACATGGACCAGCTCACTATCTCCTGCGTGAACATTTTGTATGAGTAACACAGTATTCCCTGCAACGAGCGGGGAACGGAATTTTCCTACTACCAAGCTTCGGCTTTTCTCAGACAAAGGAAAATATACTAATATAAAAAATATACCAATTATACTCGACCTGTGCACCCATAGAACGTCAATAACGAGCATTGAGAATGCACACAACCACATTATTAAAAGAAAAGAAAAAAATTGTAATTCCCCTTTTGTAATAGCCATTATGAAACAAGCAAAGCTGATTCATCACTATTGTTGTTTCAATCTTTTTCCTTTTACCTGCATGGAATCTATAATGCTTCACACTTTCTGTATTTTTGTCTAATATTGATATATTTCCTCAAGAAAATGTCACCAAAAAGATATGATGGAATATAAGGAATATGAAGACATTAAGGTGTCTTTCGAGGTAGCATTGACGTTATTTTCAGAAGATCGGATGTACTCGTATGAGCATTCAGTATTCATCATGCAATTTGGATCAGTCTCAAGCCAACACATACAAGGTCAACAACTTTTGTTTGACTAGGGTACTGAAAATAAACAAATATTGCAGGTCTGCATGATTGAGAAGTTGAAGTAACTAGTGAGCTTCAGGCAAGTCATCGATTATTATTGTTGTTCACTGCCATTCACCTTTTATAGATACCCTTTGACCTTGTACCCAAGCATTATACTACATTTGATTGCTATCGATTGACTACAACCAACAAGGGTCCCAATAAGATGAAATTATTTTGCGAGAGGCCACCAATTCTCACCCATGATATGGCCAGAGTTTTATTTTGGAATAGTGTTTGCAGATATGCATGACAAGGCAAGATTTTTAGAAATTGATTGATGACATTTTAGATGTTGAGAGCTTGATTTTAGGGTCAACCATTCTGATTCGTTTACTGAAAGAATTATACTCCGAGCTCCTTTGCATGTAAATTTATATGTGAAGTGCATTGCACGTACATGGTTACTAGTATAAAAAAAATCCGAGTTTCTTCAATACATAACATATGTACCGACTAAATCCCCAAAAGAAAATAGACAACATGTTCTAAAAGGCATCCACAGAAGAGCAGCTCTAAAGATGAAAGAGTCTGCCAGTCACAAGACCAAAATCCACAAAATCCAAGCATCCAACTCAAAAGACCAAAACACTCTCTGTACAGCAAGCCATCCTTGCCGCGGAAGAGCTCCCTGCCATCCCCTGCATTGTACAATTACAAGGAAGCAATGAAGAAGAGAGGCTGTACATAGCCATACCCAGAGATTACCTGAACCACTTTTCAAATATTCAATCGACGTGAGCCGCCCACGGAACACAGCGTCCTGGGTTTCCAAGCTAAGAGCAGCAAATAGATTCACCATGAGTCCGTTAAATCTTTGTCACTTCTAAACTTGAGCGGGCTACAAGCACAAAATTCAGTAAAAAAAACAATGGTGATAACTAAACCAGCCACAAGGCGGAAGAAAAACAGAGAAACAAAATATGTGATTCAGTGACACCAGGTAGCACTGAACATTCAAGGACAACATAAATGTGAGACAAGAATCAAAGAGTAAAATTACTGTGTATGACTTTACCTAGCAAATCATTATCTGTTCCAAGAAAGGGACAAATTATGCATTCATGTTGCAGTAGGAGCAGCATATTATATTTTGAAACACCACATTAAAAGCCTGCTTATTACAGTACAAACTAACCATAGCTATCTAGCAACTCATCGACCAAACTCCTGCAATTGCCATACAAAATGAAACAGAAAAAAAAAACTGGAAATCTACTCATGCAAAATGCATCAGAGATTAACATAATACTAGCAGTAAGGAGCCCAAGATACCAGAGGAGGGGCAAGAAGAAGGCCAGGGGACCCACGTTTGTCCCTGCATGCTTTTGAGGGGTTAATTAGTTTGTGAATACTTTGAAGGCACAAAGGTACATTTTCATCGATGCATGCATCAGAACATTCTCTCACTAATTGTTCACATATACTCCACAACATAAGGTGACCAGCCAGTACGATGCATTATTCACCTCATTACTGACCGCTACTCTATAAACTCAGCAAGCTTCCTGTGTACTCCCTCCGTCCCTAAATTCTTGTCTTACATTTTCCTAGATACGGATGTATCTAACACTAAAGTGTAACTAGATACATCCGCATTTGGATAAATGTAAGACAGGAATTTTAGGACGGAGGGAGTAAATGCCAATGGATTTGGATTCTTTCAGTTTTAGTGCCTCACCAGAAGTGTCATTTGTTGGATCATAACTTTGCAGAAATCCCTCTCCATGCTCTCCAGCACTAAAGAAACCTTGTCCATAATCCAACCGATTGAAGAAAATTCTCCCATCAGCTAACATCAGAAAAGGATTGCCAAACCTAGCAACATGTGAAGGCATGCTGTATTTCTTAACCCAGATGCCTTTCTCAAAATCTGTCAAAAACCACAAGTCCATAGATACCTTATCAACTTTATGAACCATAACTAAGCAGCCGTTCAACTCAGCCAATGATAACTGGAGTTCAAGTTCTAAGTAACCTAAAATGTAGTTCTCTTGCACAAACCCCTGCACCTGTTCTGGACCACGCAGAACACTCCACTCCTCCGTCTCGAGGTTGAACGAAGCTACGCTACCAGGTTCAATGGTCATAACTCCAGTTTCATGATACGTGGAGTAAAAGTCCAGTAAGAAGCACACCACCCCTTCGACGACCACACATTTCAATGATCTCATCTTGAGACTCGCAAAGATGTGGGCCGATGGAGGGTCCTGCTTTCTCCAGCTTCCATGTTTGGTGGCATCAAAGGTGATAACCTCACATACCTTCCGATCACCAATGTCAGAAACGCGGAGCGCCTTGTACTCTCTGGTAGAGGAGACCTGCCCAAAAGCACACCACTCCACTCGGCAGCACCATTCCTGTATCCCCTCTACCTCTAGCTCATGTGCCAATTCCTCCGAGAAGCCCGTCGGCAAGGTGATGGTATCTCCAGTGGCCGGGTTCAGCACCCAGAAAACCCCAGAGCAGAAACTCCAGTTGAAACAGACAAGGTCAAGCCGGGTGCGCGCAACACGGATGGTATCGTCCTTGCTTGACTTCCGGCCACCGGCAACCCCCGACAACCCGTCCACCAGAACAATTTCATACCCGGCGCTTGGTATCCGCTTCACCACATTGCCGGACAAATCCGAAATCTCAACGCCGTTGACCCCACTGTCATCGCGGTAGGCCATGGCGAGGAGCGGGGGCGCCGTGTGGTGGCGGGACTTGTGGGCCGCGACGAAGGGCGGGTCGGAGGTGAGGGCGCGCCAGGAGGGGCAGACGGCGCGGAGGCGGCAGAGCTCCTTGGCCGGGATGCGGAGGAGGACCTCGTACAGCGCGTCCTCGGGCAGGTCGCCGGATAAGGGAGCGGCGGGGAGCGGGCGCAGCTCCGAAGACGACATCGCCGTCGGCTGTGGTAAGTAGATGCCGTCGGTGAGCAATCAAAGGCGCCAAATCGACGACAGATTCATATGGGGCTGTGCCGAGGAGGATTTGGCCTTACCGAGAACGCTGGCGGTGAGTAGCCGGGCGGCGGGGCGATCGCCGTGGACGAGGACGGCGGAGGGGAAAGCGGCCACAGCAGTGGTCGGTCGAGGGTTTGGACGGGAGCACGGACTCGCCTGCTACTACAGCGCCACGGTATGGGCCAGGCTAACTAAGAGCAGGTTTTTTCTTTGCTTTTTCTCATTCATTTTTCTTCTCACATTTTCGTTTTCATTTTTTCTCTATTTTTAAATGCTCTAATATATACATTATGCTTTTTAAACTGTGACCAATAATTGAAATTGCGTATTTTTATTATGTGTCCACATACTTAAATAAATGTTAGAAATTGTACATTTTTTAAATGTCCGCATATATTTTTGAAACAATACACGATGAAGATTTTATAAATACAGAACGAACATTTTCTAAATAAAGGATGAGATTTGTTTAAATCAGGATATAAATAATAAAAATACATGACGGACATTTTTAGAAATAGTCAACAACTTTTTTTAAATAGACGATGAATAGTTTTAAATACCCGATGAACTCTTTTGAAATACAAATGAATATTTTTAATACATAGTTATTGTTGTTTCCATGTTTTTTACCTGCAGGTAATCTATATATGTTCACCTTTTATTTTTATATTTTTATATATTGCCCAACCTTGTTATCTTTTCCTTGTGAAAATGTCACAAAAATAGTAATTCATTGCAAGGAGCTTCCCAAGGGATCTGGATCGACATGTTAAGATTACATGGTTAAGCTATTACTTCCTCCGATCCAAAGTAAGTGTCGCGTTTTTAAATTAACCTTAGTTCAAAGTTAGTTCAAAACTACAACGCTTATCTTGGGTCGGTGGGAGTAGTGTTTTTACTTTCATATACATCCAGACCAAAGAGTAGGATGGAGTATATAATGAATATTAAGAGATTAGATGACTTTCAAGCTAGCATTGATGTTATCACAACATCAAATGCGTGCAATTTGGATCAGCCTCAAGCCTATACATACCAGGTCCATTATCCTATATGTTAATCAGCATTCACCTTTTATAGATACCCTTGACCTTGTACCAAGCACTATACATTTGAGTGGTATATCAATTGACTACAAAGTTAGTATCAATTTGAGTGGTATCAATTGACTACAACCAGACGAATAAGATAGTTGACTCTAATCTAGCTTCTGGTACCTAAAATCATCAATCAATTTCTAAGAAACTTGCTCTATGGTGAATGGAAGCTGGAAATCCTTGCATCTTATTGTGTGCGATGTACTCCTTCCGTCCCAAAATAAGTGACTGTCGCCTGGTTTTAAAAATCCGGACCGGACCAAAGGTTGAAGCAGAAAAAACCAGAACCAGCGGCCTCAACGATTTTTTTAAGTTAATAAGACCGTTCTGCAATTAGACCGGAGAAAACCTACATCCAGACCAGCAAGTAGGAGGGAATATAATGAATACGAAGACATTATATGACTTTCGAGGTAAGCATTGATGTTGTTGTCACAAGATCAAATGCATGCAATTTGGAGCAGCCTCAAGCCTATACATACCAGGTCAACAACTTTTGTTTTACTTTTTTTTGCGAGAGAACTTTTGTTTGACTTTGGAATGGAAGACATGATTGGGAAGTTGAAGTAACTAATGAACTGCAGGTAAACTGTAGATTATCATATATATCATCGTCATTCGCCTTTTATAGATACCCTTTGACGTAGTACCAAGCACTATACATTTGATTGGCATCAATTGACTACAACCTACATCACACCTAATAAGATGCAAGGATTTCCAGCTTCAATTCACCAGGAAGCCAACCATTTTCGCCCACATAGATTATAAATTTGAAGATGCAAGATAGAGCAAGTTTTTTAGAAATTGATTGATGATTTTAGGTACCAAATGCCAGATTAGAGTCAGCTATCTTATTCGTTGAGGAAGAGAGTTATAGTAGGCATTAATTCCATTGGATGTTAAAGATAAATTTTATGTGAGAAGTGCCTTGCACATGCATGGTTACTAGTATACCAAAAGAAATCATCTGGTTCTTATAAATTATATCCAAAATATATGTTCTGAAATTTATCCAAAATAAAATAAAACAGCGAACGTGTTCTAAAAGGCATCCACATGAGTACAGATCTAAAAATAGAAGAGAATCCTACAGTTACAAGAACAAAATCCATAAAATCCAATTATCCAACTAGCACCAGACACAAAAGACCAGAACACTCTCTGTGCGGTAAATGCGTCCTTTGTACAGTAAGCCCTGATCTTCAGAGTTGGGGTTCTGAGTTCTCTCTTCATCGCAGAAAAGCTCCTTGCCATCATTTCCATTTTACATGGAAACAGCGGAGAAGAGAGCTTGTAAATTACCACAGCCAGCGATTACAGGACTTCTTTTCGAATATTCACTCGATACGAGTCACCCATAGATCAGCAAACTGATTAGTCATGAGTCGGTTAATTTTGTGTCCCTTCAAAACTGGTGCAGAAGATGAACTACAAGCACAAATTTCAGTAAAAGAATGGCGAAAAAAGAAAGGAGGCTCGAGTTCGAAGGATAACAGTGAAACAGAAGATATGACTCTTATCGAGTGAAACTGGAGCGGGATACAAGCACAAAATTCAGTAAAAGAATGGTGACAGAAGAATAACAGTGGAACAGAAGATGTGACTCAGTGACACCAATTTACACCAGGTAGCATTGGAACATTCAAGGACAACATAAATGTGAGAATAGTACCAAAGGTTAAAGATCACCTTTAAGGAACATGTTACTGTGCATGACTATACCTATCTGTTCCACGAAAGGAACAAATTATGCCTTCCTGTAATAATATGTTGCACTCGGAGCAGCGTATTATATTTTGAAACACCACATTCATAAGCTTGTTTATTACGAATTGACCATAGCAATATAGCAACACATTGACCAAACTCCTGAAATTACCAAACTAAATGGAACGAACGAAAAACTGCAAACCTTCTCGTGCAAAATGTATTGGAGATTAACATAATATACTTTGAAGGCACAAAGGTACTTTCAAAGATGCCTGCATCAGAACATTGTCTCACTAATTGTTCACATTTAGTAGAACATAAGGTGAACAGCCAGTACTATGCATCATTCACCTCATCAGTGACAGCTACGCTATAAACTCAGCACGCTTCCTGTGTAAATGCCAATTGACCTGGCATCTCTCAGTTCTAGTGCATCAGCATAAGTGTCGTTTCTGGGATCATAACTTTGGAGGAATCCCTTTCCTTCCTTTCCACCAGTTAATAGACCTTGTAGACCATCCATCCCACTGAAGAAAATTGTCCCATCATCTAACACGAGTAAAGGATACCAAAAAAGCCTAGCAACATGTGAAGGCAAGCTGTATTTCTTGACCCAGATACCTTTCTCTAAATCTGTCAAAAACCACAAGTCCATAGATACCTTATGAATATTATGAACCACAACTAAGCAGCCATTCAACTCAGCCAATGATAACTGGAGCTCAAGCTGTGAGTAACTGTATTTCTTGTTCTCTTGCACAAACCTCTGCACCGGTTCTGGACCAGGTAGAACGCCCCACTCCTCCGTCTTGAGGTTGAACGAAGCTATGCTACCAGGCTCAATGGTTATAACCCCAGTTTCCAAGTATGAGGATTGAAAATCCATCAAGAAGTAGACCACCCCATCGACGACCACGCATCTGATCTGGCGACCGGTACAGATACGGGACGGAGGGTCCTGCTTTCTCCTCCAGCTTCCATGGTTGGTGTCATCAAAGGTGATAACCTCACATACCTGCCGGTGATGAATGCTAGTCACACGGAGCACCTTGTATTCTCTGGTAGAAGAGACCTTCCCAAAAGCACACCAGTCGATTTGGGAGTCCCATTTTGTTCCCACTGCCTCTAGCTCATGCTCCAACTCCTCCGAGCGGCCCATCGGCAGGTCGAGGGTAGCTCCAGTGACCGGGTTCAGCACCCAATAGGCCCTATGGTGCATATTCCAGTGGAAACACACGAGGTCTAGCTGCGTGCTCACAATACAGATGCTATCACGCTGGTCCTTGCTTGAGATCCGACGAACGGCATCACCCGACTCGTCCACAATAACAATCTCATACCCGGTGACTGGAACCCGCTTCACCACGTTGCCCGACAGATCCGAAATCACAACACCATTATGCTTACCGTCGTCCTGGGGCTGGTAGGACACGGCGAGGAGCGGGGGCGCCGTGCGGTGTCGGGACATGTGTGCCGCGACGAAGAGCGGGTCGGAGGTGAGGGCGCCCCAGGAGGGGCAGACGACGCGGAGGCGGCAGAGCTCCTTGGCGGGGATGCGGAGGAGGACCTCGTACAGCGCATCCGCGGGCAGCTCACCGGAGCTGGAGGCAGCGGGGCGCGGCTTCGAAGACGACATCGCCTTCGGCTGTGGTATGTAGAGATGCCGCCGTAGGTGAGCAAGCGAGGGCGCCAAATCGACAGTGGATTCAGATGAGTTTGTGCCGAGGAGGAGCTGGCCTTACCAGGTCAACAGCCGGCGGTGAGCAGCCGGGCGGCCGGGCGGCGCCGTAGAGGAGAAGGGCGGAGGGGAAAGCGGCCGTCGGTCAGGCAATGGCCACAGCAGTGGTCGAGGGTTCTCTCTTGGGGTTGGGCTGGACAAAATGGGCCTCTGGCTTATTGGCGTAGTCGTTTCTCTGTGACACAACATGGATTCTCATGTCTGAAAGGATAGGGTATGGGAGAAGATTAAAGGATGAATGAAGAAATTACTGTCATATGCGGGAAAGGAGGTGCTGATCAAGGCAGTGGCTCAGGCTATACCTGTATATTATATGTTGTGTTTCAGGCTCCCTAAAGGCATTTGTGGAAGTATTACATCGTTGATCAGGCAGTTTTGGTGGGGGGACTAAAAGAGGGAAGAGGAAACCATGCTGGATATCATGGGATATATGTACTAGACCAAAGTATTTGGGAGGCCTTGGCTTTCGAGATATTGATCTCTTTAACCTTTCATTACTGGCTAGACAAGCATGGCGATTAATACAAACTTCTTCTACTTTAAGTGCCAGGATTTTGCAAGCTAAGTATTTTCCTGCTACGTTTTTTCTTGAAGCCGAGCTGGGAGGCCGGCCTTCGCAGATCTGGAGGTCTATTCTAGAGGGAAGAGGAGCCCTAGCACAAGGCTTGATTCGGAGAATTAGTACGGGAGAGGATACTAGAATCTGGGACCAAAACTGGCTCCCCCAATCGGGTCTCATGAGACCAATGGCGTGTCTGGTGGCGGATAGACCAGCATGTGTTGCCGAACTAATTGACCAAGCTCGGCTAAGTGGAAGGAGGACAAGGTACGTGCGACCTTTTTGCCCGTGGATGCTAATGTAATACTCAAAATTCCGCTGTGTACCAGAAGGGTTGAAGATTTTTGGGCATGGGGAGAAGATGAAAGGGGTATTTTTCAGTGAGGTCAGTTTACAAATTTTTTGCTGAAAATGAAACTGCAAGGAGAAGCATTACTGCAGCCGGTCGGGGGACACTCAAACGAGGGAGAAGAGGAATCAGCTTGGACTTCCCTATGGCACATTGTGACGACCCCGGCCCGACCGTGCACTAATCATACGCGCAAATGCACACGATCAAGCCTAAGGACTCACGTGAAGGAATCACAACACAACTCTAAAACATAAATAAATACATTCAAGTTATATATTACAAGCCAGGGGCCTCGAGGGCTCGAATGCATAACAAGTGTCACACACATAGTCAGCGGAAGCGTTAGGTATCTGGGTACAGATACAGCACAGAAGAAGATAGGCCTGTTACACAGGCGGGGCAAAAGAAAAGCTACGATCGAAAAGGCGCAGGCCTCCTGCCTGGGACCTCCGATCCTACTCCTGGTCGTCGTCCGCCGGCTCCTCGTAGAAGTACTCGCCGGCCGGGTAGTAGTAGTAGCCAGCCTCGGGCTGGTAGTAGTAGTCGTCAACGGGGGCTGCAGGCACCATGGCTCCGTCGTCTGGTTTATCAAGCGGGTAGGACAAAAGAGGAAGCAAAGCAACCGTGAGTACTCATCCAAAGTACTCAGCAAGACTTACATCAGATCTATACTAAGCAATGCATTATTTTCAAAGGAGGCTTTATGTGGGTGGACTAGACTGCAGAAAGCCAGGGTAGAGAGGGGAAAAGCCTAGTCCTGACGAAGACTAGTATCTTCAGGGTCTTGCAGCAATTAGAAGGGTGTAGATTAGTACATCATAATGTATAGTGTTCATAGCAATATCAACCTCATATCTCAAGTCACCAGTTCTAGTTGTACCGAAGTGGATACAACTCCGAGTGTCCGTTACCGTAGGACAGGCTATCGATAGATGTTTTCTTCCCTGCAGGGGTGCACCAACTTACCCACCACGCTCGCTTAACTCCGGCCGGACACACTGTCTGGGTCCTGCCCGGCCTCGGCTAAACAACACGACGCAACCCGACCGGAAACCGCCAGAGAGGATCGAGCACGCCGGACTAATCCTATGCCCCCGGGGGTCATGGCCCATCGCCCCGGACGCTCCGCACGTTGCGAGGCCGTTCGGTAGCAGACCTAGCAACCCCTTATACAAGCACGCAGTTGCATCCTAGGTCCAATCCGAACGGGCCGCTCAATCGCTGACGTCGTGACGACTCCGGCTGATGTATACGACGCAGAGCACCCACTCACACCCACGTGGTGGTTAGTGCTATCGGACCCGGAGGCCCCTCGGATCAAATATCCAAATCGCTTAGTGGATTGGGAGCGCGCGGTAACGAGCGTTGCCACCACACCGGTGGCCCCGACGTCCCGTCTCGAAGACTTGTGACAAGGACCTTACGGACCGGCCACGCTTCGTAGTTATCTCGCGGGTACCCTCACTGGTCACCCGACTCCACAGCTCACGCCTCAAAGGCACTCGCGGGTACCTCTCAGGGTCAACCCGTCTCTATCCAACATGTGTAGTAGTAACTGTAAAGTGTCTTCAGACGCACGATACCTCTGGCCGCACGCCTTTGTTCCTGGCGACGTCCGGCCTCGGGGATCGATACGTCTTTAAACACGGTACGGTAAACCAGGGCATCCGTGTGGTTTCCATGCCGATGGGGAATCCGAGGAATCACCCTCGTTGGATACCTAAACGACAAGTCCCGTTAAGGTGATACCGGAGGAATCACCCTCGGCGGTAGTCACCATAGCGGATGCACGACAAAAGCTAAGTCGGAAGTGGGAAGAGGAATCACCCTCGGTAACCCACAACGAGCTAGCTATACTACAGGGACAACATCGGAAGTGAGTTCGGAGGTATCACCCTCGTCACCCGATGTTAACTCTGCGGAGTCGAGCATATTAGGGGGGTGTGCGGTGATGTGAAGAAGGTCAGGGAAGGGGCTCGATCGCTCGATCGAGGCAAGGGTACTATGCGAGGCAACTACGAGAAAGCGGGACCACAGCAGTGCTACCCAACCTATACTAAGCAGTTTATGAATAAAGACAGGTATCAACAGTATTGCAAAAACAGGCTATGCAACAGTAATAGGAGCAGTAGCAGTAGCAGCAATTCTAATGCAAGAATAAGAGAGAATAGACATAGGCGATATCGGAATGATCAAAGGGGGGGTTGCTTGCCTGGTTGCTCGGTGGCAAAAGCAAGGTCGTCGGAGGGGGAACCAATCACCGGGACGGCGTCGGTCTCTGGAACGGCGTCAGCGTCGGACTCTACCGAGAGAGAAGAGGGGGGGGAAGAAACAGATAAATACACCGAATACAAGCATCACAAAGCGTGCTAGGCTAATGTGCAGTGCAGGGTTGCCTAAAAACATGTCTAAGTCATATTAGTTATTTTTAGGATTTAACTGGGATTATTAACCGATGTATGTGCACTATTCATCTACCGGAAACGGGCTAAAAGTTGCGGGTTCACCTCCGTAGAGGGTCCCGACACGGAAACAGATAGCACGGTTAGCTTCGTCTCGTCGTTCTGAGCAACTTTCATGTAGAAAGTTTTTCCATCCGAGCTACGGTTTAAAAGATATGATTTTCTAAAGATTTTAGACAGTTTCTGGATTATTTTAAATAATAGAAATGAGTTATTGCATCAGCATGACGTCAGCCAACGGCTGACCAGGTCAAACCTGACCTGTGGGTCCAGTGGGACCCACATGTCAGCCTCTGTTACTAAACAGAGTTGTTATAAACTAATCCAGAGATTAATTAGCACCAGGGCCCCACATGTCAGTGTCTTATTAACATAACTAATTAATTTTAATTAAAAAAAACATTTTATTTAACTAAAACATGGTGGGGCCCACTGGTAGTGACACTGCGGGCGGGGCCCACCTGCCACGTCGGCGCCGGCGCTGGAAACACGCCGGCGACCACCGAACGCGGCGGTCACTCGCCGGAGCACGCCGGAAAACGGCTGTAGGGCACCATTTGGAGTGCGTCCACTTGCGTTCGAACGGGGAGAGAGCGCCGCGTCAAACGCGGGTGATCTCCGGGCCGGAGATGGCCGGAGTCTCGCCGGCGTCGAGGTTTGGCGGCGCCGTCGTTCGGGCGTTCACGGATTTGGCGCTAGGAGGCTCGACAGGGGGCGTGGCTAGGCTCGTTCGAGAGCTAGCGGAGCCGTACATCGATCTGTGCGGTCGGGGGAAGCAGGAGAGGACGGAGCTGAGCTCCACGACGGCCATGGCGGATGGCGGCGTCGGGCGAAGATGATAACGACGAAAACGAGCACGGCAAGCAGCGACAATGGTCGCATTCTACTCCTACGGCGACCTTGAGCACGACTGCGAGCTCTGGCGAGCACGATAATGGCCGCAGCGATGGCAAGGCCAACGGCGGCGGAGCTCCATTCGGGCTTCGGTGGCACAGTGGCTACGGTGGCGCAAACGGGCAGAAAGAAGAGGGGAGAGATGCTGCTGCTCACCGTGGAGGCGCACGAAGGCCCGGTGATAGCTTAGGAGCAGCAGATCGGCGTCGGGGAAGAAGGGGATCGCCGGCGTCCCGAGGAAGAAGACGACGCGTCCGCGGCGATGTAGGTCACCCCGGCTCCACCCAGCTGTTCCAGACGGCGTAGCCGACCACGGCGGAGCTCCACGGCACGACGGCGGGACGGGGTGGTGACGGTGGCGACGACGACGACGGTCGAACGGCGACGAAGCGCTCGGACGCGCTCGGATCTGAGAGGGGAGGAGGCGAGGCGAGCGAGGGGAGAGGGGAGAAGTGGACGAGGGGGCCAGGGGGGAAGCACTGGGGCTTGCCCTTATCCCCTCGGCGTGCGGGGAAGGCGCCGGCGACGCGTGCCAGCCCGCCGGTCTCGGCGAGCGCGCGCCCGACACGGCGCGCGGGAGCAGGTAGGGGTAGGTGGAATGGGCTGGGCCGGCTGGGCCTAGCCCTGGGCGCCAGGTAAGAGCTCTTCTCCTCTCTGTTTCTTTTAATTCAACAGCAAAGAGGAAAAGAAAAAGATGGGGCCACCAAACCCTTTTTGTAAAATGTGAGAGTTGATCCAAAAATATCTTGCAATATTCTTTACCACCAAGAATTGGATTGGGCAAATTTGGAACACTTTTGAAATTTTCAAAAATGATAAGGCATTTAATAGTGCTGTTATAACACTGTTTAAATGCTCTAGCCCATTTTTGGGGTTGATGGTGATGTTGTTTTCCTTAACAACATTAGTTTTGGAATATTTGCTGAATGATGAACATTTTTCCATAATTTTTGGAACAACTTCATTTTGCATTTGAATTTGAATTTGAATTTTCAGGGGCAAATTTGAGTTGACTTGTTTAACCACTGTGATTAGCATTGCAGATGAACATGACATGGCATGATTATCATAATGTCACAGTGCTTATTACAAGGGGGGTGTTACACACATGAAGGTCCCATCAAAAATCCAGGTATTTCTGTGGAGGCTATGCCATGACTCAATCCCAACAGCCGGAGTGTTACACCACCGGAATATGTCAACTACTAGTGTGTGCGCATTTTGTTCTTCGCAAGACGACTAGAAGCATGCACTCATAGACTGCGTGATGGCTAGGAGTATTTGGTCTCTTTGTTCAGAGGACACAGTGGAGACAATGCTTGATAATCTGTGCCTAGATGCGAAGAACTGGATATTCACAATGCATGAATCGCTGTCGCAGACAGATTTTACTCGGATGGTGGTGACTCTTTGGGCAGTCTGGCGAGCAAGGAGGAGGGCTATACACGAAGAGATTTTTGATAGTCCGTTTACTACTAACTCTTTCATAACCTCTTATAAAGGAGTTAGAAGAGGACCAAAGCAAGCCATCATTAGACAGTGCACGTGGCTACCCCCGCCTGAGGGTCATGCAAAGATGAATGTTGATGCGGCAGTGTCCATGCAGGGGGAGTGTGGTGCAACGGGAGTGGTGTGCCGAGACCACAATGGAAGATTCTTGGGTGCTTCGGTTCTAAAACTTGAGTTCATCACAGATGCGAACACACTTGAGGTGATAGCAGTACGGGAAGGCCAAGCTCTAGCTGAGGATTTATATGAAAATTCAATTCAAATTGCAACGGACTGCAAGAGGGTGGTAGAAGATGTCCAAAAGAACTCGGCGGCTGGATATGGAGCTATAGTGCATGAGATAATTCTTCGTGTAAACTCTTTCGTTTCATGTAAAGTAGTTCATGAGTTTAGGAGCTCGAATTTCGAGGCTCACAATCTCGCTAGATATGCTTTGTCTTTAGGGTTTGGCCGTCATGTTTGGCTAGACCAGCCAGGACACCTTGATTTTCTGCATGTAAACATTATGAACGAGAAATAAAGCATGCGAGGTTGTCTAAAAAAACATGGATTCTCAAAATAAAAAAAACAAGCGGGTAATTAGATTTTCCTACTGCCAGGCTCCGGTTTTTTTTGTTGATAAAGGGCAATATATTAATACCAAAAATATGCCACTTGCACTCGGCCTTTGCACTAATATAACGTCAATAACTAGTCCGGCATTGAGAATGCACACGGCCACATTATTAAAAGAATAATAAAGCACGGATTGAATCCGTCGGGTTCACCGTCACAATACGCTTCTTCCCGTAAGTTTACGCTTTCACTTTGAGTTTAAAACATATACGCGAGGTGGTACTAAAAAACCGTTTCGTTGGCCGGTGACAATTGTTTCCAAACCAAGTAATGTGCATGCGTACGAGGACGTATACAACTTGGGACTACGTACGAGAATAAAAATCTGCCTCCTGATCACATCGTGTAACATGAGAACAAATCGAGTCGAAATAACTGTTGGGTATCGGCTGCATCAACGAGGGCAATGCGGAACAACTCCTGCTCTTGGGCGCCTGGGCCTCACGTGTCTCGGCGCCGACAGGGGATGCATCCTCCGGTTCGTCAATCTCAGGCTGCCCGCTGGTCCAGACACTGCTGGCCAACACCAAACGTAAGGAGCGGCAATGGCCGCCACTGAGCCCGGTGGTGGTTATCAGTAGAACGAGGACGACGGAAGCCAGGCGCGGCATCGCTGGTCCGTGCAAAGACGACGGCGCCCATTGGAGGGCCTTGATCCGCCGCCCAATCGAGCTAGCATCGACCCCTCTTCTCCTCCACATCTCTAGCTTGTGCTCCTTGGTGCTGTCGTTCCCGCGTATGAGGTGGCCCGGCTTCTGGCGTTTGCCTAGGTGTTTGCCTGGCGTTCTCTTTTCCCCCTCTCTTTGTATAACGGTGGCGCCAGACGGAGGTGCTGGCGGTGTCTGGAGCTAGGGAGACGTTAGCAGAAGGTGCGCGTGCACCTCCTGGATGGCAGGAGCCCCTGTCCATGCTAGGTCCTCCTCCGCTGGAACGGAATGCGACCTCCCAAGAGAAGCGGGTCAGGCGCACCGTCTTAGGGCGAGAAGATCTTCTTATCTACAATGCCGATGCATGAACCGACGACGAACTTAAGCTGCGACCCATGGGCCGGCCCTGCCTGCGTGCGTCCGCCAGAACTAGAAACAGACCAGAAAAGGGGAGCAACTAAGGCATCCGGCTGCCTGAAACTTGCTCAGGGGGCGGCCTATGGGCACGGCGTACAAGCTCTCTACTCTCTGTCATCTTATATCTCTGGATTTTCTTTTGCTGCATGCGCAGGTGTATGACAGGAACAATAACTAGCATGAACCTGGAGGAGTAAGAAGCAGCGACATCTGGGTTTGCAATGGCCAAAGAACTCAACAATTCATAGTTGGGTCACTTATTTCTCCCCAGCTCGGTGACTTGGTCAAATGCGCACTTCAGAAGAATAAGTACTTCTGAATGTTAAAGCCAATGTGGGCTACCAAACTGTAGAGATAATTGATTTGTTTCCATGTCTACCTTGCAGTATTCAGACTTGGGAGAGAAGGTGCCTCATGGTAGAAGCTTGACATAGGTGTGGCCTTGAATGCCAAGATTTTTATGAGTAGCCTCAGCCTTCTGTTCTCCCTACAGATTGAGGATTCAAAAGATCGATGGGAGTTTGTTTCACACAGTACAAGAGCAATGAACTGATGCATTTTAACTGTCGTTGTGTGTTTTAACAGAAGAATATTTTCTGATGTTTTACTGACCAAGTGTTACTTATCTTGAGGTGTGTTATTGATCTCTGTTACTATATAGATGGTGCTTTTTTGTACTTTCTGAAGAACAATTCCATGCAAGACACCATCAAAAAGCCTGCTACTGCTGATGCTTCCTCGCGGTATCACAGCTTGATGGAGCTTGCTGCACCTCTCGAACAAGCAGCCGCTTACAAAGAGAAGCTTGAAGGCTCAAACAGATGTACATAACGAAATTCAGAGTTCCAACAGTGCATATGTGCAAGAGCGTAGTTCACTTGGAATTTGCTCATGGTGGAGACGTTCCACCCACACAAAAAAAGGTGAAGACGTCCTGAAACTTCATGAGGTAATTTAGTAACTCGGTTCGGTGAGTACATTTATGCGTAAATAGAAAAAAATGTCCATATAATCAAGACAATGAGTTTGGTGTAGGCATGTAAAATTGTGTATTAATTTTTTTATTAATCCTATAACTTGACAAATCTGTTTTATATCGCATGTGATGTTGTAATAGGAGAGGGCTGGACACCATTCTATCTGATAATGAATTGATTCCAAGAATGGATCTTGGTAGTTTTGAGTAATTTCATACTATTGTTTTGCTACTTGCAAAGTTATTTGAGTGGTAGTATGTGCAAAAAAAAATGTATTCGAGTGTTAATTTGTTTATAGGTTTCAAACCATAAATATGTTTATTTATTTTGTTGGTACTTGCCATGACCCCAAGAAGTCCATCAATGCAGGCATGGGCGATACAGATAGGGCGGAGTCGAAACCATGTGCAAGATAGAGACACTATCAATCATCGGTGAATCCGGTCCAGGAACTCAAATGTTGGCGTCCATGGCGCAAGGAGGTGCTTTTCGGAGCAAGCAACCTAGCAAGTGCATCAGTGATCATTGTCAATTTGGCTAGAAGTATGTACATTTCCCTACTACAATTCCTTCAAACATGCTGACACATATATGCTTACGGACATGTGTTTTTTTCTCCGTTGCAACGCACGGGCTCTTTTGCTAGTTATTAAAAGAGAGGAAAATAAATGTCAATATTGTAATTACCCTTCTGTAATAGCCATTATGAAATAAGCAAAGCTGGTGCATCATTATTGTTGTTTCAATCCTTTTCTTTTTACCTGCATGGAACCTATATTGGTTCATTGTTTTCTGTTTTTTTTTTGCGTGATCTTGCTATATTCCGAGTTTCTTCAGTACACAGTACATAATATATATGCCCG
>LR738713.1:633450006-633464241 GCA_902687465.1 Secale cereale | reverse complement strand
CTAAAAGGCATCCACAGAAGTGCACATATAAAAATGAAGGACCCTAATATCTAGCGTTCGATCGCTAGGGAGCAGCCCCCATCGAGCGAATCGTTTGCCATGGGGAACAGCTCTCGGCGACAGTTTTCACTCGTTTGTCAGCAGGCAAGTCCAGCGCGACCCCCAGACCAAAAGGCCTAGTTAAAGTGTTTTATTTTAATTGCCACGTTATAACTTTTGAACAGACAAAAATAGTTTGAGTGATCTAGATTTTCTTTTTTTGCCATGCTAAACTTAAAAACTGCCACCCTCTTGTCTAGATAAAAAATGTCATCCTCGGGGTGAAAATTCCACGAACAAAAAAATTGCACAAAATTGTAAAATAAAAATTGTTATGCTAAAACTTTAAAACTATCATCCACGGGATAAAAATGCCATGAACAGAAAAAGGCACACATTTATAAAAATAAAATTGCCATGCTAAAACTTTGAAAAGGCTATCCTTATATTAGGACCAAAGTGCCACAAAAATATAAATTGAGAAAATGCCACGCTTTGAAAGAAAATTGTCGTACTACTTTATAAACCTACCATCCTATAGTTAGTTTTTTTATATGGATACACCCAAAAAATAGAACTATCATGCCATTAAAAATAAAAAAATGCAATCCTATCAAACATTAAAAAAATGCATCATATTTATAATAAAATGTCATCCTATTATTGATAAACAAAGGAATCCTATTGTTAATAAAGATGCCGTGCGCTTAGTAATGAAACTGCCATGACACTAAAAGTAAAAATACTTGTCTGAAAAAACTAAAAATGCCATCTCTCAATGATAAAAATGCTACCCTATCATTGATAAAACAATGCCATTACATTGTTCATAAAAATGCCATGTGCTTAGTAATAAAAACTGCCATGGCATTAAAAATAAAAATGTCATCTTTCAATCAAACTGCCATCTTAAAAAATGCTATGCTATGAATATAAAACTGCCAAAAAATTGGGATTTTCACATTTCAAACACAAAAAATTCATAAAAGACCCTTTCAGCCTAGTGGCGCTAGGCGCCCACCCACGCCCAGGAGGTCGCAGGTTTGAACCCCTTGCCTCGCGAATTTAAAGAAAATAAAAGCCAAGCGTTCGCCAGAAGCAGCTGAGCAGCGAACCACTCTAGCGATCCTACGTGGTATCGACTCTGCGCCAAGATTCGTGCGATGGCAAGAAGAACGTTCAATGGGGTTCGCCCCTGGCGAATGGTCACCAGATAACAGTTCCCAAAATGAAAGAGTCACAACACCAAAAACTGTAAAATCCAAGTATCCAACTATATATCGCCCAACACAAAAAGACCAAAACACTATCTATTGGGGAACTGGGACTCTCCCGGAGAGAGCCCCGATCATTGGACTAGACTAAAGTGGGTCTCTCGGGCTTTTCGCAGTAGTTATGGCCCAGGGTGAGTTGTGTTTGCCTACTCGTTTTTTTTGCTAGTGTAGTTTCCCTTCTTCCCTTCTATAATAGGAAGCAACATGTGGTTGGATGGTTTGGAGGATAGAGCTACCCCCTGCCCACCAGGGTTCAAGTCCTAAACTTGACATTGGTGGTGCTCGCATTATTCGTGGATTTATTTCAGGCTTCCGGCGATGTTCGTTCAGTGGGAGAAGATGTTCCGGTCGACTGCGAGGCACCTATGGTGACTTCGTAAAATCTAAGATTTTATACCGTCCTAGTCTCTCGAAGGTGTTCATAAGGATAGGATGTCCGTGCATGCGTTCATAGGGGTGAGTGTATACTCATGTATGTGAGAGCAACTTTGACTGCTATGTTCAGAAAAAAAATCCCCTTCTATAATAGACAATTGCGAAATAAGAAAAGTTGATTCATTATTACTTTTTGATTCAATCTTTTCCTTTTTCCTGATGGAAATCTTCGCAGTTTCTCTCATTTTATATTTTTGTTTAATCTTGCTATATTTTCCATGAGAAAATGCCACCAAAAGTATTAGTTCATTGCAAGAAACCTTCCGAGGTCTTGGATCGACATGTTAAGATTCCAGGGTTAATCTGTTAATATTTTTATTTGTATACATCCACACTAGAGTGTGATGGAATATAATGAATAACAAGACATAACATGTCTTCCAAGGTATCATTTTTGTTTTTGTCACTTGATCAGATGCGTGAGAGTTCTGCATTTATCGAGCGATTTGGATCAACCATAGGCCTATACATACCAGGTCAACAACTTGTGTTTAACTGGGGAATGGAAGACAAAGAAATGGTGTAGCATGATTGGGAAGTTGAAGTAACTAATGAGCTTCAGGAAAACCGTCGACTAGCATGTTTTAAAAGACGATCACGTAAGTGTAGATCTAAAATTGGAAGACCAAAACACTAGAAAGACCAATCACAAGACCAAAATAAATAAAATCCAAGTATTCAACTAGCCCACAGCACAAAAGACCAAAACACTGTCCGTAGAGTAAGCCTTGATCTTCAGAGTTGGGTCTATATTTGTCGCAGAAGAGCTCCCTGCCATCCTTTCCATTTTACCTGGAAGCAGTAAAGGGAAGATCCTGTCAATTTTACCACAGCCAGTGAAATTGTTTTCGAATGTTCCACTCGATATGAGCCGCCCACAGAGCAGTGGCCTGGGTTCCTTAGCTACGAGATTTTTGTCCTTCAAAACTGGAGCAGAAGATGAACTACAAGCACAAAATTCAGCACAAGAATGGTGACAAAAGAACGCAGCCTTGGGTGAAACAGAAGATGTGACTCAGTGACACCGATATACACCAGGTAGCATTGAACATTCAAGGACGACTTAAATTTGAGACAAGTATCAAAAGAGTAAAGATCAGTTCATGGAACATGTTACTGTGCATGAGATTACCAAGCAAATCATTATATGTTCCAAGAAAAGAAAAAATTATGCATTCCTGAAACTAAAAGCAGCATAATATATTTTGAAACACCACATTCAAAAGCTTGTTTAGTAACTCATTGACCAAACTCCAGAAAATGCCATACAGAATGGAACAAACAAAAAACTACAATTTTTCTCATGCAAAATGTATCAGAGATGAACATAATACACTTTGAAGGCACACTTATGTTTTCATCGACGCACGCATCAGAACATTGTCTAACTGTTCACATTTAGAACATAAAAGGTGAACAGCTGCTCTATAAACTCAGCAGGCTTCCTGTGTAAATGCCAATGGATTGGGAACCTCTCAGTTTTAGTGCATAACCATAAGTGTCGTTTCTTGGATCATAACTTAGCAGAAATCCGGCTCCTTGCTCTCCAGCACTGAATAAACCTTGTAAACCATTCGACCCACTGAAGAAAATTGTCCCATCATCTAACATCAGAAAAGGATACCTATTAAACTCAGCAACATGTGCAGGCATGCTGTATTTCTTAACCCAGATACGTTTCTCAGAATCAGTCAAAAACCACAAGTCCATAGATTCGTAATGAATATTCTGAACCATAACTAAGCAGCCATCTAACTCAGCCAATGATAACTGGAGGTCAAGTTCTGCGTAACCGAAATCATCGTTCTCTTGCACAAACCTCTGCACCTGTTCTGGACCAGATAGAACGCCCCACTCCTCTGTCTCAAGGTTGAACGAAGCTATGCTACCAGGCTCAATGGTTAAAACCCCAGTATTATGGTAAGTGGGGTAAAAATTCATCAAGAAGTAGAGCACCCCATCAAGTCTCATCTGGCGACGGGCGCAGATATGGGACGGAGGGTCCTGCTTTCTCCTCCAGCATCCATGTTTGGTGTCATCAAAGGTGATAACCTCACTTACCTGCCGGTCATCGATACTAGAGACACGGAGCGCCTTGTACTCTCTGGTAGAGGAGACATGCCCAAAAGCACAGGACTCAAAATGGCAGGGCCTTTTTCCCTCTAGCTCAAGCTCCAATTCCTCTGAGAAGCCCAACGGCAAGGCGACAGTAGCTCCAGTGGCCGGGTTCAGCACCCAGAAGGCCCGAGAGCCGACAACCCAGCTCAAACAGATGAGGTCTAGCCGCGTGCGCACAACACGTATGCTATCGAACATCAGACCAGATTTGTACTTGGTATTCGGAATCCGCTTCACCACGTTGCCCCACAGATCCAAAATCTCGACACCGTTGGGATTACCGTCGTTGCCGTAGGCCACGGCGAGGAGAGGGGGCGCCTTGTGGTGACGGGACTTGTGCGCCGCGACGAAGAGCGGGTTGGAGGTGAGGGCGCGCCAGGCCGGGCAGACGGCGCGGAGGCGGCAGAGCTCCTTGGCCGGGATGCGGAGGAGGACCTCGTACAGCGCGTCTGCGGGCAGGTCGCCGGAGAAGGAGGCGGCAGGAAGCGGGCGCAGCTCCGAAGACGACATAGCCGTCTGCTGTGGTAAGTAGATGCCGTCGGTGAGCAAGCGAGGGTGCCAAATCTACGGCGGATTCAGATCGGGCGGTGTGCCGAGGAGGAGTTGGCCTTACCGAGAGCGCTGGCGGTGAGCACCCGGGCGGCCGGGCGGCCGAGCGGAGGGGAAAGCGGCCGTCCGTCAGTGGAATGGCCGCCGCAGTGGTCGAGGGTTTGGGAAACTGTGGACGGGAGCACGGATACTGGGGAATTGGCCAGGCCCAGCACTGCTGACGAGAGGGTTTTCTAGCAGTGTTTGTTGTATATAATGTACTCCCTCGGTTCCATAATATAAGATGTTTTTTTAAACCGCGTAATATAAGATGTTGTCAAAAAATATCTTACATTATACGCGACGAAGGGAGTATATTGAATAAGTATTCCATTCAGTGTTTACGTGGTTTACTCATGTATTTTAATGACGGTCAGCGTCCTTTAAAAATTATTCATGTAGTTTGGTTCATATTTAAAATATATTCATGTAAACCAAAGAGTGTTTGTGTAGCTTTTTTTAAATACATAATGAACATGTTGAAAATACAGGGAAAAAATGTAAATAAATTACAAACGTTGTTAGATACCCTGTGATTTTTTAAATTACATTGTTAATATATTTAAAATATACCATGAGTATTTTTTTAACACAAGATGAACATTAAATACATGACAACCATTTAAATAATGAAGAGATTTTTTAAATAACTTATGAACTTTTTGGTCTACACATTGTTTTTTTTTAACGGACGATATTTTTTTAAATGCATGGTGAGCTATTAAAATTACATGACAAGTATTTTTTATATATGATGAAATTTTTAAGTAGATAAGAATTATTGTTAAAATACATGATGGACATTTTTTGTATTGACCTAATAAGAATCAGAAGGAAATAAAATATAAGAATTAAATATTAAAAAGGAAAGTGAAATTCGAAAGAAAAAACTGAAACGGAAAGAAAAGAAACGGGAAGAAAAAACGCTAAAAGTGTGCGAAGCACGGTTTTCCTTGTAAAGCCGCATGGAAAACATGCGTGTTACAAAAGAACCTAGGAAAAACCGCCCCTACCCTCTCTTACGGGGCTGGCACACATCATGGCGTCTTGTAAGCAACTAAGTCGTATATATATCGAAATAACTTGGTTAGAAATTTCTATCTCCCTCCTCCTGCTCTTCCCATAGACTGGTTCCGAGCGAGGTTAGCCTCGTGCGGTGAATTTGGGCCTTCCTCCTTCCTTTGTCCTCATTCGACGATGTAAAGGGGCCACGTCCGTGTGTATGCTAGGTCTACTCTTTCTTTACTTCTCCCTGGCCAATAAAGAAGCGTTTGGATCCATATTCATTCCTTCTCTCTGACTCTGTCCTCTTCACTGTTGAGGGCTACGAGGTGGAAGGATGAATTTAGAGTGATGGTAGCTTGTATGCCAGCGCTTCCAAGCCAGATTCATGGCATTATGCGGCCTTGGTTGCCGACCCTCCCATCTCTTCTTCCTCTATTCTTTGCTACTTATCAAGATGATGACCCAATATTGTTGCTTTCATCTTTTTCTTTTTAATATTAGGTCATTGTTTCTCTATTTATTTTTTGTATTTTTTGTCTATTCTTGCTATGTTTTCCTTGACAACTATCACAAAAATATTAGTGCATTGCAAAAGCTTGGTTTTGGATCGACATGTTAAGATTCTGGGGTTAAGATGTTAATGTTTTTTTACTTTTATATAAATCCGATCCAAAGGGTATGATGGAACATAGTGAATATGAAGATATTAGATGACTTACGAGGTAGCATTGATGTTGTTGTCAAAATCAGAATAGCATACGCGTGGGCATTTTGCATTCATCAGGCGATTTGGATTTTGCATTCATCAGGCGATTTGGATCAACCTCAAGCCTATACATATGAGGTCAACAACTTTTGTCTGACCGGGGAATGGAAGACAAAGAAATGGTGTAGCATGTCCGGGAAGCTGAAGTTACTAATTAGCTTCACAAAAGGCATGGATTATCATACATGTGTTAGACAATGTTTATAGTAGCTTCTGTATATGCCATGTATCTTGCATTTGTATGCTTGACATATCCCTATATATGTGTGTAGGATCGAAAGTATGTCTAGAGGGGGGTGATTAGACTACTTGACCAAATAAAAATCTAGCATTTTCCCAATTTTAATTCTTGGCAGATTTTAGCAACTTAGCACAAGTCAAGCAATCAACCTACACATGCAATTCTAAGAGTATAGCAACGGAATGTAAAACAATTGCATATGAAGGTAAAGAGAGGAGTTTGGAGGGAGTAAACACAAGTGTAGACACAGATGTTTTTGTCGTGGTTCCGATAGGTGGTGCTATCGTACATCCACGTTGATGGAGACTTCAACCCACGAAGGGTAACGGCTGCGCGAGTCCACGGAGGGCTTCACCCACGAAGGGTCCACGAAGAAGCAACCTTGTCTATCCCATCATGGCCATCGCCCACGAAGGACTTGCCTCACTTGGGTAGATCTTCACGAAGTAGGCGATCTCCTTGCCTGTACAAACTCCTTGGTTCAACTCCACAATCTCGTCAAAGGCTCCCAAGTGACACCTAACCAATCTAGGAGACACCACTCTCCAAAAGGTAATAGATGGTGTGTTGATGATGAACTCCTTGCTCAAATGCTTCAAATGATAGTCTCCCCAACACTAAAACAGCTCCTCACAGATTTGGATATGGTGGAAGAAAGATTTGAGTGGAAAGCAACTTGGGGAAGGCTAAAGAACAAGATTCATATGGTAGGAATGGAATATCTTAATCTCAACACTTGAGTAGGTGGTTCTCTCTCAGAACATGTATGATGGAAGTTTAGGTACGTTCTGATGGCTCTCTGCACGAATGAAGAGTGGATGGAGGGGTATATATAGCCTCCACACAAAATCTAACTGTTACACACAATTTACCAAACTCGGTGGGACCGATTCAGAGAACTCGGTCAGACCGATTTATTTCATAATGTGATCGTTAGGTATTTCGGTGGGACCGATATGTTCAACTCGGTGGGACCGTTTTCATTAGGGTTAGGGCATAACGTAATCTCGGTGAGACCGATTACACAATCTCGGTGGGACCGATTACACAATCTCGGTGGGACCGATTTTGGTAATAAGCACACCAGAGAGTTGGTCAGGCAAACTCGGTGGGACTGATTCGCTCGTTTCGGTGGGACCGAAACGTTACGAAGGGGAAACAGAGAGTTTGCATTGCGAACTCGGTGGGACCGATCGCTCATCTCGGTGAGACCGAAATGTTACGAAGGGAAATAGAGAGTTTGCAATCCCATCTCGGTGAGACCGAGATCCCTTTCTGTGAGACTGAAATGATTAGGGTTTAGTGGCAGTCGCTATGTCAAATGAACTCGATGGCGCCGGATAGAACTTTTCGGTGGGGCCGAGTTTGACTTTTGGTTTGGAACATATGTGGATGTGAGAAAGTGGTTGATGGTTTTTGGAGCATATCACTAAGCATTTTGAGCAACCCATTAAGCAACACCTCATCCCCTTTTAATAGAATTGGCTTTCCTATGGACTCAATGTGATCTTGGATCACTAAAATGGAAAATGTAGAGTCTTGAGCTTGAGCCAATCCTTTGTCCTTAGCATTTTGAGGGGTCCACATTCCTAGTCCATGCCATGCCAATCATTGAACTTTCCTGAAATAGTTACCTTGTAATAGCATTAGTTCAATGAGCTATATGTTGTTAGGAATTACCAAAATCACCCAGGGATAGTTGCACTTTCAATCTCCCCCTTTTTGGTAATTGATGACAACATATAGATCAAATCTTTGACAAATGATAATAAAATTTAAATACATCGTCGCTTTGAGAAGTATGTGATAAACAAGAGCTCCCCCTAAATTTGTGCATTATTTAAAATTTGCGTTTGAATGCAAATGCACAATCGATTAGGATCATGGGTCACTCTTCCATGTCACATACATCTTGGTGGAGCACTCAAAATGATATAAACTGAAAACATGCACTCATCACCAAGCAAAGTGAATGATCACATAAGGATATAAAAGATAGTATCATCCAAGCAAGCATTAAGGTAGCATATGATCAATCACATGATCAAACAAGTATCTCACACACAGACATAGAGTATAAAGTAAACGCACAATAAAGTTCAACCAAAAGCAAGAGAGACCAAAGAGGCAAAACGCTCTCTCTCTCTAAGCCTATGATCTATACATATTTCTCCCCCTTTGGCAACAAGTTACCAAAAAGTTTGAAAATGCATAGTGCTATGCGTCTCTCAGGCTCGATCTTCGGGAGGTGGTGTAGAGAGAACTCCAAGGATGAAGGCTTCAGATGACGTAGTTGGAGCTGGTGGAGTGGCTGCTGGAGGTGGCACTAAAGCTGTGGCTGCTGGTGTTGATGTAGTAGCTCTTGTATCAGGCACTGGCACTGCAACAGATCTCTGACCTCGAGACACTCACAATGCATCTGTGGTAGCCTGTCCTCTCCTCTCCTCTGCTTCCTCCTGGAGCTTCTTAACTGTAGACTGGATCTCTGTCACATTCAGATCAAGACCATAGAACTTAGTTTCGATGATCCTCTCCAAGCTCTCCTGATTCTGAGTCAGGGTGGCCAAGCCCTTATCAATCCTCATAGTTGCTTGAATCAGATATGCCATTTGGTCTTGTTTGGACTTGAGAGTCATTTGAGATGCTTCTGCAACACTTGGCATCTTGGCAGCTTTCTCAGCTCTGGCTTTCTCTCTCCTTTCATGTGCTTGCACTGATGATGGTTCATTTTCATCCATGACAACTGTGTTGTCCTCAAAGTCAGGCACCAAGCAGAGATATTCTCTGTCCAATAAGTATGTGCATGTGCCCATCTTGGAGTTGATAAGCATCTGGATGTGTGGAGCATACCCACATGATCTCTTTTGGTCTGTAGCAGTCCTCTTGATTGTCTCTACAATCAGGCTCATAACTTTGAACTTCTGAGGCACATCAAATATATGCAGCAAGTTGATTGAATGTCCTCTGATCATCTTTTGATCTCCAGATTTGGGCAACAATGTATGCCTCAAGATTGTGTTGATTGTGGCTAGACCAGACAACAAGTGATGTACAGATCCAAGCTTATGTGTCTCGAAGTCATCATCAGGGATCCCCTTGTACATATTGGCCATAGAGTTGTGGTCTTGCTTCTTCTTGGCATACACATCCAAATCATCTTCATGCTCTTCAGGGGCATTAATCAGCTTGGCCCACTCATTAACAGTCGACTGGTACCTTGTACCTTCAGACATCCATACAATTCTACCATCGGGATAAAAGTGAGTTGTAGAGTAGAATTGCATGATGAGTTCATCATTCCACGTTGTCAACTTCTGAGCCACAAACTTGTCAACACCACATGCTTTGAAGCTTTCATGCACATTGGGAAAGTAATCTTTATTCTCATCAATGAAGTCCCTGCCCACCCTCTTCATATCACACACTATGGGATTCTTGTCGAGCAGAACTGTCTCATAGAAGTCTTGTTGTTCCTTGCTATGAAACCTATGGTCCTCAACAGTCCTTCTCCTTACAACATATGGATCAACTTGTCTCCATTTTCTCAGACATGCATCCTTCCTTAATTTCATGTCTTCTTCTACTAGATGAGCATCATTGTGATCAAGGATATTGGGCTTCAACTTTCTAAGCACTTGGGCCCCAGCCTCTTCAGCAACCTACGGCATTGGGGCCTTGTTCTGCTCCGAAGCTGGAATATTTCTTGTGCTTCTCTTGGGTGCAGACTTGGTAGCTTGAGCAGCTTTGGGAGCAGTCTTGGGCTTTGAAGGGGCAGCCCCAGACTTGATAGCATCTCCCATAAGCTTCTGAGCTTTAGGAGCTGGTGCAACAACCTCTTCTTTTTCTGCTTCAGCTTCATCATCATCCCTCATGGATGTCTTGCCAATCACTCTGGCTGTTGTCTTTCTAGCTCTCTTCTTAGTACCTGCTGGCTCATCATCTCTGGATTCAAGTGTGAACACCATAGTCTCTTGAGTAGATGACCCGGCCTTTGACATAGGAACTCTCTTGGCAGGGACCTTCTTTTTCTGACCTGGCTTAGTTGCCTCAGCTGTGACATACTCCTTCTTGAGCACCTTCTTCTTTGAAGTGGTCTCATCAGCCACAAAGTCCTCATCATCACTGTCAGAGGCTTTCTTCTTCCTGGTCTTGGTAGCTACCTTGGGCAAGTTGCTAGGTGTGCTCCTGCTACCCTCATCAGAGCTGCTAGAGGGACTAGTGCCCTCACTCAAGTTCACTTGCTCCTCAGACAAATTCTGGCTATCACTCTGGTCAGACATCTTGGCACTGCAAACTAAAAAATTGACCCTGTGAATAGATGTAGAGTGGATGAGCATCACAAAGTGCAGAATTTTTGCAAAACAGATGACTCAAAAAGCTTAGTTTTAGTTCTCTACAGAAAGCATTTCGGAACTGCCGATTTGTTAAACTCGATGATACCGAAGCAATTCTGGAGCCTGAACTAGTGAACTCGGTAAGACCGAGTCATATTTCGGTGGCACCGATATTGCTAGGGTTTCACAGAGAGTTGAACTCGCTCGCACCGATTTGCAATTTTCGGTCAGACCGAAATCACTTGTGCAATGGCCTAAGCCAAATTGGTGAGACCGATTTCTACAACTTGGTCGGTCTGAGATGAGTTCGGCGGAGACCTAACCCTAAATTTTTCGAATCAAAACTACTTTCTACGAAGTTTCTATTGGATAGGAAGATTTCAAACGTGGCAAGAATCATGGCAAAGCAATGTGCTATGAATTTGAGTTAAAGAGTAGCATAAAGTGTCAAGTTCATACCCTAACTCGGCGGTGAACTTGCTACGGCGGCAATGGCGGCGGAGATTGCCGTTGACGACGATGGAGACCAGCGGCGGGAGGTCACTGGAGACGAGGAGACGATCCAAGGACCCGATGAGGCAGAGCAGGTTATGTGCGGGCGAAGAGTTTCGGAAAGTTTTCCAAAATTCAACCTGTCGGTATATATAACCTGGCCCTGTCGGTGTGACCGAGTGGAACAACTCGGTGGCATTGAGATGCAAAACTACTAGCAGTTACTGCAACTTGGTGTGACCGAAACGTTCAAATCGGTTGCACCGAGATTGAAAACCTAGATCAACTTAGTGAACTCGGTGTGACCGAAATGGATGACTCGGTCATACCGAAATGCACAAAGAGGTTTTGGAAGTTTAAGTCTATGACAAATCGGGGACTCCGAGTGCTCCTCACAAAGAGTGGTTCGAATCTGACTTGATCAAACTTTGTGATGTAGCATGAATAGAGTTTGAGACGAGAAAAGCATAGATAGCTAGAGGGTGTTCTTAGGCATTCTTGTCCATCCATTTGGCAGGAGAAGAAAAAAGAGCCAAACAATCAAAGCAACAAATGGATGTCCTCGAATGAGAAAATATGCAGTCAACATGCTCACACAATAAGATATCAAATGAAACATGTGGCAAAGCATGCACAACCATTCTAGCATCTATCAAGCAATTGGCGATGACTAGGTCATCTATATATGAGTATATTGACTTAGGAGTCAAATGAGAACATTTGATCATAGGTCATACTCATCATTTAAGCATAAGTGGGGTTACCACTTTTACATAAAGCATTGTTGTGTTCACATCATTAGAGTTGCTTTATCTCAATTGATTTGAGTAAAGCTCCCCCTAGATGTGATATCCCCCCTAAGAGGGATGAACTAACCTTGGGTTTTGTCGATGATGACTTCATGTAGGTTTTGAAGATGTAGATGCTCAATGTTGATGTAGATCATTTGGAGCAATCCATTGGAATGAGTTGCACTTTCAATACCTACACGGGTTAGTCCCACAAGGAACAAACAAGGATATCCATAGACATAGAGTGAATTGCACACATGATGATGTCCATGAAAGCATTAGGTTACCTTGTCCCTTGTCTTACCAACAAGAGGGTTTGTGACTCCTTGAACTAGTGCAAGATTTGAAAGTTGTTTGCACTTGTCCTCGCCAAAATGATATGAGTGAAGTATGTTGGCGGAGTCACCCTCAAGAACTCTCTAGTTCTTCTTCTTAGGGATCCACACCATCTTGATGGGAATCCTTGGAGTTGTAGTCGTACTTGATGAAGTAGAACTTGAAGTAGTCTTGGGAACCCACTTGACCAAGGCCTTTGGAGCTTCTTCAAATGCATCAATCTCTTTTTGAAGCTTGTCCTTGCCCTTTAGCTTATGGTCTTGTGGTGGAAGATCATCTTGTGCTTGTGTCCCTTGAAAAGAAGTAGGATCATACTTCTCTTGTTGAGGAACAAACTTCGTCTTGGGGTATTGATTTTCTTCCCACTCAACTCCATTGGCATTGAACTTTCGTTCAAAACCAACACCTTGATTCTTTCGGTGCCTTCCTTGCTTGCGTACAATCTCCTCAAATTGCTTACTCCCGGTGATACGTCTCCAATGTATCTATAATTTTTTATTGTTCCATGCTATTATTTATGATGTCTTGGATGCTTAATGGGCTTTGTCATACACTTTTATATTATTTTTGGGACTAACCTACTAACCCAAAGGTCCAGTCGAGATTGCTGTTTTTTGCTTGTTTTAGGGTTTTCCAGAAAAGGAATATCAAACGGAGTCCAAATGGAATGAAACCTTCGGGAGAGATATTTTTGGAGAAAGTCACGCACGGGAGACTTGAGAACCATGGAGTAGGGCCCACGAGGTGCCCACGAGGGTGGGGCCGCACCCCCAGCCTCGTGGGCCCCTCATGAGTCCCTCGGTGCCCTCCTTCCTCCTATATAAGCCCGCGTACCCCGAAACCATCAGCAACAGAGAGAAAACCCTAATTCCACCGCCGTAACCTTCTGTTCCCGTGAGATCCCATCTTGGAGCCTGTTCTGGAGCTCCGCCGGAGGGGGGATCCATCATGGAGTGCTTCTACATCATCATCATCGCCCTTACCATGAGTTGTGAGTAGTTTACCACAGACCTTCGGGTCCATAGATAGTATCTAGATGGCTTCTTCTCTCTCTCTGGATCTCAATGCAAAGTTCTCCTCGGTCTTCGAGGAGATCTATTCGATTTAATCTCTTTTTGCGGTGTGTTTGTCGAGATCCGACGAATTGTGGGTTTATGATCAAGATTATCTATGAGAAATATTTGGTTCTTCTCTGAACTCTTTATGTATGATTATAATATCCTTGCAAGTCTCTTCGAATTATTGGTTTGGTTTGGCCTACTAGATCTATAGTTCTTGCAATGGGAGAAGTGCTTGGCTTTGGGTTCAATCTTGCGGTGTCCTTTCCCAGTGACAATAGGGGCAGCAAGGCACGTATTGTATTATTGCCATCGAGGATAAACAGATGGGGTTTACATCATATTGCTTGAGTTTATCCCTCTACATCATGTCATCTTTCTTAAGGCATTACTCTGTTCTTATGAACTCAATACACTAGATGCATGCTGGATAGTGGTCGATGTGTGGAGTAATAGTAGTAGATGCAAGCATGAGTCAGTCTACTGATACGTCCAAAACGTATCTATAATTTCTGCTTGCTCCATGCCACTTTTGGGTGATATTGCTATGATATTCATACACTTCCATACACTTTTGATCATATTTGGACTAACTTACTAATCCAGTGCACCCCAGTGCCAGTTTCTGTTTTCGGCTGTTTTTGTATTTCAGGTTTTCACGTTACGAGAACTGCCCAGAAAAATCCAGAAAAATTATATAGAAAAATCAGCGTTTCGGAAACAACCTTGCGTCCGAAGGACGGCCGGGGGGGGGGGGG
>LR738713.1:633432967-633445556 GCA_902687465.1 Secale cereale | reverse complement strand
GGGGGGGGGGGGGGGGGGGGGGGGGGGGCACCAGGGCTCCAGGCGCCCTGGCGGCGCGCGCCGAGGGGGCGCCTGGGCCCCCCGAAGCCCGTCCTGTGCCCCCCTTTGGCATATATTTAGAGGGACCTCCGAAACCCTCAGGGGAGGAACTCTTTTCGCGATCCCATCTCTGTTCCGCCGCCGCCGCCGCTTCCAAGATCGGGAGCACCAGGAGAACTCTTCCCGGCACCCTGCCGGAGGGGAGGATCACCACCGAGAGCTTCTCCACCACCATGGACGCCTCCCGGATGACTCATGAGTAGTCTCCCTTGGACCATGAGTCCATGACCAGTAGCTATGTGATGTTCTCCTCCCGTTCTTGTGCTTCACTAATTAGTCCTCGTGAGCTGCCCTACATGATCGAGGCACCTATGTAATCCTTATGCTGTTGCTATGTTGAGTTTGCTGGGATCCGATGGATTATGAGATTATGTTCAGATTGATCTTGAGTAATATATTTGATTCACCTCTTTTATATTTTAGTTCATAAGTAATTCTTGCATGTTCTCCGTTGTTATTTATTGCTTTGGCCGAGTAGTAGGTAGTGACTCCAAGAGGGGACGTTATGCTCGATTGTGGGTTCATGCCCCTCGATGACTAGCTTGAGTGACAGAAACATGAGTCTAGGGGATGTGCTGTTGCCACAAGGGGGAAAACAACGGTGCTTGTGCCCGCGGGTGCAAGGATTGTTTACTTTACGCAAAGTTCTTTTAATGCAGTTGTCTGTTGCATTGAGTTTACACTATGGGTGGGACTCGCAACTTAATACCAGCGAGATGTTCTGGATAGATATCTCAAGGTGGATGATTAGTAGTAGATATTGATGGATTTCGGTCTACTTACTTTGGCGTACTGCCCATGCTTTGAACCTCAATCTTTCTTGCAATGTAGTCAGCATTGGTTTGCGTTCGTGGTCCTGTCAATTGCCCAGCTGTAATTTGTTTACCTCACATAGCTGTTTTATCGTCTTTTGGGAGAGAGACATCACTAGTGAACATCATGAGACTCCGGTCCATATTACCATCATTGATCACATCCACTATTTACTTTTCGCTATTAACTTACTATTGCAAAAACTATCTATCACTACTATCATTGCTTTTAACCCTTTGTGAACTACAAGGCCGGAGAGATTGACAACCTCTCTGTACTCGTTGGGAGCAAAGTTATTTGTATCTGTGTGCAGGTCCACGTTGATTGCTGCTAATCTGGCGCCGTAGCAATTGACACCTACTTGTTGAACCTAGGAGTCTCTGGGGAATCGATCCTTGGCATCTTTGCTAGGGGAAAACACTTCTACAATACTGCATCTTACACCTTCCACTTGGGGTAACCAACGAGGGGTTCGAGGCCCATCAAGGAGTATTTTCTGGCGCCGTTGCCGGGGACTCCACTCTTCAGGATAGGGGAGTTGCATGCTATCTTTTACCTTTGCTTTTTAGTCTTGTTAGTTTACCTTTCAGTTTTCCTTATGTATTTCACTAGTTATGCTTATGGACAACCTTGCTATTGGATCGTTGCTTGCGGGAAGACGCCCCACACCTGTGGTGGTTGCTCCTCCCCCTACTGAAATTGTGCCCTATAAAATACCAGCTGGTATTATCGATTATGTTTTGGCTAATCGTTATGCAGGAGACAGACATCCCGGTGAACACTTGCTATATCTGTCACAACTATGTTCATTATTTAAGCTTGCAGGTGTATCAAGGGAGTTTTTCATGAGGAAATTGTTCGCCGTATCGCTTATAGATAAGGCTTCAGATTGGTATAAGCTTCTCGATAACTCGCACTTGCTTGATTGGCAAGAGCTTATGTCTCTCTTTTATACCAAGTTTTATCCTCTTCATGATACTTATGTGGAGAGTAAGAGTACCTTTTTGCATGTGGATCATGGTAACAATGCCTTATGTGATAGTTATATTGTTGAGTTCATCCATGATGCCACTGAAATTTATAATGAGAGAGGGAGACATGGTTCTAAATATCTTAATAATAAGAAGTTTCCTCTCTTTATGGTGAATATTTTAAAGTTATGCTTATTTTGCCTTCCTATGCTAGTTGCTTTATGCTTCAATAATTTATTTTCTTACAAGATTCCCATGCATAGGAAGCATGTTAGGCTTAAATGTGTTTGGTATTTGCTTCTTGATGCTCTCTTTTGTTCTTCAACCCTTATTCCTACGAGAGCATCATTAAAGTCTTATGCCTAGCTTAAAGGCATAAAAGAAAGCGCTTTTGGGAGGCAGCCCACATGAATAAATTTTTTGCTTTTGTTGTGTCTTGATGTTGTTTACTGCTGTAGCATCATCATTGTATCTTTGCTTTTCATATTTGTGCCAAGTATAGCCTCTGATTGCTAGAAAGTTCAAAAGTTGTGAGGTGCTGTCCAGGAAACAGATTCTGTCCTTGGATAGAAAAATTCGTATAAAATCACCAGATCATCTTTTTGGTCTGAATTTGTTTCGACAGCTTACTCTATATAATTGTCTTTCGTGCGTCAGTTCTGAGTTTTTTTATTTGAGTTGCAGAAGTATCCCGAACAGATCAATTACTGCCTGCTGTTCTGTTTTTCACAGATTCTGTCCTGTTTTGCCTTACCTTCACTTTGCAAATTAAGAACTTGTTTTTTCTTTGCAAAAACCCTTTGGCAATCTTGAGAAACAGTAGAACTTCAAGAATATCCTTATTTCCAGCATGGTATAATTATTTTATTAAGGGTACTAACCTCGCTTATCAGATTATGATGAGTTATGTATGAAGGGAGTTTTCAAGTGTGCGAGGGAAGATGATAAAAGATTCAGGAGTGTCAAGCGCTCAAGCTTGGGGATGCCCCCGTGCACCCCCAAGAAATATTCAAGGAGACTCAAGCGTCTAAGCTTGGGGATGCCCCCGTGCATCCCCTTCTCCATCAACATTATCAGTTCGTCTTTCGTTTCGCTATATTTTTATCACTTCATGTGTTATGTGCTATGCTTGGAGCGTCTTGCTTTTAGTTTTCTTTTTAGTTTTTCATAACGAGTCGGAACCCAGCATTCCTTTATGTGGGAGAGAAACACGCTCCACTTCTACCTAGAACATAACATAGAATTTTCATGTCTATCTATGCTGTGTGTGTTCTTTGTCTTTTAATAGCTACTATCGTGCTCTGCTCTTAGTATTCATGCTTATCTTTTCAAGAGCTTTTATTTAGTTGGTTGCTTGAACTCTCTTTAATTATCATGCTCACCTTATTAAGAGAGTTTGCTTCCGTTGCATTGGTTAATGTGTCTATGATAAAGATGCTACTTGCAAGATGGTGCTTAGTAGTTCAGGTTTTCTTATGGTTAATCTCAATAGCTGGGGGGTTCCCAATGTGTTATTGGAGTACCAACTTGGTTTGTTTGCCTATGATGTGGTATGGTTTAGTAATATCTTCCTTCGAGAATTTATTTTGATTGACTTGGCGTATGCTCACGCATATTCAAGACTGTAAAGAAAGTCTGTCAAGCCTTGATGATCTTTTGTTTCTAAGTAGCGATATAACTTCCATGCCTGATTCAATATTGCTTTGTCGCTCTGCATGATTATGACCGTCATTGCTCTCTTAGTTGGTCGCTCCCAGTCTTTTGCTAACCTCCACCTGTACTAAGAACTAACCATGCAACACATAGCTCATGGGAAAGTAGCCTAAAAACTATTGTGGTAAAGAATATGTTGCCTATGTATCTTATTTCTTATGAGTTGCTTACTGAGCGGTAACCATGTTTCTGGGGACGCCATCAACTGTCACACTTTTGTTGAATATCATGTGAGTTGCTATGCATGTTCGTCTTGTCCGAAGTAAGGGTGATTTGCCGTGGGTTGAATTAATATGCATATTGTTAGAGAAGAACATTGGGCCGCCAACCAAAGCCATGCATCATGGTGGAAGTTTTAGCTTGGACCTTAATCCTCAATTTCTCATGAGAATATGCTTATGCATTAAAGAGGAGTCCATCATCTATTTTCTATGTTGTCCCGGTATGGATGTCCTCAAGTTGAGATCTATCAAAAACGAGAAATCAAATGCGATCTATCTCCTTGGACCTTTGTATAGGTGGCATAGAGGTACCCCTTTGTGACACTTGGTTGAAACATATGCAATGCAATGATAACCCATGGGAATCCGAGCTAATTAGGACAAGGAGCGAGCACTATTGGTATTCGATGCATGAGGCTTGCAACTTATAGGATGTCTTATGCATGACACATATGAAGTACTACTACCGTTGACACAATTGCTTCCATGTTTTCAAAATAAAAAGCTCTAGCACATAACCATTCTTTTCCCTTTATGTTAAAGCACCAACTACTGAGAGCATGATTGTCATTCTGAGTGTAATGTGCATTGTCCCAAAGTAGCATTGTCTTTTGCATGATTGTGATATCGTTTATTCTGAAATGATTGTATCTAGTCATCACTTAAACCTTGAAGGTGCCCCTGCATTTATGTTTTGCATCACTAAAGGGGGCAAGCTAGATATCACTTTATCATATTTGCACATCATGTTCATTCCAAATTCTTTTTGATGTTTCAGTTTCATATTGTAAAACTTTCAGTCATTTGTGATTTTCTCTTGAGACAACTTAATTACTATAGAATCATTGTCTCAGTAAGCTTTTGTCATATGACTATGAAAAAGTCCTATATGGTTAATAGCATGTCACCACAGAAATTATTCTTGTTATCATTTACCTACTCGAGGACGAGCAGGAATTAAGCTTGGGGATGTTGATACGTCCAAAACGTATCTATAATTTCTTCTTGCTCCATGCCACTTTTGGGTGATATTGCTATGATATTCATACACTTCCATACACTTTTGATCATATTTGGACTAACTTACTAATCCAGTGCACCCCAGTGCCAGTTTCTGTTTTCGGCTGTTTTAGTATTTCAGGTTTTCACGTTTCGAGAACTGCCCAGAAAAATCCAGAAAAATTATATAAAAAATCAGCGATCCAGAAACAACACTGCGTCCGAAGGGCAGCCTGGGGGGGCACCAGGGCTCCAGGCGCCCTGGCGGCGTGCCCCCCCTGGGCCGCGCCGGGGGGGCGCCTGGGCCCCCTGAAGCCCGTCCGGTGCCCCCCTTTGGCATATATTTAGAGGGTCCTCCGAAACCCTCAGAGGAGGAACTCTTTTCGCGATCCCATCTCTGTTCCGTCGCCGCCGCCGCTTCCAAGATCGGGAGCACCAGGAGAACTCTTCCCGGCACCCTGCCGGAGGGTAGGATCACCACCGGGAGCTTCTCCACCACCATGGACGCCTCCCGGATGACTCGTGAGTAGTCTCCCTTGGACCATGAGTCCATGACCAGTAGCTATGTGATGTTCTCCTCCCGTTCTTGTGCTTCACTAATTAGTCCTCGTGAGCTGCCCTACATGATCGAGGCACCTATGTAATCCTTATGCTGTTGCTATGTTGAGTTTGCTGGGATCCGATGGATTATGAGATTATGTTCAGATTGATCTTGAGTAATATATTTGATTCACCTCTTTTATATTTATGTTCATAAGTAATTCTTGCATGTTCTCCGTTGTTATTTATTGCTTTGGCCGAGTAGTAGGTAGTGACTCCAAGAGGGAACGTTACGCTTGATTGTGGGTTCATGCCCCTCGATGACTAGCTTGAGTGACAGAAACATGAGTCTAGGGGATGTGCTGTTGCCACAAGGGGGAAAACAACGGTGCTTGTGCCCGCGGGTGCAAGGATTGTTTACTTTACGCAAATTTCTTTTAATGCAGTTGTCTGTTGCTTTGAGTTTACACTATGGGTGGGACTCGCAACTTAATACCAGCGAGATGTTCTGGATAGATATCTCAAGGTGGATGATTAGTAGTAGGCATTGATGGATTTCGGTCTACTTACTTTGGCGTACCGCCCATGCTTTGAACCTCAACCTTTCTTGCAATGTAGTCAGCATTGGTTTGCGTTCGTGGTCCTGTCAATTGCCCAGCTGTAATTTGTTTACCTCACATAGGGGTTTTATCGTCTTTTGGGAGAGGGACATCACTAGTGAACATCATGAGACTCCGGTCCATATTACCATCATTGATCACATCCGCTATTTACTTTTCGTTATTACTTACTATTGGAAAACACTATCTATCACTACTATCATTGCTTTTAATCCTTTGTGAACTACAAGGCCGGAGGGATTGACAACCTCTCTGTACTCGTTGGGAGCAAAGTTATTTGTATCTGTGTGCAGGTCCACGTTGATTGCTACTATCTGGCGCCGTAGCAGTTGACACCTACTTGTTGAACCTAGGAGTCTCTGGGGATTCGATCCTTGGCATCTTTGCTAAGGGAAAACACTTCTACAATACTGCATCTTACACCTTCCACTTGGGGTAACCAACGAGGGGTTCGAGGCCCATCATCTACTTGTCTCGAACGTGATTCCTATATACAATGATCATGCCTAGATAGTCTCATAATTATTCGCTTTTCTATCAATTGCTTGACAGTAATTTGTTACCCGCCATAGAATATCGCTATCATGAGAGAAGCCACTGGAGAACACTATGGCCTCCGGGTCTATTCTCAACATATCAATCTACATCTACTTTACTTTTTCCGCTTTTACTTTCTGTTCTTATAAACAAAAATACCAAAAATATAAACTATCATCTCTATCAGATCTCACTTTCGTAAGTGACCATAAAGGGATTGACAACCCCTTATCACGTTGGCTGCGAAGTTCTTATTTGTTTGTGCAGGTGTGAGGGACTCGCGCGTGGTCTCCTACTGGATTGATACCTTGGTTCTCAAAAATTGAGGGAAATACTTACGCTACTGTGTTGCATCTCCCTTTCCTCTTCGAGGGAATACAATGCAAGCTCGAGAAGTAGCAAGAAGAATTTCTAGCGCCGTTGTAGGGGAGGCTTACGCAAAAGTCATATACCAAGTACCTATCACAAACCCTTATCCTTCGCATTACATTTTTTGCCTCTCGTTTTCCTCTACCCCACTTCACCCTTGCTGTTTTATTTGCCCTTCTTCTACCGTGTGTTTACCGTTCGCTTGCTTCTTGTTTGCTTGTGTGTGTTGCTTGCGTGCTTGTCATTATGGCTAGTCCCTTGTCCGCTCCTTTGTCTCCCGAGTTTGAAGTGCTTCACTTCAAACAAAAGCAAGGAGAAAACTTAAAAGATGCTTGGTTTAGGATGATGTAATCTTATCGTAAGTGCACCTTAGAGGTGAATTTTAGAATCTTACTTCGCAATTTTCTTGTTGGATTAAATATGTCTCATAGACAACTCTTGGATTGCGTTGCCAAAGGGAATTTTATCGAAGTTGATCCTAGTATTGCACATGAAATTATAGAGGGAATAGTGGGAACACTACCTCCCCAAAAAGGGTCAAATTCAACCCAGGAAGGGACGCAAGTTTTGAGAAAATTTGCAAAGTAACAAAAATATTACAAAAGTCTCTTGAACCTCTTAAAAGTGTTAGTGGGAATCTCCACCGCATGAATATGTTGATTACTCTTTGTAATAAGCGGTTGGATGCTTTAGATCTAAAGATTTACGAATATGAAGGGAAACATAAAGAACCTCCTGGATTCGAGCTTGACACCATTAAAAGGGTGAAGATCAAAGATGGCAATACCCAGATCTATTTTGTATCGTGCTTAGCTAGGGGCGTAAAATGATAGCGCTTATTGGGAGGCAACCCAATTTTATATTTTTTGTTTTTTCTGCTGTTAGGGAATAAATATTGCATCTAGCTTCTGTTTTGTTTAGTTTTTGTGCCAAGTAGAACCTTTGGGAAGACTTGTGTGAAGTTTATGTGATCTTTCTGTGAAAAACAGAATCGTTAGCGCTCGCTAGAATGGTCATCAGATTTTACTGGAGCGTGATATTTAGTTGATTATTTTTGCAGATGACTAATAGACAAATTCCTCACATTTACCAATTTAGTTTGAATTTTTTGGAGTTACAGAAGTATGCAAAACCTGCAGATTACTACAGACTGTTCTATTTTTGACAGATTCTGTTTTTCGTGTGTTGTTTGTTTATTTCAATGCATCTATGAGTAATATTGGGAGGCATGAACCATAGAGAAGTTGGAATACAGTAGGTTTAACACCAATATAAACAAAGAATGAATTCATGGCAGTACCTTTGAGTAGTGGTTTGCTTTCTTATACTAACGGAGCTCACGAGAATTTTTGTCTAAGTTTTGTGTTGTGAAGTTTTCAAGTTTTGAGTATTGCTTTGATGGACTATGGAACAAAGAGTAGCAAGGGTCTAAGCTTAGGGATGCCCAAGGAACCCCAAGTAAAATTGAAGGACAATCAAAAGCCTAAGCTTGGGGATGCCCCGGGAAGGCATCCCCTCTTTCGTCTTCATCCATCGGTAATTATACTTGGAGCTATATTTTTATTCACCACATGATATGCGTTTTGCTTGGAGCGTCTTGTATAATTTGAGTTTTTCTTTTTATTTTGCCACAATCATCCTTCTGGACACACCTATTTGAGAGAGTTAAATATGTCCTAGGAATTGATAGAACACTCTATGTGCTTCACTTATATCTTTTGAGTTGAATAGTTTTTTGCTCTAGTGCTTCACTTATATCTTTTAGAGCACGGTGGTGGTAATATTTTGAAAAAATCGTTGAACTCTCATGCTTCACTTATATCCATTTGAGAGTCTATTAAAACAGCATGGTAAAGTGTTTAGGCTATAAAACTAGTCTTCACATGATAGACATCCAATATCAATGTAGTAATTTTTTTTCACACTAAGTGCATTGAATATGATGAGATGTTGGATGCTTGATAATTGTTTTGAGATATGAGGATAGTGATATTAGAGTCGTGCTAGTGGAGTTATTATGAAATTGATAAATACTTGTGTTAAGGTTAGTGATTCCCGTAGCATGCACGTATGGTGAACCGCTATGTGACGAAGTTAGAGCATGAGGTATTTGTAAAGTGCCAACCTTTGTGTGGAGGTCGGGGGCGCGCGATGGTTAACTCCTACCAAATTCCCCCCTAGGAGCATGCGTTGATTGCTTTGTTTTGATGACTCTTAGATTTTTACAATAAGTATATGATTTCTAATGACTAATGTTGAGTCCATGGATTATACGCACTCTCACCCTTCCACCATTGCTAGCCTCTCTTTTACCGCGCAACTTTCGCCAGTACCATACACCCACTATATATCCTTTCTCAAAATAGCCACCATACCTACCTATTATGGCATTTCCATAGCCATTCCGAGATATATTGCCATGCAACTTTCCACCGTTCCGTTCATATGACACGCATCATATTGTCATATTGCCATGCATGATCATGTAGTTGACATCGTATTTGTGGCAAGGCCACCATGCATAACTTTTCATACATGTCACTCTTGTTTCATTGCATATCCCGATACACCGCCGGAGGCATTCATATAGAGTCATACTTTGTTGTAGTATCGAGTTGTAATGAAAGTATGATGATCATCATTATTAGAGCATTGTTCCATGGGAGTAAAGGCTAAATCAATAAAGCCCCTCCACAAAAAAAGAAAAAAATGCAAAAAAAAGAAGAAAGGCCCAAAAAAGAAAAGAAAAGAAAAAGGGACAATTGCTAATATCTTTTTCCACACTCGTGCTTCAAAGTAGCACCATGTTCTTCATTTTAGGGAGTCTCATGTTTAGTCACTTTCATATACTAGTGGGAATTTTCATTATATAACTTGGCTTGTATATTCCAACGATGGGTTTCCTCAAATGCCCTAGGTCTTTGTGAGAAAGCAAGTTGGATGCACACCCACTTAGTTTCTTTTGTTGAGCTTTCATACATATTTAGCTCTAGTGCATCCGTTGCATGGCAATCCCTACTCACTCACATTGATATCTATTGATGGGCATCTCCATAGCCCATTGATGGCTTCTCGCCCTTTGTTGGTTACCCCAAGTGGAAGGTTGAGATGTAGCATAGCAGCAAATTTCCCTTGGCAAAGATACCAAGGATCGAATCCCGTGAGACTCCGAGGGTCGACAAGAAGGTGTCAACGGCGCCAGAAACTTAGCGGTTGACAGGACCTGCACACAGATACAAATAACTTTGCTCCCAACGAGTACAGAGAGGTTGTCAATCCCTCCGGCCTTGTTGTTTACAAAGGATCAAACACAAGAGATAATAATGATAGCTATGACTGCAACTAGGAAATAAGAACATGAAGTAAATAGAATGTGTGATCAGTGGTGGTAATATGGACCGGGGTCCCATGATGTTCACTAGTGATGTCTCTCTCCCAAAAGACGATAAAACAGCAAAGCGAGGTAAACAAATTACAGCTGGGCAATTGACAGGATTATGTGCGCAAACCAATGCTAACTATGCTGCAAAGAAAGGTAGAGGCTCAAAAGCATGGGCGGTACGACAAGGCAAGTAGACCGAAATCCATCTGCATCTACTACTAATCATCCACCTTGAGATATCTATCCAGAACATCTCGCTGGTATTAAGTTGCGAATCCCACCCAAAGTGTAAACTCAAAGCAACAGACAACTGCATTAAAAGATCTTTGCGTAAAGTAAACAATCCTTGCACCCGCAAGTACAAGCACCGTTGTTTTCCCCCTTGTGGCAACAACACATCCCCTAGACTCATGTTTTTGTCACTCAAGCTAGTCATCAGGGGGCATGAACCCACAATCAAGCATAACGCTCCCTCTTGGAGTTACTACCTACTACTTGGCCAAAGCAATAAACAGCAACGGAGAACATGCAAGAATTACTCAAGAACATAAATATAAAAGAGGTGAATCAAATATATTACTCACACACAATCTGAACATAATCTCATAATCCATCAGATCCCAGCAAACTCAGCAGAGCAACAGCATAAAGATTACATATGTGCCTCGATCATGTAGGGCAGCTCACGAGGTCTAAACCATGAAGAGCAAAGAGGGGAGGAGAACATCACATAGCTACTGATCATGTACCCATGGTCCAAGGTGGACTACTCACGACTCATCCGGGAAGCGTCCATGGTGGTGGAGAAGCTCCCGGTGGTGGTTCTCCCCTCCGGCAGGGTGCCGGGAAGAGTTCTCCTGATGCTCCCAATCTTGGAAGCGCTGCGGCGGCGGAACAGAGGCGAGATCGCGAAAAAGGGTTCCGTCCTCGAGGGTTTTGGGACGTGAGGAATATATATGCGAAGGGGGGCAACCAGAGGCGGAGCAGGGGCCCCAGGCGCCCCCCTGGCGCGGCCAGGGGTGGGGCCGTGCCAGGTGGCCGCCTGGACCACCCCTGGCTCCCCTCTGGCCCCGCTTTGGTTCTTCGCGAAGCTTCCTGTACGTTGATTTTTCCTGTATTTTTCCCGGAAATTTTGGAGCACTTTTAATATGGGGGAAACCTGAAATAGAAAAACAGCAGAGAACAGGAACTGGCACTGTGGTGCACTGAGTTAATAGGTTAGTCCAAATATGATCAAAAGTGTATGGAAGTGCATAAATATCATAGCAATATCACACAAAAGAAGCATGGAGCAAGCAGAAATTATAGATACGTTTTGGACGTATCAACATCCCCAAGCTTAATTCCTGCTCGTCCTCGAGTAGGTAAATGATAACAAGCATAATTTCTGTGGTGACATGCTATCAACCATATAAGAACTTTTAAGTAAAGCAATCAAGGCATGTAATTCAATTCAAGTCAAAACAAGCAAGAGTCTATATGAGCATTGTAACAAGCAACATAAGAACATAAAGGTGCAAGAGCTCTCGCTGTTCGTGACTCGAATGTCTCCAAATGGTGTTTGCGTGCAAGAAAGGGGATAGGGATATACGAGAGAGTAAAACATAGTTTTTGTATTGTTGAGAACTTAATCTACTAAAGTTTCACACTTGGTCTTCTTTGGAATCTTATCTTGACTCATCCCCAGACCACCGGCCAGGTACAAGTCAAAATGATCCACTCCCTTTCGATATTTTGAGCACTCATGCAATGGATGAGCGTAAGCAAGAAAGTTGACACTTAGGATGGCAAAGAGGGAAAATGATGAAGGGGGAAGACAAAAAAGGTGTGAAAGGCTCACATCAATGAGGACAATCATAGGCGAGAGAAAGCCAAATGATAGATATGATGTGAGGAGTAGGGATTGCCATGCAACAGATGCACATATGAGCTAAGGTAAGCTCTCCAATGGAACTAGTGGGGGTGCATCCAACTTGCTTGCTCAAGAAGACCTAGAGCTCTTTTGAGGAGGCTCATCATTGGAATATACAAGCCAAGTTCTATAGTGTGAAGGTCCCCTGATACGTCCAAAACGTATCTATAATTTCTGCTTGCTCCATGCCACTTTTGGGTGATATTGCTATGATATTTATACACTTCCATACACTTTTGATCATATTTGGACTAACCTACTAATCCAATGCACCCCAGTGCCAGTTTCTGTTTTCGGCTGTTTTTGTATTTCAGGTTTTCACATTACGAGAACTGCCAGGAAAAATCCAGAAAAATTATATAAAAAATCAGCGTTCCAGAACCTACCTTGCGCCCGAAGGATAGCCGGGGGGG
>LR738713.1:633315043-633432915 GCA_902687465.1 Secale cereale | reverse complement strand
GGGGGGCACCAGGGCTCCAGGCGCCCTGGCGACGCGCCCCCCCTGGGCCGCGCCGGGGGGGGCGCCTGGGCCCCCCGAGCCCCGTCTGGTGCCCCCCTTTGGCATATATTTAGAGTGTCCTTCGAAACCCTCGGGACGGGAACTCTTTTTTGCGGTCTCATCTCTGTTCCGCCGCCGCCGCCGCTTCCAAGATCGGAGCACCAGGAGAACTCTTCCCGGCTCCCTGCCAGAGGGGAGGATCACCATCGGGAGCCTCTCCACCACCATGGACGCCTCCCGGATGAGTTGTGAGTAGTCTCCCTTGGACCATGAGTCCATGACCAGTAGCTATGTGATGTTCTCCTCCCGTTCTTGTGCTTCACTAATTAGTCCTCGTGAGCTGCCCTACATGATCGAGGCACATATGTAATCCTTATGTTGTTGCTATGATGAGTTTGCTGGGATCCGATGGATTATGAGATTATGTTCAGATTGTGATTGAGTAATATATTTGATCTACCTCTTTTATATTTGTGTTCATAAGTAATTCTTGCATGTTCTCCGCTGTTATTTATTGCTTTGGCCAAGTAGTAGGTAGTGACTCCAAGAGGGAACGTTATGCTTGATTGTGGGTTCATGCCCCTCGATGACTAGTTTGAGTGACAGAAACATGAGTCTAGGGGATGTGCTGTTGCCACAAGGGGGAAAACAACGGTGCTTGTGCCCGCGGGTGCAAGGATTGTTTACTTTACGCAAAGTTCTTTTAATGCAGTTGTCTGTTGCATTGAGTTTACACTATGGGTGGGGCTCGCAACTTAATACCAGCGAGATGTTCTGGATATATATCTCAAGGTGGATGATTAGTAGTAGATATTGATGGATTTCGGTCTACTTACTTTGGCGTACCGCCCATGCTTTGAACCTCAACCTTTCTTGCAATGTAGTCAGCATTGGTTTGCGTTCGTGGTCCTGTCAATTGCCCAGCTATAATTCGTTTACCTCACATAGTTGTTTTATCGTCTTTTGGGAGAGAGACATCACTAGTGAACATCATGAGACTCCGGTCCATATTACCATCATTGATCACATCCGCTATTTACTTTTCGCTTTTACTTACTATTGCAAACATTATCTATCACTACTATCATTTGCATTTAATCCTTTGTGAACTACAAGGCCGGAGGGATTGACGTTGATTGCTAATATCTAGCGCCGTTAGCAGTTGACACCTACTTGTTGAACCTAGGAGTCTCTAGGGATTCGATCCTTGGCATCTTTGCTAAGGGAAAAACTTGCACAACACTGCTTCTCACACCTTCCACTTGGGGTAACCAACGAGGGGTTAGAGGCCCATCAAGGAGTTTTTCTGGCGCCGTTGCCGGGGACTCCACTCTTCAGGATAGGGGAGTTGCATGCTATCTTTTACCTTTGCTTTTTAGTCTTGTTAGTTTACCTTTCAGTTTTTGCTTTAGTATCTTTTATCAAAAATCACAAAAAAATTATTTGCCTTTTTGTTAGTAGTCCTTTCTGTTTAGCCAAACATGTTAGGATTTGGTGCTTTGAGGGAATCAGAAGTTCTAGATTTCCATCAAAGGGATGGAGAAAATATGAAGAAGGCATGGGACAGAATTTCTGATGCACATAGAAGAATTATGCCCTGGATACCTATAAAAATTGTGCTTAGAAATTTTTACCATGGTCTTTTTAAATGGTGTAAACACTCTCTTGACATTATAGCTGAGGGAGATTTCCTAGAGTGTGATGAAGCTAGAGCTCTTGAAATTATACATGGTCTATCTAGTTACTTTGTTTATGATCACAACTTTGATACTATCATAGATAGACTTGCTACTATTGAGAAAAGAATGGATGCTCTAGACTTGATGAAGGTAGAGAAACCCAAACCCAATAAGAAAGACATTTTGGAAATAGACAATGATTGGGAGCCTTTTGTTAGGATCATCATCTCTAATCAAGACTTCCTTGCTTATTGTGATATTGGATCTATGGTTTCTACTATGCCGAAAATTGTTCATGATTCTTTAAAATTTAACATAGATAGATTACCATCTTATCATGAACACACTAATGGAGATATTTCTGAAATCCAGGGAAGAATAAAAGACGTGCCAGTTAAATTCCTTAAAGGGATTGCAATGATTGATTTCTTCATCATGGAGCCAAACCAAGGAAATATAGTGCTTGGAAGGGACTTCCTCCGAGCAGTTAAAGGCTTCATTGATATAGGTAAGGGACAAATCCGCTTGCGCGGAAAGGCAAAAGGTGTGTACCCCTTTCCTAGAAGGAACAAGAATGAAATTGTTGAGGAACCATTTGAAGCAATTTATAACTCTAATTATTATGATGGTTATTGATTCCTCTATGCATTATGCCTAGCTTAAAGGCATAAAAGAAAGCGCTTTTGGGAGGCAGCCCACATGAATAAATTTTTATATTTTGCTTTTGTTGTGTCTTGATGTTGTTTACTACAGTAGCATCATCATTGTATCTTTGCTTTTCATATTTGTGCCAAGTATAGCCTCTGATTGCTAGAAAGTTCAAAAGTTGTGAGGTGCTGTCCAGGAAACAAATTCTGTCCTTGGATAGAAAAAATCGTATAAAATCACCAGATCATCTTTTTTTGGTCTGAATTTTTTCGACAGCGTTCTCTAAATAATTGTCTTTCGTGCGTCTGTTCTGAGTTTTTTGATTTGAGTTGCAGAAGTACCCCGAACAAATCAATTACTACCTGCTGTTCTGTTTTTCACAGATTCTGTCCTGTTTTGCCTTTCCTTCATTTTGAAACCAAGAGCTTGCTTTTTTTTGCAAAAACCTTTTGGCAATCTTGAGAAACAGTAGAACTTCAAGAATATCTTTATTTCCAGCAAGGAACAATTATTTTATTAAGGGTACTAAGCTCGCTAATCAGATTATGATGAGTTATGTATGAAGGGAGTTTTCAAGTGTGCGAGGGAAGATGATAAAAAGATTCAGGAGTGTCAAGCGCTCAAGCTTGGGGATGCCCCCGTGCACCCCCAAGAAATATTCAAGGAGACTCAAGCATCTAAGCTTGGGGATGCCCCCGTGCATCCCCTTCTCCATCAACATTATCAGTTCGTCTTTCGTTCCACTATATTTTAATCACTTCATGTGTTATGTGCTATACTTGGAGCGTCTTGCTTTTAGTTTTCTTTTTAGTTTTTCATAACGAGTCGGAACTCAGCGTTCTTTATGTGGGAGAGAAACACGCTCCACTTCTACCTAGAACACAACATAGAATTTTCATGTCTATCTTTGCTGTGTGTGTTCTTTGTCTTTTAATAGCTACTATCATGCTCTGCTCTTAGTATTCATGCTTATCTTTTCAAAGAGCTTTTGTTTAGTTGGTTGCTTGAACTCTCTTTAATTACCATGCTTATCTTATTAAGAGAGTTTGCTTCCGTTGCATTGGTTAATATGTCTATGATAAAGATGCTACTTGCATAATGGTGCTTAGTAATTCATGTTTTCTTGTGGTTAGTCTCAAATAGCTGGGGGATTCCCAATGTGTTATTGGAGTACCAACTTGATTTGTTTGCCTACGATGTGGTATGGTTTAGTAATATCTTCCTTCGAGAATTTATTTTGATTGACTTGGCGTATGCTCACGCATATTTAAGACTGTAAAGAAAGTCTGTCAAGCCTTGATGATCTTTTATTTCTGAGTAGCGATATAACTACCATGCCTGATTCAATGTTGCTTTGTCGCTCTGCATGATTATGACCGTCATTGCTCTCTTAGTTGGTCGCTCCCAGTCTTTTGCTAACCTCCACCTGTACTAAGCAGACTAACTTTGCAATACATAGCTCATCGGAAAGTAGCTTAAAAACTATTGTGGTAAAGAATATGTTGCTTATGTATCTTATTTCTTATAAGTTGCTTGCTGAGCGGTAACCATGTTTTTGGAGATGCCATCAACTATTACACTATTGTTGAATATCATGTGAGTTGCTATGCATGTTCGTCTTGTCTGAAGTAAGGGTGATTTGCCATGGGTTGAATGGTTGAGTATGCATATTGTTAGAGAAGAACATTGGGCCGCCAACCAAAGCCATGTATCATGGTGGAAGTTTTAGCTTGGACATTAATCCTCGATCTCTTATGAGAATATGCTTATGCATTAAAGAGGAGTCCATTATCTATTTTCTATGTTGTCCTGGTATAGATGTCCTCAAGTTGAGATCTATCAAAAACGAGAAATCAAATGCGATTTATCTCCTTGGACCTTTGTACAGGTGGCATAGAGGTACCCCTTTGTGACACTTGGATGAAACATATGTAATGCAATGATAACCCATGGAAATCCGAGCTAATTAGGACAAGGTGCGAGCACTATTGGTATTCGATGCATGAGGCTTGCAACTTATAGGATGTCTTATGCATGACACATATGAAGTACTACTACCGTTGACAAAATTGCTTCTATGTTTTCAAAATAAAAAAAAGCTCTAGCACATAACCATTCTTTTACTTTTATGTTGAGTCTCCACCTTCTTTCTTCAAGCACCAACTACTGAGAGCATGATTGTCATTCTGAGTGTAATGTGCATTGTCCCAAAGTAGCATTGTCTTTTGCATGATTGTGATATCGTTTATTTTGAAATCATTGTATCTAGTCATCACTTAAACCTTGGAGGTGCCCCTGCATTTATGTTTTGCTTCACTAAAGGGGGCAAGCTAGATATCACTTTATCATATTTGCACATCATGTTCATTGCAAATCTTTTTGATGTTTCAGTTTCATGTTGTAAAACTTTCAGTCATTTGTGATTTTCTCATGAGGCAACTTAATTACTATAGATTCATTGTCTTAGTAAGCTTTTGTCATATGACTATAAAAATTCCTATATGGTTAATAGCATGTCACCACAGAAATTATTCTTGTTATCATTTACCTACTCGAGGACGAGCAGGAATTAAGCTTGGGGATGTTGATACGTCCAAAACGTATCTATAATTTCTGCTTGCTCCATGCCACTTTTGGGTGATATTGCTATGATATTTATACACTTCCATACACTTTTGATCATATTTGGACTAACCTACTAATCCAGTGCACCCCAGTGCCAGTTTCTGTTTTCGGCTGTTTTTGTATTTCAGGTTTTCACATTACGAGAACTGCCAGGAAAAATCCAGAAAAATTATATAGAAAATCAGCGTTCCAGAACCTACCTTGCGCCCGAAGGACAGCCGGGGGGGGGGGCACCAGGGCTCCAGGCGCCCTGGCGGCGCGCCCCCCTGGGCCGCGCTGGGGGGGCGCCTGGGCCCCCCGATCCCTGTCTGGTGCCCCCTTTGGCATATATTTAGAACGTCCTTCGAAACCCTCGGGACGGGAACTCTTTTTCGCGATCTCATCTCTGTTCCGCCGCCGCCGCCGCTTCCAAGATCGGGAGCACCAGGAGAACTCTTCCCGGCACCCTGCCGGAGGGGAGGATCACCATCGGGAGCCTCTCCACCACCATGGACGCCTCCCGGATGAGTTGTGAGTAGTCTCCCTTGGACCATGAGTCCATGACCAGTAACTATGTGATGTTCTCCTCCTGTTCTTGTGCTTCACTAATTAGTCCTCGTGAGCTGCCCTACATGATCGAGGCACATATGTAATCCTTATGCTGTTGCTATGATGAGTTTGCTGGGATCCGATGGATTATGAGATTATGTTCAGATTGTGATTGAGTAATATATTTGATCTACCTCTTTTATATTTGTGTTCATAAGTAATTCTTGCATGTTCTCCATTGTTATTTATTGCTTTGGCCAAGTAGTAGGTAGTGACTCCAAGAGGGAACGTTATGCTTGATTGTGGGTTCATGCCCCTCGATGACTAGTTTGAGTGACAGAAACATGAGTCTAGGGGATGTGCTGTTGCCACAAGGGGGGAAACAACGGTGCTTGTGCCCGCGGGTGCAAGGATTGTTTACTTTACGCAAAGTTCTTTTAATGCAGTTGTCTGTTGCATTGAGTTTACACTATGGGTGGGGCTCGCAACTTAATACCAGCGAGATGTTCTAGATAGATATCTCAAGGTGGATGATTAGTAGTAGATATTGATGGATTTCGGTCTACTTAATTTGGCGTACCGCCCATGCTTTGAACCTCAACCTTTCTTGCAATGTAGTCAGCATTGGTTTGCGTTCGTGGTCTTGTCAATTGCCCAGCTGTAATTCGTTTACCTCACATAGCTGTTTTATCGTCTTTTGGGAGAGAGACATCACTAGTGAACATCATGAGACTCCGGTCCATATTACCATCATTGATCACATCCTCTATTTACTTTTCGCTTTTACTTACTATTGCAAACATTATCTATCACTACTTTCATTTGCGTTTAATCCTTTTGTGAACTACAAGGCCGGAGGGATTGACAACCTCTCTGTACTCGTTGGGAGCAAAGTTATTTGTATCTGTGTGCAGGTCCATGTTGATTGCTAATATCTGGCGCCGTTAGCAGTTGACACCTACTTGTTGAACCTAGGAGTCTCTGGGGATTCGATCCTTGGCATCTTTGCTAAGGGAAAAACTTCCACAACACGGCATCTCACACCTTCCACTTGGGGTAACCAACGAGGGGTTAGAGGCCCATCATCCCCACATAGCTATATGCATGAATGATAATCTCTATGGAGTACAAGGTATAAGATGGAGTACGAGTGTGGATCTCTCAAAAGGAATAGTAGTGTGCCCCTTTCTCTCTTTTTATTTCTTTTTTTTTGTGTGTGGCCTCAATGGCTCTTTCTTTTTAACTCTCATTTGTCCTCTTTGGGATCTTTTTATTTTGTCCTCTTTGGGATCTTTTCCTCACTTTAGGGGCAACACTCTATATATTACAAGAAGTATAGAAGATCGTTCACACTTTACAAAAGTACTCAACATAAAGAAAATGAAACTATCATGATGTATGCCTCTGCCAGTGTAGCAGGATATGCAATGATACTAGCGCGTCATGTAGCAATGATTAGGGCAAGGCCCAACTAGCATGCGGCTCATCGATCAAGCAAAAAGCATGTATGACATGAAGATCAAGTCATGAGAAGATGGATATTGCATGGCAATGTATCTCGAAAAGGCTATGGAAATGCCTTGATAGGTAGGTATGGTGGCTATTTTGAGGAAGGATATAATGAGGCTTATGATGACAGAGCGTATCGTGCCAAGGATTTGGATGCACCGGCGAAGTATGCGCCAACTCTCGAGGTGAGAAAGGGCAATGCACGGTACCGAAGAGGCTAGAAAAATATGGCTAGGTGGAAGTGTGAACCTTCGAATACTCACATTAGTCCGAAGAACTCATGCACTTATTATCGGTAACTCTCAATCTAATTAGGAGGTTCACAAAGAGACAAGTACCCCGAGGAGGAGTGTATGGGGGTTTGGTTATCCTTGCGCATCCTCGACTCATGGTACGTGAGTGTACTCTAATATTCTATCCCTCCAAAGATTAGTGATCCATCTAGTAGCTAAAGTTCTCAACTATTTTGTAGGTTTTCGAAAATAAACACGGATTGCCCAAAATACGACATCTATCACTAATAGGCTAAAGCTCTTGACACCAAAAGTTCAGACATTACTCATGGCAATACCTCAAAACTATTGCAAGTTACTACTAAAATTAAATAGCAACCTCAATTACCTACTTTAAGTTAAGACACACAACTCAGTGCAACAGGCAAACTCTCTTAACAAGATAAACATGAAAACTCAAGAGAGTTCAGCAACCAACTAAACAAAAGCTCTTTAAAAAGAAAAGCATGAAAACTAAGAGCTAAACATGACATCAGCTATGGAAAGACAAAGAACACACACAACAAAGATAAGCATGAAAATCCTATGTTGTGTTCTAGGTTGAAGTGGAGCGTGTTTCTCTCCCACACAAAGAAAGCTGGGTTCTAACTTGTTATGAATAGCAAGCAAAGCTAAAGAAAACTAAAAAGGAAACTAAGAGCAAGACGCTCCAAGCATAGCACATAACACATGAAGTGATAATTATAGTGGAACGAAAGACGAACTGATAATTGTTGATGGAGAAGGGGATGCATGGGGGCATCCCCAAGCTTAGACGCTTGAGTCTTCTTGAATATTTCTTGGGGGTGCACGGGGGCATCCCCAAGCTTGAGCATTTGACCCTCCTGAATCTTCTTTTATCATCTTCCCTCGCACACTTGAAAACTCCCTTCATACATAACTCATCATAATCTGATTAGCGAGGTTAGTACCCACAATAAAATAATTTTTCCCTACTGGAAATAAGGATAATCTTGAAGAGCTACTGTTTCTCAAGATTGCCAAAAGGTTTTTGCAAAGAAAAAGCAAGCTCAAGGTTTGCAAAACGAAGAAAAGGCAAAACAGGACAGAATCTGTGAAAAACAGACCAGCAGGTAGTAAAAAAATTTAATCGGGGCACTTCTGCAACTCAAATCGTAAAACTCAGAACAGACGCCCGAAAGCCAATTGTATAGAGCACGTTGTCAAAAAAATTCAGATCAAAAAGATGATCTGGTGATTTTATTCGAATTTTTCTGTCCAAGGACAGAATCTGTTTTCTGGACAGCACATCACAACTTTTGAACTTTCTTGCAATCGAAGGCTAAACTTGGCACAAAGCTGAAAAGAAAAGATACAATGATGATGCTACTGTAGTAACAAACATCAAGACACAACAAAAGCAAAATAAAACTTAATTCGTTGTGGGCTGCCTCCCAAAAGCGCTTTCTTTTATGCCTTTAAGCTAGGCATGATGCAAAAAGAGAAGATCAAGTTTTATCAAGAGTAAGAGAATAGCTAGCCCGTATAACGGACTCAAAAGGCAACTTAATATTCTTTCTAGGGAAGTGTTCCATCCCTTTCTTGAGAGGGAATTGGAATTTTATATTCCCCTCTTTCATGTCAATGATAGCACCAACGGTGCGAAGAAAAGGACGTCCAAAAATAATTGGACATGAAGGTTCACATTCAATATCCATAATAGTAAAATCAACGGGAACATAATTGTCATTGACAATGATAAGAACATCGTCGATCTTCCCCAAAGGTTTCTTTACGGAAGAATCAACAAGACGAACACCAAAAGAACAAGGATCAAAAGGTTTCAATTTAAACATATCATACATTCTTTTGGGCATAACGGAGGTACTAGCTCCAACATCACATAAAGCATAGCAAGAGAAGTTATTCAACTTAATTTTAATCATAGGATCCCAACTATCTTCTAGCTTTCTAGGTATGGAGGCTTCTACCCTAAGCTTCTCCTCCCTAGCTTTGATAAGAGCATTAGTGATATGCTCCGTGAAGGCAAGATTAAGTGTGCTAGTGTGGGGATCTCTAGACATCTTGTGAAGAAAACCAATAACTTCAGAAAGGGTGCAATTATCAAAATCTAGGTCACTACTATCAAGTAAAGTGGTAGTGGTGTCGTTTAGGCTCACTTGTTTGGTAGCTTCTATGGTTATAGGAGTTTCTTCTTCTACGGTTGAGGTCATAGCATCACCATTAATAGGTCCAATGGGACTAGGAGTGCATTGGGTGCTAAGAGTTTGGATATCCTCAACAAATTGGATAGTAGCAACGGTGTGGTGGGTAGGAAGGCTCTTAATTCTATCTTCTTCCTCCTTCAGGGGTGCAACCACTTCAGGTTTAGCTGCCATTTGGTCTATCAAAGTGGCTTGTGTGTGGGACATATTAGAAACTTGTGTCTCAGTGATGGTGAGCCTAGTCTGGAGGTTAGAAATCTCAATATTTAAGCTCTCCAGTTGTCTACCAATGTCTCGCAAGATAGCAGTATGCTCATCTAATTGCCTCGAGAAGGTCTTGTTTTGTTCATATTGGGTGTGCATGTAGTTCTTAGTGGCCTTCTCTATTTCTAGAAGTTTCTCATAACTAGGCATGTCTCTATCTCTAGGGGTGGAGTTCTTGGTGCTAGGATAAGCATTGTTGTTCCCATAGGAATTAGAGGGGAACGGTCTAGGGTTGCTACCAAAATTACTCCTATAAGCATTGTTATTGAAATTGTTTCTAGAGATAAAGTTCACATCTACTTGATCTTGAGCAATCAAAGAATTTAAAGGAACATCATGAGGATCAATAGAAGATTGCTTGGAAAGTAGAGACATGATCAAGTCAACTTTTTCATTTAGGGAGGAAATCTCCTCGACGGAGTTTACCTTCCTACCTGTTGGAGCGCGTTCGGTGTGCCATTGGGAATAATTGGTCATCATCTCGTCGAGAAGCTTCGTGGTAGCACCAAGTGTAGTTGACATAAAGGTTCCTCCCGCGGCCGAATCTAACAAGTTCCGTGAGGTAAAGTTCAAGCCTGCATAAAAAGTTTGGATGACCATCCAAGTAGTCAAACCATGAGTAGGGCAGTTCTTGACAAGAGATTTCATGCGTTCCCAAGCTTGGGCAACGTGTTCATTATCCAATTGTTTAAAATTCATTATGTTACTCCTTAATTGGATAATTTTAGCAGGGGGATAGTACTTCCCAATAAAGGCATCCTTGCACTTGTCCCAAGAATCTACACTATTCCTAGGCAAGGATTGAAACCAGATTTTAGCTCCTCCTCTCAAGGAGAAAGGAAAAAGCTTAAGCTTAACAATATCACCATCTACTTCTTTGTACTTTTGCATATCACAGAGCTCAACAAAATTATTTAAGTGCAAAGCAGCATCTTCTCCAGCACCGGAGAATTGATCTTTCATAACTAGGTTCAGTAAAGCAGGTTTAATCTCATAAGAAGATGCTGAAGTGGCAGGTGTAGCAATAGGCGTGCAGATAAAGTCATTGTTGTTATGACTAGTGAAGTCACACAACTTGGTGTTCTCGGTGGAACCCATAGCAGCAGCAAGCAAGATAACTATTTTTGTGATTTTTGATAAGGGACACTAAAGCAAAAACTGAAAGGTAAACTAACAAGACTAAAAAGCAAAGATAAAAGATAGCGTGCAACTCCCCTATCTTGAAGAGTGGAGTCCCCGGCAACGGCGCCAGAAACTTTGCTTGATGGCTTCTCGCCCCTCGTTGGTTACCCCAAGTGGAAGGTTGAGATGTAGCGTAGCAGCAAATTTCCCTTGGCAAAGATACCAAGGATCGAATCCCGTGAGACTCCGAGGGTCGACAAGAAGGTGTCAACGGCACCAGAAACTTAGCGGTTGACATGACCTGCACACAGATACAAATAACTTTGCTCCCAACGAGTACAGAGAGGTTGTCAATCCCTCCGGCCTTGTTGTTTACAAAGGATCAAACATAAGAGATAATAATGATAGCTATGACTGCAACTAGGAAATAAGAACAGGAAGTAAATAGAGGTGTGATCAGTGGTGGTAATATGGACCGGGGTCCCATGATGTTCACTAGTGATGTCTCTCTCCCAAAAGACGATAAAACAGCAAAGCGAGGTAAACAAATTACAGCTGGGCAATTGAGAGGATTATGTGCGCAAACCAATGCTAACTATGCTGCAAAGAAAGGTAGAGGCTCAAAAGCATGGGCGGTACGCCAAGGCAAGTAGACCGAAATCCATCTGCATCTACTACTAATCATCCACCTTGAGATATCTATCCAGAACATCTCGTTGGTATTAAGTTGCGAATCCCACCCAAAGTGTAAACTCAAAGCAACAGACAACTGCATTAAAAGAACTTTGCGTGAAGTAAACAATCCTTGCACCCGCAAGTACAAGCACCATTGTTTTCCCCCTTGTGGCAACAGCACATCCCCTAGACTCATGTTTCTGTCACTCAAGCTAGTCATCAGGGGGGCATGAACCCACAATCAAGCATAACGCTCCCTCTTGGAGTTACTACCTACTACTTGGCCAAAGCAATAAACAGCAACGAAGAACATGCGAGAATTACTCAATAATATAAATATAAAAGAGGTGAATCAAATATATTACTCACACACAATCTGAACATAATCTCATAATCCATCAGATCCCAGCAAACTCAGCAGAGCAACAGCATAAAGATTACATATGTGCCTCGATCATGTAGGGCAGCTCACGAGGTCTAAACCATGAAGAGCAAAGAGGGGAGGAGAACATCACATAGCTACTGATCATGTACCCATGGTCCAAGGTGGACTACTCACGACTCATCCGGGAAGCGTCCATGGTGGTGGAGAAGCTCCCGGTGGTGGTTCTCCCCTCCGGAAGGGTGCCGGGAAGAGTTCTCCTGATGCTCCCGATCTTGGAAGCGCTGCGGCGGCGGAACAGAGGCGAGATCGCGAAAAAGGGTTCCGTCCTCGAGGGTTTCGGGACGCGAGGAATATATATGCGAAGGAGGGCAACCAGAGGCGGAGCGGGGGCCCCAGGCGCCCCAGTGGCGTGGCCAGGGGTGGGGCCGCGCCAGGTGGCCGCCTGGGCCACCCCTGGCCCCCCTCTGGCCCCGCTTTGGTTCTTCGCAAAGCTTCCTGTACGCTGATTTTTCCTGTATTTTTCCCGGAATTTTTGGAGCACTTTTAATATGGGGGGAACCTGAAATAGAAAAACAGCAGAAAACAGGAACTGGCACTGTGGTGCACTGAGTTAATAGGTTAGTCCAAACATGATCAAAAGTGTATGGAAGTGCATAAATGTCATAGCAATAGCACACAAAAGAAGCATGGAGCAAGCAGAAATTATAGATACGTTTTGGACGTATCACCCGTTGATACGCCTAGTTGATGTGAGACTATCTCCCTCCTTTTTGTCTTCTCCACAACCACCCCTCTATTCCACCCATAGTGTTATGTCCATGGCTCACGCTCATGTATTGCGTGAAAGTTGAAAGGTTTGAAAGAATAGAGTATGAAAACAAGTGCTTGGCTGAAATTGGGGTTGTGCATGATATGAATATTTTGTGTGATGAAGAGGGAGCATAGCCAGACTATATGATTTTGTAGGGATAACTTTCTTTAGCCATAGTATTTTGAGAAGACATGATTGCTTTGTTAGTATGCTTGAAGTATTATTATTTCTTATGTCAATATAGACTTTTGTCTTGAATCTTTCAAATCTGAACATTCATGCCACAATTAAGAGAATTACATTGAAAAACTATGTTGGTTAGCATTCCACATCAAAAATTCTGTTTTTATCATTTACCAACTCGAGGACGAGCAGGAATTAAGCTTGGGGATGCTTGATACGTCTCCAACGTATCTATAATTTTTTATTGTTCCATGCTATTATTTATGATGTCTTGGATGTTTAATGGGCTTTGTCATACACTTTTATATTATTTTTGGGACTAACCTACTAACCCAAAGGCCCAGTCCAGATTACTGTTTTTTGCCTGTTTTAGGGTTTTGCAGAAAAGGAATATCAAACGGAGTCCAAACGGAATGAAACCTTCGGGAGAGATATTTTTGGAGAAAATCACGCACGGGAGACTTGAGAACCACAGAGTAGGGGCCACGAGGTGCCCACGAGGGTGGGGGCGCTGATAACCCACAAGTGTAGGGGATCGCAACAATTTTCGAGGGTAAAGTATTCAACACAAATTTATTGATTCGACACAAGGGGAGCCAAAGAATACTCTTAAGTATTAGCAGCTGAGTTGTCAATTCAACCGCACCTGGAAACTTAGTATCTGCAGCAAGATAGTTTAGTAGCAAAGTAATATGATAGTGGCGGTAGCAGCAATAAAAGTAACGATAGTGTTTTTGGGGGTTTTTTGATAGTAGCAACGGAAAAGTAAATAGCAACAAGCAATATAGGTAAAGCTCGTAGGCATTGGATCGGTGATGGGAAATTATGTCAGATGCAATTCATCATGTAGAAGTTATTGCAATTCATCATGTAGAAGTTATAACCTAGGGTGACACAGAATTAGCTCCAGTTCATCAATCCAATATAGGCATGTATTCCAAATATAGTCATACATGCTTATGGAAAAGAACTTGCATGACATTTTTTGTCCTACCCTCCCGTGGCAGCGGGGTCCTATTGGAAACTAAGGGATATTAAGGCATCCTTTTAATAGAGTACCAGACCAAAGCATTAACACATAGTGAATACATGAACTCCTCAAACTATGGTCATCACCGGGAGTGGTCCCAATTATTGTCACTTCGGGGTTGCCGGATCATAACACATAGTAGGTGACTATAGACTTGCAAGATAGGATCAAGAACACACATATATTCATGAAAACATAATAGGTTCAGATCTGAAATCATGGCAGTCGGGCCCTAGTGACAACCATTAAGCATAGCAAAGTCATATCAACATTAGTCTCAGAACATAGTGGATACTAGGGATCAAACCCTAACAAAACTAACTCGATTACATGATAGATCCCATCCAACCCATCACCGTCCAGCAAGCCTATGATGGAATTACTCACACACGGCGGTGAGCATCATGGAATTGGTGATGGAGGAAGGTTGATGATGACGATGGCGACAATCTCCACTCTCCGGAGCCCCGAATGGACTCCAGATCAGCCCTCCCAAGAGAGATTAGGGCTTGGCGGTGGCTCCGTCTCGTAAAACGCGATAATTCTTTCTCCCTGACATTTTTCTCCCCGAAAGTGAAGATATAGGATCTGGGGGTACGTCGGTAAGGCACCAGGGGGCCCACGAGGTAGGGGGCGCGCCCTGGGCAAGGGGGCGCGCCCCTACCCTCGTGGACAGGCCTTGGGCCCCCTGGTGTGGATCTTCTTGCAGATATTTTTTATATTTTCCGAAATAATTCTCCGTTGATTTTCAGGCGATTCCGAGAACTTTTTATTTCTGCACAAAAACAACACCATGGCAGTTCTGCTGAAAACAGCGTCAGTCCGGGTTAGTTCCATTCAAATCATGCAAGTTAGAGTGCAAAACAAGGGCAAAAGGGTTTGGAAAAGTAGATACGTTGGAGACGTATCAGGCGCGCCCCCTGCCCAGGGCGCGCCCCCTGCCTCGTGGGCCCCTCGTGAGTCCTCCGGTGCCCTCCTTCCTCCTATATAAGCCTACGTACCCCGAAACCATCGGCAAAAGAGAGAAAACCCTAATTCCACCGTCGTAACCTTCTGTTCCCGTGAGATCCCATCTTGGAGCCTGTTTCGGAGCTCCGCCAGAGGGGGGATCCATCACGGAGTGCTTCTACATCATCATCATCGTCCTTATGAGTAGTTTACCATAGACCTTCGGGTCCATAGCTAGTATCTAGATGGCTTCTTCTCTCTCTATCTGGATCTCAATACAAAGTTCTCCTCGGTCTAAGAGGAGATCTATTCGATGTAATCTCTTTTTGCGGTGTGTTTGTCGAGATCCGATGAATTGTGAGTTTATGATCAAGATTATCTATGAGAAATATTTGGTTCTTTTCTGAACTCTTTACGTGTGCTCATAATATCCTAGCAAGTCTCTTTGAATTATTGGTTTGGTTTGGCCTACTAGATCTATAGTTCTTGCAATGGGAGAAGTGCTTGGCTTTGGGTTCAATCTTGCGGTGTCCTTTCCCAGTGACAGTAGGGGAAGCAAGGCACGTATTGTATTCTTGCCATCAAGGATAAAAAGATGGGGTTTACACCATATTGCTTGAGTTTATCCCTCTACATCATGTCATCTTGCTTAAGGCGTTACTCTGTTCTTATGAACTCAATACACTTGATGCATGCTGGATAGCGGTCGATGTGTGGAGTAATAGTAGTAGATGCAGGCAGGAGTCGGTCTACTTGTCTCGGACGTGATGCCTATAGACAATGATCATGCCTAGATAGTCTCATAATTATTCAGTTTTCTATCAATTGCTCGACAGTAATTTGTTACCCGCCGTAGAATATCGCTATCATGAGAGAAGCCACTAGAGAACACTATGGCCTCCGGGTCTATTCTCAACATATCAATCTACATCTACTTTACTTTTTCCGCTTTTACTTTCTGTTCTTATAAACAAAAATACCAAAAATATAAACTATCATCTCTATCAGATCTCACTTTCTTAAGTGACCGTAAAGGGATTGACAACCCCTTATCGCGTTGGCTGCGAAGTTCTTATTTGTTTGTCCAGGTGCGAGGGACTCGCGCGTGGTCTCCTACTGGATTGATACCTTGGTTCTCAAAAACCGAGGGAAATACTTACGTTACTGTGCTGCATCTCCCTTTCCTCTTCGAGGGAATACAACGCAAGTTCCAGAAGTAGCACCCAGCAAGGCTCTTGTAAACACCTTTCTCTATAATTCCCTTCAACAAGCTATTTTCTTGCTCAAGTGTAACTTGGCTAAGAGAATCATTAGTGGAATCAAGAGAACTACTAGAAGCAACATCATTGGATTTAGCATGATTGTTGTTACTACTAGAGGAAGAATCTTTCTTGTTCTTGTTGCTAGATTTTACTTAAGGCATGTAAGTAGACAAGAGTAAACGCTTGGCAATGTAAGAAGAACTTTTCTTGCGAAGATCGTCATTGATTGCTTTTAAGAACTCATGCTCTTGCTCAAGGTTGAGCTTTTCAAAGCGTAACTTCTCATGAGTCCTTAAAAGTTCTCGATGATCTTCCAAGGTAGTTTCATGAGCTAACTTCAGAGTGTTTAATTCTTTAGTTAGACGCTCAATCTTCTCCTTATCATTGTCATTCGTTTTATCTTGATTAGCATGATTAATAGCAATTTCGTCATAATTTTCATCACTATTGCTACCAACAAGTAAATCATCATCTCCTAGCAAGTCATCTTCATCGCTATTAAAATCAAGATACTCGGGGTGTGATACCTTAGGGCCTTTAGCCATGAAGCATCTTCCAATTCCTCCATTTAGTGAGTCAAATATGTCGTAGGAGTTGGTTGACACAAGAGCAATTCCGGCAACACCTTCATCTTGATTATCTTCGGAGTCGGAGTAGTAGCTTCTCTCGGAGTGGTTATCGGAGTCGGAACCGGATGCCCATTCACCAACATGAGCTTGATGTCTTCGTTTTGTATAACTCCTTGATGATTTGTCCTTCCTTTTCGAATCCTTGCTTCCCTGAGAAGGTCTTCGTTCATAACGATCATCTCTACACCTTCTCTCTCTTGGTGGTGAATCTTCTCTTCTACTTCTCCTTTTAGGTGAGTCATCTCTTCTCTTGTGGGGAGCCGTACACTCATTGGAGTAGTGTCCGGGTCTTCCACAATTGTAGCAATTCCAATCACGACTTGAAGATCTCTTGTCATTGTAGGACCTTGACTTGGAACTTCTCTCTTTGCTTCTATTCTTGTAGAACTTGTTGAAGTTCTTCACCATTAAGCTCAATTCTTCATTGAGGACTTATTTCTCACTTGATGATGTAGGAGCGTCACATGAGGCTTTGTAAGCACCACTAGACTTGTTGTGAAGCTCTTCTTTGTCTTTGAGTGACATCTCATGAGCAACAATTCTTCCAATGACTTCTGTTGGCTTGAGATCTTTGTAATTGGGCATCATTTGGATCAATGTGCACACGGTGTCATATTTTCCATCCAAGGCTCTTAGGATCTTCTTGATGATGAATCTGTCGGTCATCTCTTCACTTCCTAAGCCGACAATCTCATTTGTGATGAGAGCAAGCCTATAGTACATTTCAGCGACACCTTCACCATCCTTCATTTTGAACTTGTCAAGTTGACTTTGAAGCACATCCAACTTGGATTCCTTGACGGAGTCGGTACCTTAGTGCATATCGATCAAAGTATCCCAAATTTTCTTTGCATTCTCAAGACGGCTGATTTTGTTGAATTCTTCGGGGCACAATCCGTTGAAGAGGATATCGCAAGCTTGAGCATTGTATTGCAGCATCTTCAACTCTTCCGTGGATGCTTCACGATTCGGTTCCTTCCCATAGAAGAATTCACCTTGCAAACCAATACATACAATAGCCCAAACGGCAGGGTTATGTCCAAGAATATGCATTATCATCTTATGCTTCCAACTAGCAAAATTAGTACCATCAAAGTAAGGACCTCTACGGTGGTAACTTCCCTCGCTAGACGCCATACTCTCCTAGGTTGTGAAACCAAGGCTATGATCACCAAAGCTATGGAAATCACGGCAAATGGAGACCAAAGCTCTGATACCACTTGTAGGATCGAAAGTATGTCTAGAGGGGGGGGGGTGATTAGACTACTTGACCAAATAAAAATCTAGCCTTTTCCCAATTTTAATTCTTGGCAGATTTTAGCAACTTAGCACAAGTCGAGCAATCAACCTACACATGCAATTCTAAGAGTATAGCAGCGGAATGTAAAACAATTGCATATGAAGGTAAAGGGAGGAGTTTGGAGGGAGTAAACGCAAGTGTAGACACGGATGTTTTTGCCGTGGTTCCGATAGGTGGTGCTATCGTACATCCACGTTGATGGAGACTTCAACCCACGAAGGGTAACGGCTGCGCGAGTCCACGGAGGGCTCCACGCACGAAGGGTCCACGAAGAAGCAACCTTGTCTATCCCACCATGGCCATCGCCCACGAAGGACTTTCCTCACTTGGGTAGATCTTCACGAAGTAGGCGATCTCCTTGCCCGTACAAACTCCTTGGTTCAACTCCACAATCTCGTCAAAGGCTCCCAAGTGACACCTAACCAATCTAGAAGACACCACTCTCCAAAAGGTAATAGACGGTGTGTTGATGATGAACTCCTTGCTCAAATGCTTCAAATGATAGTCTCCCCAACACTCAAACAGCTCCTCACAGATTTGGATATGGTGGAAGAAAGATTTGAGTGGAAAGCAACTTGGGGAAGGCTAGAGAACAAGATTCATATGGTAGGAATGGAATATCTTGATCTCAACACTTGAGTAGGTGGTTCTCTCTCAGAACATGTATGATGGAAGTGTAGGTATGTTCTGATGGCTCTCTCCATGAATGAAGAGTGGGTGGAGGGGGTATATATAGCCTTCACACAAAATCTAACCGTTACATACAATTTACCAAACTCGGTGGGACCGATTCAGAGAACTCGGTCAGTCCGATTTAGTTCATAATGTGATCGTTAGGTATTTTGGTGGGACCGATATGTTCAACTCGGTGGGACCGATTTCATTAGGGTTAGGGCATAACGTAATCTCGGTGAGACCGATTACACAATCTCGGTGGGACCGATTTTGGTAATAAGCACACCAGAGAGTTGGTCAGGCAAACTCAGTTGGACCGATTCGCTCGTTTCGGTGGGACCGAAACGTTACGAAGGGGAAACATAGAGTTTGCATTGCGAACTCGGTGGGACCGATCGCTCATCTCGGTGAAACCGAAATGTTACGAAGGGAAACAGAGAGTTTGCAATCCCATCTTGGTGAGACCGAGATCCCTTTCGGTGAGACCGAAATGATTAGGGTTTAGTGGCAGTGGCTATGTCAAATGAACTCGGTGGCGCCGGATAGATCTTTTCGGTGGGGCCGAGTTTGACTTTTGGTTTGTAACATATGTGGATGTGAGAAAGTGGTTGAGGGTTTTTGGAGCATATCACTAAGCATTTTGAGCAAAAAACCCATTAAGCAACACCTCATCCCCTTTTAATAGTATTGGCTTTCCTATGGACTCAATGTGATCTTGGATCACTAAAATGAAAAATGTAGAGTCTTGAGCTTGAGCCAATCCTTTGTCCTTAGCATTTTGAGGGGTCCACATTCCTAGTCCATGCCATGCCAATCATTGAACTTTCTTGAAATATTTATCTTGTAAGCATTAGTTCAATGAGCTATATGTTGTTAGGAATTACCAAAACCACCCAGGGATAGTTGCACTTTCAATATGAGATAGCCACGCCGTATTGGGTGTCGAGCAGTTTCCAAAAAACCCTAGCATTTACAACATGTTCATCGTCATTCACCTTTACAGATACCCTTGACCTTGTACCAAGCATTATACATTTGATTTGTATCAATGGACTACAATCTACATGCGACCCAATAAGATGCAAGGATTTTCGGCCTCCATTAAACGGGAGGCCACCAATTCGGCCAAAGTTTTATTTTGATGGAGTATGGATTGCAGATGCAATCAGTAACAATATCTATAATGATGAACAGTGGCTACACACAAAGAATGAGTGAGCAGTCACACCCCAAGCTGAGGCTCTGGGGCCTCGCGCCGCCCCTGGATGCAAGATAAAGCAAGTTTTTTAGAAGTTAATCGATGGGGCACATTCAGCGGGCTGGGCTACATTGAATTATCCAAAAAGCAAACTGGCTCTTAGAAATTTTCCATGTTTCTTCAGTACTGAATATATGTTCCGAGTTTCATCTGAAAAATACGAGACAGAGAACATGTTCTACAAGCCATCCACATAAGCGCAGATACATGCTCTAAAGCAAGTATTTTAGAAGTTGATTGATGATTTTAGGCACTAAAAGCTTCATTAGAGTTTTGCTTGTTCACTGAAAGTATTATACTAGGCATGAAATCTTTTGGATGTTAAAGATGAATTTTATGTGAGAAGCCTTGTACGTGCATGGTTACTAGTATACCAAAAACCAACTGAATGGTACTCAAAAAAATTCCAGGTTTCTTTGGTACTGAGTATATGTTCGAGTTCATCCAGAAAAAGACAAGAGAACATTTCTAAAAGGCATCCACATAAATGCAGGTGCAAGCAGATCTAAAACTGGAAGACCAAACACACTCAAAAGACCAGTCGCAAGACCAAAATCAGCAAAATCCAAGCATCCAACTAGCGCCCAGCGCAAAAAACGAAACAGAGTACAATAAGCACGCTCTTTGTACAATAAGCATTGATCTTCAGAGTTGGGTTCATAGTTTCTACTCCCTCCGTACCGAAATACATGTCGCTGGAGTAACTAAACTTCAGCTACTCCAGCGACATGTATTTCGGTACAGAGGGAGTAGTTGTCACGGAAAAGCTCCCTGCCATCCTCTGCATTTTACACGGAAGCAGTGAAGAAGAGAACCCGTAAATTACCACAGCTAGAGATTACATGATCTTCGTGATATGAGCCGCACACAGATCAGTGTCCTGGATTCCCTAGCTAAGAGCAGCAAACAGATTCATCATGAGTACGCAAACAAAAAAAAAATCCCTTCATAACTGGAGCCGGCTACAAGCACAAAACTGAGTAAAAAATTCTGACAAAAGAGAACAGCCTCAAGATAGAAAAGTAACATTGAAAAAAAAGATGTGACTCAGTGTGACACCAACGTACACCAGGTAGTATTTAACAGTCAAAGACAGCATAAATGCGAGACAAGCATCAAAGAGTAAAGATCACTTTCATGGAACATGTTACTGTTTACCTAGCAAATCCTTATCTGTTTGAAGAAAGGAACAAATTATGCATTCATGTACTCATATGTTGCAATAGGAGCAGCATGACCACATCCCAAAGCTTGTTTATTATGAACTGACTATATCATATAGCAACTCATTGACCAAACTACGGAAATTGCCATATAAATGGAACAAACCAAAAACTGCAAATCTTCTCATGCAAAACATATCGAAGATTAACATAATATACTTTAGTTGAGCTGAGCAGCACAAAGGTACTTTTCCATTGATGCATGCATCAGTACATTGTCTCACTAATTGTTCACACTTACAACATAGGTAAACAGCCAGTACGATGCACTATTGACCTCATTAGGGGCAGCTACGTACTCTACAAACTCAGCACGCTTCCTGTGTAAATGCCAATTGATCTGGGATCTCTCAGTTTTAGTTCATCAGTACATGTGCCATTCCTTGGATCATAACATAGCAGAAATCCCTCTCCTCGCTCTCCACCACTTAATATACCTTCCACACAATCCATGCCACTTAAGAAAATTCTCCCATCATCTAACATGAGAAAAGGATACCAAAAAAGCCTAGCAACATGTGAAGGCAAGCTGTATTTCTTGACCCAAATACCTTTCTCAGAATCTGTTAAAAACCACAAGCCCATGGATATTTTGTAAATATTATGAACCACAACTAGGCAGCCTTTCAACTCAGTCAATGATAACTCGTGTTCAAGTCCTGAGTAAGTGTATCCCCCGCTCTCTTGCAAAAACCTCTCCAGCCGTTCTGGACCACGTAGAACACCCATCCACTCCTCTGTGTCGAGGTTGAACGAAGCTACGCTACCAGGTTCGATGGTAATAACTCCAGTTTTATAATTAGAGTAGCAAAACTCCATCAGGAAGTACACCACCCCATCGACGACCGCATAGCTCATCCTGTGACTGGTACAGATATTGGACGGAGGGTCCTGCTTTCTCCTCCAGCTTCCATAGTTGGTGTCATCAAAGGTGATAACCTCACATACCTTCTGGTCATCAACTCTAGAGATGCGGAGCGCCTTGTACTCCTTGCTAGAGGAGACCTGCCCAAAAGCAAACGACTCATCTAGGCAGCCCCATTCCTTTATTCCCTTCACCTCTAACTCATGCGCAATTTCCTCAGAGAAGTCCAATGGCAAGTCGATGGTAGCTCCAGTGGCTGGGTTCAGCACCCAGAAGAACCCACAGAGGGCATTCCTGTTGAAACAGACGAGGTCCAGCCGCGTGCGCACAACACAGATGCTATCGTCCTTGCTTGTGAACCGGCCAATGGCATCACCCGACTCGTTCACCAAAACAAGCTCATACTCGGTGCCTGGAATCCTCTTCACTACGTTGCCCGACAGATCCGAAATCGCAACGCCGCTGACCCCACTGTCGTCGCGGTAGCCCATGGCGAGGAGCGGGGGCGCCGTGTGGTGGCGGGACTTGTGCGCCGCGACAAAGGGCGGGTCGGAGGTGAGGGCGCGCCAGGCGGGGCAGACGGCGCGGAGGCGGCAGAGCTCCTTGGCCGGGATGCGGAGGAGGACCTCGTACAGCGCGTCCGCGGGCAGGTCGCCGGAGCTGGAGGCGGCGGGGTGCGGCTTCGAGGGCGACATCGCTGCGGTAAATAAGACGGCGTGAGCAAGCGAGGGAGCCAAATTGACGATGGATTCAGATGGGGTTCCGTGCCGAGGAGACGGCGGAGTTGATCTTACCGAGGATGCTGGCGGGGAGCAGGCAATCGCCGGAGACGAGAATGCCGGAGACGAGGGGAAAGCGGCCGGTGGTCAGTGGCCGCCGCACTGGTCGAGGGTTTCGGCCTTTGGGGCAGCAAGGAAACTCAACCAAAATGGGCCTCAGGCTTCGCTGCTTTTTGCGACCCGAGAGGTTATGGCCCACGCTTGGTTGTTTGTGTTCGCGTCTCTTGCTGCAGCAGCTGCCAAGCACAACTGTTGTCTCAAAAAAAAAAAAAAACTGTTGTCTCAAAAAAAATAAAAAAAAGCTGCCAAGCTCAACTTGACCTTGCCACAGTCTTCACTCTTATTCCAAAATCTTTAGAAAACTAGCAATGATCTTCTATTCAACAAAGAAAGTTTGGACCCCTTTGCACATAGTTTACGATACAAAAGCCATGATAAATGCTGGTTTAAAGGAGAATACCGAGGAAGATGAAAGAAAATACTGTATCAAGTTTTAAAAGAATTACCATGCATAAATTTGTATTTACAATCTGCAGGTCATTTGGCTTATGTTGATGTGGCCTTTAATCCTGTCGTGGCAGGAAATGAGGCATTATTTGTAGTGTTCCTAAAAAATGAATATTCTAAACACTTGGTGAGATTTGAAGAAAAAAAGAATTATATTATTTTTAATTTTCCATTTATTTAGTTAGTTTTTATTATGAAATTGAAATTATTAACTAAAGTGCAAATACAAATAAAGAAACAACTTTGCTTACTGTCGTGGAAATATCACGTCAGATGTCCGGATCACGGACTTAGTGGTGAGGTGCGCATCTATGTAGTAGCTTGAGAGGGGTTGAGCGAAATCGAGAGACGCGATGCAAGACACGGATTTAGACAGCTTCGGGCCCCGGGAAACATCATCCGGTAATAGCCCTACATGCTGTTTGAGGCTAGATCTCATTATGATGGTGTCGCCGGTAAACCGGTTCTTGGTGTCTAACCCTAGAAACTTGTCTGCTTGTCTAAACTCTAAACCTAACTTGTCTCTTGTCTAACTTGTCAAAGACTTGTCCTCTTTGGGGAGCCCTGCCCCTCCTTATATATGTTGAAGGGGCGGGTTTACATGACTAGTCCTAGTAGGACTAGGATTGATCTATTACAAGGAGTCCTAGTCTTGTTTCCTTTATGGAGAATATTCCTTGCGCTTTATTATTAAACCGGCCCACTATTAATATGAACCGGCCTTCTGGGCCTTGGGCCTTGTCATCCATAATCCTTACGCCGGGTTACCAGTGAGTGATATTATTTAGGCAGGTTGCTTATAAACCGTCTGGTGATAACGGATCACCAGTGAATCACCAAGTGTAAACCGCCAAGTCCGGCCGGGGTATAATTCCGGCTGGTTCATACCGCGGGGGTATATCCCCGACATTAGCCCCCAAGTTTAGCTTGGATGTGTCCATGGTAAACTTATGCTGCAAAATAAACATAAGAACCAATTGATAGGTTGTGCTCCGGGTTAAGAATTTCTTGTAATCCGGCATCTGACCATCCTTAAGTCCTTGTCTTTCCTTCTTCTAGAAAATCCGGGTCAACAGACCAACTTCATAATCAACTTTGCTTGTATAAGAAATATTGTAAATAAAGAATCCATTTGAATCGGCCTTTAATGCTCTGACTTGACAAAAATATTGGTTTTTGAAATATTCCATTGATATCCAACCGGTTTGGAGATGTAGAACTTGCCGGTTTATGATTGACAAAATTGCCGGGTCACACAATTAATCTGATTGCCAGAACTGAAAATTTGAAGATGTTCCTCCTTTATATGCATATTACCTATATTAGCCCCCAAGTGCCGGGTCATTATTCAATAATGAGCAGGGACTTTGTATATACTCCATTAAAAATAGCCTTGTGTAATCTTGAAGAAATCCGGATTGTTCATCCCAATCACTATGAAACTGAATATTCCATATATGTAACCCCCAAGTGCCGGGTCATTATTCAACAATGAGCAGGGACTTTGAAAATATGATCCTGTAAACGTGAATAGCAATATATAGCCCCCAAGTGCCGGGTCATTATATAATAATGAGCAGGGACTTTGTAGGTATAATTATTGAAATGAACATTATGTAATGTAACTTCCATCGTGGGGTTTGAATCCACGTCCATAAGGTTAAGAGCTTTGTGCTCTACCAACTGAGTTAGACGGGCCTTTAAATATAATGGATGAATACTTGTGTACCTTGAATTGTTTGACAGGAGCGATTGGTAGCCCCTAAATTCCGGTTTAGCTACATTTAGAAGGTGAACCGGTACTTCCAGATGAAGCAAATGATCTTTCCATTAGCCCCCAAGTGTCAAGTAGACAACTTGCTTGTGTGCTTGAGACTTGTGCATTTGATGTAATCTTAATATGAATAATGTAGCCCCCAAGTGCCGGGTTGTAAGCCTGCAGCAACTCGGGACTATTCCTTTGTAAAATAAATCATTTCCATTGATGAAATAATATCCATTGCGCTTTAAAGCGATTTTGAAGATCTCAATCATAATATTGATAACCATAATAGGAATCCAGCCATGTTTGGCTATTGAAGAATATAATCCGGTTTGAAGACCGGTTCCAATGATGTTTGATCACAATCGGGCCGGGTTTAATAAACACCGGTCATTATTTTGTCTCATACTGGCGACTTATAGTCAAACCCAGGCCGGTTTAAGGAATACTGGTCATCATAACTGATCATATATTACCAAAATATATAAAATACTTCATACCTGCGATCAAAATATGCTTGATATTCTTAATCCGGCGAAACTTGCTATTTTCGGAGGGAGTCTTTGATAGATCCAATAATAATTCCGGGCTTGATAACAGTCACCGGTTCACTTTGTTCAGAAATTTGTAGCTTTGTTGCCTGATAGATGATCCGGGTTATGATGAACACCGGTTTACTCATGCTGGTATTTCATGATCCAGACTTTCAATTTGATAGATATGTGGTCAACTTGAGTAGCTGTTCCACTCCGGTTTAAAAGGTTATGAAACACAAAAAACATCAAGAAACACATAATTCTTGTAAACCAAACCATGTAGTCGAGGCTTTTTCAAAGAGCTGCCAGGCTCAAAACAAGATTTAGCCATTCAAGGGGTGTGTGGGCGATACCACTGTCCTCAGGGGCCGGGCCATCATTTGAACGCGGATTGATACCGACTTGTTCAGGGAACCCAAAATTTCTAAACATAGCCATTCAAGAGGTGTGTGGGCGATACCACTGTCCTCAGGGGCCGGGCCATCATTTGAACGCGGATTGATACCGACTTGTTCAGGGAACCCAAAATTTCTAAACATAGCCATTCAAGAGGTGTGTGGGCGATACCACTGTCCTCAGGGGCCTCTGACATTCCTCCTAACCCGGCCGGGGTTTTTCCTTTTTATGAGGTTTTCCTCTTCTTGAACCGGACATAATCTCTTGTTCTCGAGAATTTCATTGCTCCTTTGTGCATATGCCCTGCACAACCAGATAGACTGATCAAAGCATCTTGTTTTCTTTAAAAAGCAATATATAATAAGAGAAATAATATTGTAGATGGATATCACCTGAGTGTATTTGAACCGATATGTTGAATAGACCGGATCACAGGGTGGACAGTAAACGACCGCAGTATCAGAGGCGGCTCTGGCAGTTAAACCGGCTGTGGGGTTGTAAACCAGTGGAAATGAGCAAGTTGTCCTCCGTGTTGTAAACCGGTGCGGATGCGTGAACCGACCGTAGTTTCATCAAGTAATGTGACACATATAAAAAATGCCATTGGAAAACATTGCCAGTGCGTGCTTTGTTCCTGATTTGCTCGAATAGCAGATGGGTCGGCCGGCGCCGACGGGCTAGTCGCTTTCCTCGTTGCGAGTCTGCGTAGTCATGAGAGACGGCCACGGCATTGCAAACCGATGTGGTTGCGAGAGACGGCCAAGGCGTTTGTAAACCGGCGCTTGAATCCGTGAAATAACGTCGATCACTTGTGTCGAACAATGTTTGGCGTGCCTCCACCTCCGTGATATAATATCGCCTTTGTAATGAACGATTTCTCTGCATGCAAAATACAGCAGGGCAAGGTATTTTTGCTCGGATGAATTAATATGTATTGAAAAATAAATAGGACAGATATCACCTGATTCGCCTCGAGAACAGATGAGTCGGTCACGGTATTTTAAACCGGCACGCACGGGCGAGCTAATCGCAGGTGCGGACAGTGAAGCAACCGCATGCGTATCTGCTGGACCGGTTTATGAGAACGGGTGCGGCACCGATGTGTTAATATGGACCGGTCCACGGGAGCGGTAGCGTGCGCACGTTCATCGGCGAGGGAGCCGGACGCAGTGTTGAAGGCCAGCGCGCGTAGGCACGGACAGACGAACCAGCGGTCGCATTTTGATGCAAACCGGATCGCAGCATACATGTTCATGAAGCCGCGATATATCCTGGTGGTGATCCGGCTGCTGCTTTTAATGATCGCCCTGTGTAAAAAATATTACATGCGAGAGTAACTGTTGTCGGATGAAGTAATTTGCTGTTAAAATAGATAGGAAAAATAGCACCTGGATTTGCTCGGATGACGGATCATCCGTTCCGCGTGGAGGCAGCGATCAGCCACACAGAAGCGATGCTGCTGAAGTTGTACCCGGCTCGGAAACGGAGTTACGCCAACAGGCATAGCAGAGTCCTTGTGGTGTCCGTTTCTGTCCTTTGGCGGATTCGAACTCAAGTTGTTTTTGTTGCCTCACGCCAAATAATGGTAGTGCGTCATCACATAGCACTGGACTCGTACTACTAGTAGCTTGTAGTAATACGCAAAACCGATTGATGCTGGGTCCCCCGGTCGCGATCGGAGGCACTGGCGTCTTCGAACGACAGCGGCGGAAAAAATCAATAAATTAACTGGCCTTTGGATTGGACAAGTCGCTGAGCCGTACTCATTGGTATTCTGTCGATGGCAAAAAGCGGCTCCCAGGCAGGGGTAGCTTCACCCATGGCCATTCATTTAATCTGGAGACTGTACCCAGCGTGCATATGTATTGATTGCTTCGAGGCCGAACAAAAAACGGACGAGGCAAAAGCTGAATCCTCCTCACATGACAGAACGCCAGGCTGGTCGCAGTGGCTCATAGGCGCGGCAATGATTAGAGGCGAAGCTGATTCCGTGCGACCGAGTCCTCCTCCGGGTCGGGATTGGTCTGACTCCCTTTTTTTTTTTTTTCGTAGTCTCTTTCCTTTGATGATCTAGGTACTGGTACTTGCTTCTAACACCCTGGCGATTGTGATTGCTGATCTTTTCCTTGGCTTCCGTCTAACACGTGAGGAGTACTAGTTGAATTAGTACTTTGTTCCAGTAGGCCGGTGTCCCACGAACAGCATAGTATTTTTTTTCCTTTTCTGATCTCGTCTTTGCAAACTCAAAGATGTCTTCTTCAACTGGCCCTTCATCATCCGGAAAAATTGTGAACTTCTCGATCCTTTGGAGAAATCCCTTCAAGAACTCAACACCACCATGCGCAGGCCCCACGGTGGGCGCCAACTGTCGTGGAAATATCACGTCAGATGTCCGGATCACGGACTTAGTGGTGAGGTGCGCATCTATGTAGTAGCTTGAGAGGGGTTGAGCGAAATCGAGAGACGCGATGCAAGACACGGATTTAGACAGCTTCGGGCCCCGGGAAACATCATCCGATAATAGCCCTACATGCTGTTTGAGGCTAGATCTCATTATGATGGTGTCGCCGGTAAACCGGTTCTTGGTGTCTAACCCTAGAAACTTGTCTGCTTGTCTAAACTCTAAACCTAACTTGTCTCTTGTCTAACTTGTCAAAGACTTGTCCTCTTTGGGGAGCCCTGTCCCTCCTTATATATGTTGAAGGGGCGGGTTTACATGACTAGTCCTAGTAGGACTAGGATTGATCTATTACAAGGAGTCCTAGTCTTGTTTCCTTTATGGAGAATATTCCTTGCGCTTTATTATTAAACCGGCCCACTATTAATATGAACCGGCCTTCTGGGCCTTGGGCCTTGTCATCCATAATCCTTACGCCGGGTTACCAGTGAGTGATATTATTTAGGCAGGTTGCTTATAAACCGTCTGGTGATAACGGATCACCAGTGAATCACCAAGTGTAAACCGCCAAGTCCGGCCGGGGTATAATTCCGGCCGGTTCATACCGCGGGGTATATCCCCGACACTTACCACGATATATTTTATCTAGGCGGAAGAGTCATCTTAATATTTATCTAGTCTTATATAGGTTTCGGTATATTGAAATATAAACATAAACAAGAAATAGGATAGGCTCATTACTTAAAATATATATATGGAAATAGCTATAGCAAAAACAAGGAGCGTGGGAGCCAAATGAATCTTTCGTTCAAGCGGCAGCCCCGAGTGTATGTATTCTATTTTGCAGGCGGAAACTATGGGTTTATTGTTAGGAGAAACTTAGGGATTCTTTGATTCAAAGGATTTTCAGAGGAATTTTGGAGGATTCTAATCCTTAGAGATATTTCCTATGTAGGTTTTTTGATTCGTAGGATTGTAAACCATAGGAATTTTTCCATATGATTCGTTTGCACTGAGTTAATTGCAAGACACTACCACACTTCGGCACGTCGTAACGAATCAGTACCAACTTTCACCTTTTTTGCAGTTCAGTACCAACTCAAAGCCTAAGTGTTGCGAAACGATCCAACAGCCGTATAAGCACGTATTGAGCACGTATCTGACCGACTGGGCCCACGCGTCAGGCACGATGGCCTAACCGCGCGCACCCCCGCCGCTGACTCGTCCCACCCGGCTCGGTCGTGTGGTTTATCTGGCCCGGTCCCGGTCGAACCGGTTGGACCCGCCGCACTCTGCTTCCTCTTCGTCGCGCCCACTTTTCTCTCGTCCGTCGCCGCTCACCGCGCCGCGCCCGCCATTGCCGCCGCGCCATGGTCTTCGAGGATGAGAGCAGTGCCGACTCCAGCGTGTACGTCAACTCCTCCTCCGACGGCATGCATTACCGGGTCAGTGTTGAGCTAGGGTTAGGGTTATTGATTTAGGGATCTGGTGATTTGGTTTTTTGATTTGGCTACTTCTGTTCATTTTGCTCATGCAGATTCCTGCTAGCATTGAAGACCAAGACTACAGTGGCCTCGAAAACGCACCCGAGGGTCCTTGCGTGGAGCATCAGCTGCCAAGTGTGCGCCGTGTTGCTTTTGAAGGATTTGAGACGGGCATGAGGTTTCTAGCTTGTGCTCAGCCTGTAAGAATCATTAACATATGTGTCCTCTTGTATTTAAATTGGTAGCCTCCATTTACTCATGTAGTGTAGACAGCGTTAAGTCATTTAGTAGTACTCATGAATGTCATTGTTTACTATTGATGTTCACTTGAACAGATTCTGTAGGCATGTGTTCTGCAGTCAATTTAGCTAAATAGGCCAGTAGATGTTAATACTGGGCAAGAGATTAGTTGGCAGTGCAGATGTTCCTAGTTTAGTCATTTTGTATTATTGGTGCATGTGCTCATGCATTGGTCTGTGTACTTAAATTAGCAAGTGGATGTTAGTATTATATTTGGCCACTAGATGCTCATTGTCCAATCGAGGCAAGAAGGTAATTACTGACAGGAGTAGATGCTCAAAGCTGCTGGTCCTTGTTTTTGAACTACAATTCTGATAGTTTTGTTTGTAGAAGCTCAAAGATGCTGTTTGTTGTTGTTTAATAATTGTTATGACCTCAAAGTAACAATATAAGTGTTTGCTATATTGCAGCAAGGTCAGAATTGTGGTTTTGTTGACTGGGTTGATCATGAGTGGCCACCCACAATGCAAAATGCATTGTTGAAGCTTTGGGAAATGTTTGAAGACAACAAGACTGCTAGGAGGAAGGATAACCTGGAGAGTTCACTTACAATTCACCACCTTAAAGAAGAGAAAAGGAATTTGGATGCCAACTATGACAAACTAGTTGAAGATGTTCATCAACTTCTCAATGCTCAGGAGAACAGGGTGTTGGATTTCAGCTATTTGCAGGCTAAGGAGAAGAGAGCTGAGGTTACCAGTGCATCAGAAGTTGCTGGCATGAAGAATGAGATGGAGAAGAAAGAGGCAGCGAATTTGAAGCTGAAAGAGAGGTATGCAGTGCTGATGAACCTGGTAGAAGCTCAAGGCAGTGTTATTAGGAACCTGAAGATGAATCATTTGAAAGAGAAGGAAAATCTAACTGAAGAGAATGTGCAACTGAACCTTCACATGTCTGATCTCAAGAAGGGAAATGAAAATCTGATAAAACGTAGGGATGAGCTCAAGCTCCAGGTTGCTGTTTAGTTCAAGTCACTGGAGAAGAACAAAGAGAAGTTGAAGTTGATCCATGACATATTAAAGGAATGAGGTAGATGAAGATGAAATGGGTAGATGAAGCATAGCATACCTATCATTATATATGTTGCTTTGATAGATGGCTTTGCTAATCTTTTGTGAAAAGGGTGGTTTAATGAAGTGTAATGTATGGATGTAGTACTTGCGAACTATGTTGAACTCCACTACTATGGTCTTTAGTTAATTTTGTAAGAATCTATTAATTATGGTTGTAAGAATCTATGGTTATATTGAACTCCACTATGCTATGGTATTTACCTAATGCTTTGTTAGATGGATCAAGTTATAATTATGATGATATATGTTGCTTTGATGGCTCTTAGATGGCTTAAGGTATACCTATGATGATAGATGATGGATGATGGATGGGTTGGTAAGGTTCCGTTGACGCTGAGCCACCCTAAACCAACCAAGTTGGGTTGGTAGGGTTCCGTCGACGCCGAGCCACCCTAAACCAACCAAGTTGGGTTGGTAGGGTTCCGTCAACATCGAGCCACCCTAAACCAACCAAGTTGGGTTGGTAGGGTTCCGTCGTCGCCGAGCCACCCTAAACCAACCAAGTTGGGTTGGTAGGGTTCCGTCGACGCCGAGCCACCCTAAACCAACCAAGTTGGGTTGGTAGGGTTCCCTCGACGCCGAGCCACCCTAAACGAACCAAGTTGGGTTGGTAGGGTTCCGTCGACGCCGAGCCACCCTAAACCAACCAAGATGGGTTGGTAGGGTTCTGTCGACACCGTTGCTCATATGCGACTTAGTACACATCAGAACCAACTTAGTACTCCATCAGAATATACATAGTTTAGAAGCACCAAAAGTTGCAACATTCATTGTTCATAGTTTAGAAACATTGCTCATAGTTTTCTGGCACACATTGATACGTCTCCAGCGTATCTATAATTTTTGATGTTCCATGCTATTATATACTCTATTTTGGATGTTTAATGGGCTTTATTATACACTTTTATATTATTTTTGGGACTAACCTACTAACCCAAGGCCCAGTGCAAATTGTTGTTTTTTGCCTATTTCAGTGTTTCGCAGAAAAGGAATATCAAACGGAGTCCAAATGGAATGAAACCTTCGAGAGAGTTATTTTTGGAACGATATCAACATAGAAGAGTTGGAGTACACGCCAGGAAGCGAGAGAGGCTGTCACGAGGGCAGGGGGAGCACCCAGGGGGTAGGCGCGCCCCCACCCTCGTGGGCCCCCTGTTGCTCCCCTGACGTCCCTCTTCCTCCTATATATACCTACGTACCCTGAAACTATCGCGGAGGAGCACGAAACCCTAATTCCACTGCCGCAACCTTCTGTACCCATGAGATCCCATCTTGGGGCCTGTTCCGGAGCTCCACCGGAGGGGGCATCGATCATGGAGGACTTCTACATCAACACCATAGCCTCTCCAATGAGTTATGAGTAGTTTACCACAGACCTTTGGGTCCATAGTTATTAGCTAGATGGCTTCTTCTCTCTCTCTGGATCTCAATACAAAGTTCTCCTCGATCTTCGAGGAGATCTATTCGATGTAATTCTTTTTGCGGTGTGTTTGTCGTGATCCGATGAATTGTGGGTTTATAATCAAGATTATCTTTGAACAATATTGGATTCTTTTCTGGAATCTGTTATGTATGATTTAAATATCCTTGCAAGTCTCTTCGAATTATTGGTTTGGTTTGGCCTACTAGATCTATAGTTCTTGCAATGGGAGAAGTGCTTGGCTTTGGGTTCAATCTTGCGGTGTCCTTTCCCAGTGACAGAAGGGGCAGCAAGACACGTATTGTATTGTTGCCATCGAGGATAAAAAGATGGGGTTTATATCATATTGCTTGAGTTTATCCCTCTACATCATGTCATCTTGCTTAAGGCGTTACTCTGTTCTGATGATAGGCATCCAAGATTGGTATAGTAAAAACTTTCATAAAAGTGCATTGAATACTATGAGAAGTTTGATACTTGATGATTGTCTTGAGATATAAGGATGGTAATATTAGAGTCATGCTAGTAGAGTAGTTATGAATTTGAGAAATACTTGTGTTGAGGTTTGCAAGTCCCGTAGCATGCACGTATGGTAACCGTTGTGTGACAAATTTGAAGCATGAGGTATTTCATTGAGTGTCATCCTTTGTGTGGAGGTCGGGATCGCGCGATGGTTAACTCCTACCAACCCTTCCCCTAGGAGCATGGATGTAGTACTTTGTTTTGATGACTTGTAGATTTTTGCAATAAGTATGTGAGTTCTTTATGACTAATGTTGAGTCCATGGATTATACGCACTCTCACCCTTCCACCATTGCTAGCCTCTCTTGTACTGCGCAACTTTCACCGGTACCATACACCCACCATATACCTTCCTCAAAACAGCCACCATACCTACCTATCATGGCATTTCCATAGCCATTCCGAGATATATTGCCATGCAACTTTCCACCGTTCTATTTATTATGACACGCTTAATCATTGTCATATTGCCATGCATGATCATGTAGTTGACATCGTATTACTGGCTAGGCCACCATGCATAATCTTTCATACATGTCACTCTTGATTCATTGCACATCCCGGTACACCGCCAGAGGCATTCATATAGAGTCATACTTTGTTCTAGTATCGAGATGTAAATCAATATAAGTGTGATGATCATCATTATTAGAGCATTGTCCCAAAGTTGAAAAAAAAGAAAAAAAAGGCCAAAGAAAAAAGAAAGGCAAAAAAGAAAGAATAAAAAATAAAAAGAAAAGAAAGAAAAGAAAAAAGGGACAATGCTACTATCTTTTTCCACACTTGTGCTTCAAAGTAGCACCATGATCTTCATGATAGAGAGTCTATTGTTTAGTCACTTTCATATAGTAGTGGGAAATTTTCATTATAGAACTTGGCTTGTATATTCCAACGACGAGCTTCCTCAAATGCCCTAGGTCTTCGTGAGCAAGCAAGTTGGATGCACACCCACTTAGTTTCTTTTGTTGAGCTTTCATACATTTATAGCTCTAGTGCATCTGTTGCATGGCAATCCTTACTCACTCACATTGATATCTATTGATGGGCATCTCCATAGCCCGTTAATACGCCTAGTCGATGTGAGACCATCTTCCTCTTTTGTCTTCTCCACAACCACCACTCTATTCCACCTATAGTGCTATATCCATGGCTCACGCTCATGTATTGCGTGAAAGTTGAAAAAGTTTGAAAAAATTTAAGTATGAAACAATTGCTTGGCTGAAACCGGGGTTGTGCATGATTTGAGTATTTTGTGTGTCGAAGATGGAACATAGCCAAACTATATGATTTTGTAGGGATGAACTTTCTTTGGCCATGTTATTTTAAGAAGACATGATTGCTTTGTTAGTATGCTTGAAGTATTATTATTCTTATGTCAATATAGACTTTTGTCTTGAATCTTTCGGATCTGAACATTCATGCCACAATAAATAAAATTACATTGAGAATTACGTTGGGTAGCATTCCACATCAAAAATTCTGTTTTTATCATTTACCTACTCGAGGGCGAGTAGGAATTAAGCTTGGGGATGCTTGATACGTCTCCAATGTATCTTTAATTTTTTATTGTTCCATTCTATTATATATTCTGTTTTGGATGTTTAATGGGCTTTATTATACACTTTTATATTAATTTTGGTACTAACCTACTAACCCATGGCCCAGTGCAAATTACAGTTTTTTTTTGCCTATTTCAGTGTTTCGCAGAAAAGGAATATCAAACGGAGTCCAAACGGAAGGAAACCTCTGGGAGAGTTATTTTTGGAACGATATCAACACAGAAGACTTGAACTACACGCCAGGAAGCGAGAGAGGCGGCCACGAGGGCAGGGGGCACGCCCCCACCCTCGTGGGTCCCCTGTTGCTCCCCTGACGTCCCTCTTCCTCCTATATATACCTACGTACCCTGAAACTATCGAGGAGGAGCACGAAACCCTAATTCCACCGCCGCAACCTTCTGTACCTGTGAGATCCCATCTTGGGGCCTGTTCCGGAGCTCCACCGGAGGGGCATCGATCACGGAGGGCTTCTACATCAACACCATAGCCTCTCCGATGAGCTGGGAGTAGTTTACCACAGACCTTCAGGTCCATACTTATTAGCTAGATGGCTTCTTCTCTCTCTTTGGATCTCAATACAAAGTTCTCCTCGATCTTCGAGGAGATCTATTTGATGTAATTCTTTTTGCGGTGTGTTTGTGGAGATTTGATGAATTGTGGGTTTATGATCAAGATATCTATGAACAATATTGGATTCTTTTCTGAAATCTTTTATGTATGATTTAAATATCCTTGCAAGTCTCTTCGAATTATCGGTTTGGTTTGGCCTACTAGATCTATAGTTCTTGCAATGGGAGAAGTGCTTGGCTTTGGGTTCAATCTTGCGGTGTCCTTTCCCAGTGACAGCAGGGGCAGCAATGCACGTATTGTATTGTTGCCATCGAGGATAAAAAGATGGGGTTTATATCATATTGCTTGAATTTATCCCTCTACATCATGTCATCTTGCTTAAGGTGTTACTCTTTTCTTATGAACTTAATACTCTAGATGCATGCTGGATAGCGGTCGATGTGTGGAGTAATAGTAGTAGATGCAGAATCGTTTCAGCCTACTTGTCATGGACGTGATGCCTATATACAATGATCATGCCTAGACATTCTCATAACTATGCGCTTTTTTATCAATTGCTCGACAGTAATTCGTTCACCCACCGTAGAAATCTGCTATCATGAGAGAAGCCACTAGTGAAACCTATGCCCCCCGGGTCTATCTTCATCATATTAATCCTCCATTAACTATTTGCTTTATTTACTTTTTCTCTATACCAAAAATACAAAATATATTATCTTATCATATCTTTCAGATCTCACTTTTGTAAGTGACCGAGAAGGGATTGACAACCCCTTTTATCGCGTTGGCTGCAAGGTTCATACTTGTTTGTGCATGTACGAGGGACTCGCGCGTGGTCTCCTACTGGATTGATACCTTGGTTCTCAAAAACTGAGGGAAATACTTACGCTACTGTGCTGCATCACCCTTTCTTCTTTGAGGGAATACAACGCAAGCTCGAGAAGTAGCACACATCACACCAAAGTTGCAACATTCATTGTTCATAGTTTACAAACATTGCACCATTCTATCATTCTAGTGTTACCACTAGCAGTAAAGAATGACATCCAACCAGAATGGATCCTTGGGACACTAGAAGGAGGAGCACCAGAAGTAGAAGGAGCAGAAGATGAAGCTCCAGCAGCAAATCTTGGGGCAGTGAAAGGCCTTGGAACACTTGCACTAGCTGACCTTCTTGCAGATCTGGCAGTAGCAGATCTTCCAGAAGCAAATGGATGTGATCTTGCTGGTGGCTGCATTGGTCTTGCTGGTGGCTGCTGTGATCTTGCTGGTGGAGTAGCTTCATTCCTTGATCTTGAAGGTGGAGTAGCTTCATTCCTAGATCTTGTAGGTGCCTTGCAAACATACAAGGAAACATGGTAGTTAGTCACAAGGGTTTAGCGCATAAATCATACAAGGAAACCAATTAACAAGTACTATTAACAAGGGTTTACCACATGCTTGTTTTTCCTCATAGCCAACTCTGGTCTCAACTGTTGCTTGTAGTTGGTGTACTCATGACCTTGGAGCCCACAATTGCTGCATGTTATAGTGCCCATTCTTGAACTTGCCTTTGGTTTTGGAACCTCAAATCCGCCCTTTATTCTCTTCTCTTTCCTTCTCCCCTTCTTCACATGAAATTTGGGTTTCTCTATGTCTGGTCCAACTGTCCTTATCCAATCATGTTCACGAGGAACTAGATATATCATTGGTTCATATGCAGCAAGGTAAAAAGGTTCTTTGAAGAAATTGCAGACATAGTCCTCTGGAAATCTTTTTGCCTTGTTAATTGCTGATATTGCATGGTTGCATGGTATGCCAGACATGGCCCACTTTCTGCAGCCACATGTATAAAGTTCCAAGTTTACAACATGTGTTTGCCGCCCACTCGTAACTTGCCAAAGATTTACACCACCTTGAATAGGTTTGCAGAATGTGTCCCTCTCCTTTTCCACCTCTAGTTTCTCAGCATAATGTGGTGTGATCTCCCACAAAGCTGCCTTTCCTCTCTCTCTGTTCCTATGCCACCTCACCATTTGCTTGTCCTTAATGCCATCAATCATAGTCCTAATAGGTTTTTTTCCCTAAAAATCAAGGATGTACTTGTTGAACACCTCACACAGGTTGTTAACAACCAAGTCTGTCTTGCAGTTAGTGTCAAAAGCATGCCTAGCCCATGTGTGATTAGGTATTCCACTTAGCCACTTCCAAGCTAAATCGGTCTGACCGAGTTCTTTGAATCGGCCCCACCAAGTTTGGTAAATTGTGTGTAACGGTTAGATTTTGTGTGGAGGCTATATATACCCCTCCACCCACTCTTCATTCGTGGAGAGAGCCATCAGAACATACCTACACTTCGATCATACAGGTTCTGAGAAAGAACCACCTACTCAAGTGTTGAGATCAAGATATTCCATTCCTACCATATGAATCTTGTTCTCTAGCCTTCCCCAAGTTGCTTTCCACTCAAATCATTCTTCCACCATATCCAAATCTGTGAGGAGCTGTTTGATTGTTGGGGAGACTATCATTTGAAGCATTTGAGCAAGGAGTTCATCATCAACACACCATCTATTACCTTTTGGAGAGTGGTGTCTCCTAGATTGGTTAGGTGTCACTTGGGAGCCTCCGACAAGATTGTGGAGTTGAACCAAGGAGTTTGTAAGTGCAAGGAGATCGCCTACTTCGTGAAGATCTACCCTAGTGAGGCAAGTCCTTCGTGGGCGATGGCCATGGTGGGATAGACAAGGTTGCTTCTTTGTGGACCCTTCATGGGTGGAGCCCTCCATGGACTCGCGCAGCCGTTACCCTTCGTGGGTTGAAGTCTCCATCAACTTGGATGTACGATAGCACCACCTATCGGAACCAAGACAACAACATCCGTGTCTACACTTGCGTTTGCTCCCTCCAAACTCCTCCCTTTACCTTCATATGCAATTGTTTTACTTTCCGCTGCTATACTCTTAGAATTGCATGTGTAGGTTGATTGCTTGACTTGTGATAAGTTGCTAAAATCTGCCAAGAACTAAAATTGGGAAAAGGCTAGATTTTTATTTGGTCAAGTAGTCTAATCACCCCCTCTAGACATACTTTCGATCCTACAAGTGGTATAAGAGCTTTGGTCTCCATTTGCCTTGATTTCCATAGTTTTGGTGATTGATACATCTTCAACGTATCTACTTTTCCAAACACTTTTGCCCTTGTTTTGGACTCTAACTTGCATGATTTGAATGGAACTAACCCAGACTAACGCTGTTTTCAGCAGAACTGCCATGGTGTTATTTTTGTGCAGAAATAAAAGTTCTCGGAATGACCTGAAATTCAACGGAGAATTATTTTGGAATATATAAAAAATATCTGCGGAAAGAACCAGACCAGGGGGCCCACACCCTGTCCATGAGGGTGGGGGGGCGTGCCCCCCATGGGCGCGCCCCCTGCCTCGTGGGCCCTCTATTGCTCCACCGATGTATCCCCCGACTCCATATATTCACTTTCGGGGAGACAAAAAATCAGAGAGAAGGAATTATCGCGTTTTACGATACAGAGCCACCGCCAAGCCCTAATCTCTCTCGGGAGGGCTGATCTAGAGTCCGTTCGGGGCTCCGGAGAGGGGAGATCGTCGCCATCGTCATCATCAACCTTCCTCCATCACCAATTCCATGATGCTCACCGCCGTGCGTGAGTAATCCCATCGTAGGCTTGCTGGACGGTGATGGGTTGGATGAGATTTACCATGTAATCGAGTTAGTTTTGTTAGGGTTTGATCCCTAGTATCCACTATGTTCTAAGATTGATGTTGCTATGACTTTGCCATGCTTAATGCTTGTCACTAGGGCCTGAGTGCCATGATTTCAGATATGAACCTATTATGTTTTCATGAATATATGTGTGTTCTTGATCCTATCTTGCAAGTCAATAGTCACCTACTATGTGTTATGATCCGGCAACCCCGAAGTGACAATAATCGGGACCACTCCCGGTGATGACCGTAGTTTGAGGAGTTCATGTATTCACTCTGTGTTAATGCTTTGGTCCGGTACTCTATTAAAATGAGACCTTAATATCCTTAGTTTCCACTAGGACCCTGCTGCCATGGGAGGGTAGGACAAAATATGTCATGCAAGTTCTTTCCCATAAACACGTATGACTATATTCGGAATACATGCCTACATTACATTGATGAACTGGAGCTAGTCCTGTGTCGCTCTATGTTATAACTATTACATGAGGAATCGCATCCGACATAATTATCCATCACTGATCCAATGCCTACGAGCTTTTCACATATTGCTTGTTGCTTATTTACTTTTCCGCTGCTACTCTTACAATCACTACAAAAACACTATCGCTAATTTTGCTACCGTTACCGTTATCTCCATATTACTTTGCTACTAAATTACCTTGATGCAGATACTAAGTTTCTAGGTGCGGTTGAATTGACAACTCAGCTGCTAATACTTGAGAGTATTCTTTGGCTCCCCTTGTGTCGAATCAATAAATTTGGGTTGAATACTTTACCCTCGAAAACTATTGCGATCCCCTACACTTGTGAGTTTTCAAGATTATTTTCTGGCTCCGTTGCCGGGAAGCATAGCTATATTCTTTAAGTCACTTGGGATTTATATCTGTTGTTCACTATGAAGAACTTGAAAGACTCAAAAACCAAGATTTATCCCTCAACAACGAGGGGAGGTAAGGAACTGCCATCTAGCTATGCACTTGATTCACCCTCTGTTATGAGTAAATTTGCGACACCTACTCCTGCTATTGAATCTGATATGTCGCATGTTCTTGATGCTGCCACTTCTGCTATGTATGATGAAACTACTTCTATGCTTGATAATACTATGCCACTAGGTGAATTTCTAGATGAACAAATTGCTAAGGTTAGGGAGAATGCAAATATTGAAACTGATAATATTTATGAAAGTGATGATGAAGATTCTCCCCCTAGATATGAATTGCCTGTTATTCCCGAGGGTTATGTGATGGATGAAGAAACTGCTAGAGACTTTCTTGCTTGCAATGATAGATATGATCTTAAGAAATTATTAGCTAAGCTGAAAGAAAAGTCTTTGAATGCTAGAATGAAATATGACCCTGCTTTTGCTACTTCACCTATCTTTGTTACTAATAAGGATTATCATTTCTCTGTTGATCCTGAGTTAATTACTTTGGTTGAATCTGATCCTTTCCATGGCTATGAATCTGAAACTATTGTGGCACATCTTACTAAATTGAATTATATAGCCACCCTGTTCACCAACGAGGAAAATATTCATTATTACCATATCCTTAAGTTATTTCCGTTCTCGTTAAAGGGTGATGCTAAGACATGGTTTAATTCTCTTGATCCTGGTTGTGTGCGTAGTCCCCAGGATATGATTTATTACTTCTCAGCTAAATATTTTCCCGCTCATAAGAAACAAGCTGCCTTACGGGAAATATTTAATTTTGTGCAAATTGAAGAAGAGAGTCTCCCACAAGCTTGGGGGAGGCTTCTCCAATTACTTAATGCTTTGCCTAATCATCCTCTTCAGAGGAATGAATACTTGATGTCTTTTATAATGGACTAATCGATGCTTCCAGAAACCACCTGGATAGTTGTGCTGGTTGTGTTTTTAGGGAAAGAACAGTTGATCAAGCTGAATTACTATTGAATAATATGTTGACCAATGAAAATAATTGGACACTTCCTGAACCAGCCCCTAAGCCAACTCCGAAGAAAAGGGGTGTTCTATTTCTCAGTCCTGAAGATATGCAAGAGGCAAAGAAATCTATGAAAGAAAAAGGTATTAAAGCTGAAGATGTTAAGAATTTACCGCCTATTGAAGAAATACATGGTCTTGATAACCCGACATAGGTAGTAAAGGTAAATTCTCTTTATTGATTTGATGAAGGTATATTCCTCGTTATAAGTCTGCTAGCCAATACTTAGATGAGTTTGGTAATTTTATTGTGAAGCAAGAAAACTTCAATGCTTATGTTGGTAGACAATTGCAACGTAATGCTTATATGATTGAATGCTGGAGTGATTATATGTCTAGAGTTAAAGGTGAATTGAAACTCATTAGTAAACATGCTTCTATGGTTACCACTCAAGTAGAACAAGTACTTAAAGCACAAAATGATTTGCTCAATGAATTAAATAGTAAGAAAAATGATAATGTTGTTAGAGTTATTACTAGAGGTGGTAAAATGACTCAGGAACCTCTGTATCCTGAAGGCCACCCTAAGAGAATTGAGCAAGATTCTCAGAGAGCTAATTTAGATGCACCTAGTTCTTCTAAGAAGAAGAAAAAGAAAAATGATAGGACCTTGCATGCTTCTAGTGAACCTGTAGCTGACACACCTGAGAATCCCAATGATATCTCTATCTCTGATGCTGAGACATAATCTGTTAATGAACATGAACCTAGTGATAATGTTAATGATGATGTTCATGATGATGCTCAACCTAGCAATGATAATGATGTAGAGATTGAACCTACTGTTGATCTTGATAACCCACAATAAAAGAATCAACGTTATGATAAGAGAGACTTTGTTGCTAGGAAGCACGGTAAGGAAAGAGAACCATGGGTTCAAAAACCCATGCCTTTTCCTCCTAAACCATCCAAGAAAAAGGATGATGAGGATTTTGAGCGCTTTGCTGAAATGATTAGACCTATCTTTTTGCGTATGCGTTTGACTGATATGCTTAAAACAAATCCTTATGCTAAGTATATGAAAGATATTATTACCAATAAAAGAAAGATACCTGAAGTTGAAATTTCCACCATGCTTGCCAATTACACTTTTAAGGGTGGAATACCTAAGAAACTAGGAGATCCAGGAGTACCCACTATACCTTTCTCCATTAAAAGAAACTATGTTAAAACTGCCTTATGTGATCTTGGAGCCGGTGTTAGTGTTATGCATCTCTCTTTATATCGTAGACTTGACTTGAGTAAGTTGACACCTACTGAAATATCTTTGCAAATGGCCGATAAATCAACTGCTATACCTGTCGGTATTTGTGAGGATGTGCCTGTTGTGGTTGCAAATGTTACTATTCTAACGGACTTTGTTATCCTTGATATTCCCGAGGACGATAGTATGTCTATTATCCTTGGTAGACCCTTTTTGAATATTGCAGGGGTTGTTATTGATTGCAACAAAGGCAATGTCACTTTTCATGTCAATGGTAATGAGCATACGGTACACTTTCCGAGGAAACAACCTCAGGTCCACAGTATCAATTCAATTGAAAAAATTTCAACTATTACTATTGGAGGTTTTGAATTTCCTCTTCCTACTGTCAAGAAGAAATATGATATTCTTATTGTTGGGGACATGCATATCCCCATTGAGGTAACCTAGTGTTATTCGAAAATTCTCCGGTTTCATGTCATTCGGGAAGAGTTTATTAGCAAGACTTGATCAACCTTGTTAATGGATTCCTTTTGATGAACATGAGATGGGTGAATCTAGATAGCACAACTTCCTGTACCCTCCTTTTACTTTCTGTTAATTAGATTAAATAAAGGAAAAAAATAGTATTTTATGTCTGTTTCCAGAGTTATCCGTGCAATAAAAAATACCCCGAAAATAAATGTTCTCCAAATGCCCCGAAAATGAAATATGATTTTTTCTAGAATATTTGAGAATATTTGGCACTAAGAACACAGCAGGGGGAGCCAGCACATGGCCACGAGGGTCCAGGGCGTGCCCCCTGCCTCGTGGGCCCTACGTGCCCCCTCCATTTATTCCTGACCCACACACTCCTTCTTCCTCCCAAAAAAATCACTATCCAGCTCAAGCACGAGTTCTAGCTCATCTTGCTGCCAGTTTCGATCTCCTTGCTCAAAGCTCCATTCACAAAACTGTTTGGGGAGATTGTTCCTTGGTATGTGACTCCTACACTGGTCCAATTAGTTTTTGTTCTAGTGCTTTATTTATTGCAAATTTTTGCTGCTTAGGTGAACCTATTCTTGAGCTTGCATGTCAAATTTATGTGGTTCCAAGTAGTTCTAATGCATGATATAGCCTCTAGGCACTTGTAGGAGTAGTTGCTATCAATCCTGTTGAGTTTGGTTCAATTTTATTTTGAGTCACTAAAAATTTCAGAAATTTTTCAGAAAAATGCATAGGAAAATCTTCCAAGGTGGTTCCTCAAGGAAGCAAGGACCAAGGCTCGCGATACGTGAGCCGGACGATGAATTACCTAGGGAAGCTCAAGTGTGGCCTTATGAATGGTCGTCAGAGGAGTTTATGGTTCGGGCAGGCATCAAGGAGGAGTTTGACGCATATGTGCGTAATGCTGACCTCGAGGGCTTCATGTAAGATAAATGCCCTCAGTTCCATTACTTAACTGATTCCTTTCTGAGAAGGTTTAAATTTACATCTTCACGTAACTCTCCCACTGTCTTGTTTGATCTCTATGATAAATCTTATACTATGGACTTAGAAGATTTTAATGATGCTTGTAAACTCCCACAGTGGGGTAGTGTTGGTGAACCTCGCAAATCTGAGTATGAAGACTTTCTAGCTAGTATTACTGTGGGGGAATCTAGAGAAGTCACCCAAGCCACCATAGGGAGCATTCATTTTCCCGCTATACATTATTTTGCTCTCTTCATTGGTAGATGCATTAATGGTAAAGATGAGGCTTGCCACATGTGTGTACCAGATCTTAGTGTCCTCAAAAGCGCGGTATTGGGTGATAGACAATGTAATTTGGGGGCCATTGTTGCACGTAGGTTACATCATAATGGTTTAAATGGAGATTTATTTGGTGGAATTTATGCCATTCGCATAGCTAATCATCTTGGTGTGCCTATAAATCAAAATGATGCAAAATTACCATCTGCTTATTTAGATTATAATGCTATGGTTAGCCATCAGTTTGTAGAGAGGGATGAACAATCCCTCCAGTATCGACTAATCTTTGACAGGCGTCGCACTGTCCATATTGCTCTCCCTGCTCCTACCTTCTTTGACTTTCAGGCAAAAGGGAGATATACTATAACCAGGGAAGAGGCAAATGAGTATCAGGAGACGACGAGGGCAGCTCGTCTCCAAGCTGTAGCTCAGCATGCAATAGCTGCTGCATCTCAGTACAACCCCAACTACGACTTTGGATATCCGTCAGGCCGGTACTGGCCATAGACCAACTTAGGCCAAGAGCCTAAGCTTGGGGGAGTACGTATTTCTCACTGACATTGCATTCATGTTCACACACTTATTCCAGTAGTCGGTGCTCACACTCTTTCATTGTACTATCCATGCTAGTTTCAATTATTTTCTTAGTCTTTTTCTTGTGTGTTTGAAAAACCTTAAGAAAAACAAAAAATTAGTTGTAGCTTTTAGCTAGTTTACTTTTCATGCATGTAGTAGTAATTAAAAGAAAACCCAAAAAGATTTCTCGTTCTTCTTTTACTTGTTGGGAGCTTTCCCGTGTAAATAGTTTCTTTTCTTTTCTTTGGGGGTCGAGAGGAGAAGACCATGATGAAAATGTTTAGTGGCTCTCATATGCTTTATTGTTGATTTAACCTCGAGACATATTACTTTGTCTTCTCTCTTGTATTAAATGCTTGCAGATTCCAGCTTAGTCCAATGCACGTGCACTATTATTATTATCCACACCGTTCGGTCATGTGAGTGAAAGACAATAATGACGATATATGATGAATTGATTGAGATGAGAAAAGCTTGTATGCTCTCTTGTTTTTGTAAATATGATAGTTCATCATTCGTGATTCAACTTGTTATGAATGAAACATGCTTGCAATGACAATTAGAGATCATAGCTACTCATGCCATGCTTAATTAGCTAGGAGTTTATAATGGTCTATCTTGCGTGCCAACATGATATTAAAATGGTTGTGATGTGGTATGATAGGATGGTATCCTCCTTTGAACGATTCAAGTGGTCTGACTTGGCACATGTTCATGCATGTAGTTGAAACAAAATCAAGATAGCTTCCACGATATTTATGTTCATGGTGATTTATATCCTACTCATTCTTGCATTCATTGTTGATTAATTTTAATGCATGCTCGTGACTGCTGTCGCTCTTTAACTGGTCGCTCCCCAGTCTCTTTCTAGCCTTCACCTGTACTAAATGGGAATACTTCTTGTGCATCCACTTCCATAAACCCCAAAGTTATTCCATATGAGTCCACCATACCTTCCTATTTGCAGTATCTACCTGCCGTTCCAAGTAAATTTGTATGTGCCAAACTCTAAACCTTCAAATGAAATTATGTTTTGTATGCTCGAACATCTCATGTATCAACTAGGGATGTCTATATCTTCCATGCTAGGTTGGTTATTCTCACGAGGAGTGGACTCCGCTTATCATTCATGAGAAAATGGCTGGTAATCGGGATGCCCAGTCCCATGCTCAAATCATAATAGTTAAACAAAACTCCCCCAGGGCTGTTGCTTGTTTGGACGGTACCCGTTGTTTCGGGCTAGCCGTGGAGTGTGCTTGTTGGTGGTTGGGGGAGTATAAACTTTACCATTCTGTTTGGGAATCACCTATAATGTGTGTAGCATGGAAGATATCAAGATTATTGGTTGCTATGTTGACAATGAGAGTATACCGCTCAAAATATTATTCATCTCAATTTCAAAATTGAGCTGTGGCACCTCTACAAATCCTTGCTTCCCTCTGCGAAGGGCCTATCTATTTACTTTTATGTTGAGTCATCATCCTCTTATTAAAGAGCACCGCTGTCATTTGCATGTATTGCTATTAATTTGCATTGAGTATGATTGTGACTGGATCTCTTTTACCATGAATTACAATGTCTAGTTAGTTCTTGATCTTTAAAGGTGTTGTGCGTTTATGTTTTGCGGTCTAAGAAAGGGCTAGCGGGTTACCATCTTGTTATATCATATTATGATTGTTTTGAGAAAGTGTTGTCCTCCGAGGTTTATTATTATTGCTCGCTGATGTCTACTACACAACCTTCTTCTTGTAGACGTTGTTGGGCCTCCAAGTGCAGAGGTTTGTAGGACAGTAGCAAATTTCCCTCAAGTAGATGACCTAAGGTTTATCAATCCGTGGGAGGCGTAGGATGAAGATGGTCTCTCTCAAACAACCCTGCAACCAAATAACAAAGAGTCTCTTGTGTCCCCAACACACCCAATACAATGGAAAATTGTATAGGTGCACTAGTAAGGCGAAGAGATGGTGATACAAGTTCAATATAGATGGTAGATATAGGGTTTTGTAATATGAAAATATAAAAACAGCAAGGTAACTAATGATAAAAGTGAGCATAAACGGTGTTGCAATGGTTGGAAACAAGGCCTAGGGTTCATACTTTCACTAGTGCAAGTTCTCTCAACAATAATAACATAACTGGATCATATAACTATCCCTCAACATGCAACAAAGAGTCACTCCAAAGTCACTAATAGCGGAGAACAAACGAAGAGATTATGGTAGGGTACGAAACCACCTCAAAGTTATTCTTTTTGATCGATCTATTCAAGAGTCCGTAGTAACGTTCAATCTATCATAGAGTTCGTACTAGAATAACACCTTAAGACACAAATCAACCAAAACCCTAATGTCACCTAGATACTCCATTGTCACCTCAAGTATCCGTGGGCATGATTATACGATATGCATCACACAATCTCAGAAACATCTATTCAACCAACACATAGAACTTCAAAGAGTGCCCCAAAGTTCCTACCGGAAAGTCAAGACAAAAACGTGTGCCAACCCCTATGCATAGATTCCCAAGGTCACGGAACCCGCAAGTTGATCACCAAAACATACATCAAGTGGATCACGTGATATCCCATTGTCACCACAGATAAGCACATGCAAGACATACATCAAGTGTTCTCAAACCCTTAAAGACTCAATCCGATAAGATAAGTTTAAAGGGAAAACTCAATCCATTACAAGAGAGTAGAGGGGGAGAAGCATCATAAGATCCAACTAGAATAGTAAAGCTCGCGATACATCAAGATCGTGCCATCTCAAGAACACGAGAGAGAGAGAGAGAGAGAGAGAGAGAGAGAGAGAGAGAGATCAAACACATAGCTATTGATACATACCCTCAGCCCCGAGGGTGGACTACTCCCTCCTCGTCATGGAGAGCGCCGGGATGATGAAGATAGCCACCAGAGAGGGATTCCCCCCTTCGGCAGGGTGCCATAACGGGTCTAGATTGGTTTTCGGTGGCAACAGAGGCTTTCGGCGGTGGAACTCCCGATCTAGGTTAATTTTCAGAGGTTTGAGTATATATAGGAGGTGTTGGAGTCGGGGCCAAGCAAAGGGGGGCTACGGGCTATCCACGAGGCGGGGGGCGTGCCCTGTAGGGTGGGGGGGGGGCAGCGCCCCCACCCTCGTGGGCAGCCCGTGGGTCCTCTCGTCCCCCTCCGGCACTCCGTGGGCTTCTTCTGGTCCAAAAATGATCTCCGTTGATTTTCAGGTCAACTGGGCTCCGTTTGATATTCCTTTTCTGCAAAACCCTAAAACATGAGAAAAAGCAAAAACTGGCTCTGGGCTCTGGGTTAATAGGTTAGTCCCAAAAATCATATAAAAGTGTATAATAAAGCCCATAAAACATCCTAGAAGGATAATATAATAGCATGGAACAATCAAAAATTATAGATACGTTGGAGACGTATCAAGCATCCCCAAGCTTAATTCCTGCTCATCCTCGAGTAGGTAAATGATAAAAACAGAATTTTTGATGTGGAATGCTACCTAACATAATTCTCAATGTAATTCTATTTATTGTGGCATGAATGTTCAGATCTGAAAGATTCAAGACAAAAGTCTATATTGACATAAGAAATAATAATACTTCAAGCATACTAACAAAGCAATCATGTCTTCTCAAAATACTATGGCTAAAGAAAGTTATCCCTACAAAATCATATAGTTTGGCTATGCTCCCTCGTTATCACACAAAATATTCATATCATGCACAACCACGGTTTCATCCAAGCACTTGTTTTCATACTCTATCCTTTCAAACCTTTCAACTTTCACGCAATACTTGAGCATGAGCCATGGACATAGCACTATGGGTGGAATAGAGTGGTGGTTGTGGAGAAGACAAAAAGGAGGGAGATAGTCTCACATCGACTAGGCGTATTAACAGACTATGGAGATGCCCATCAATAGATATCAATGTGAGTGAGTAGGGATTGCCATGCAACGGATGCACTAGATCTAAATATGTATGAAAGCTCAACAAAAGAAACTAGTGGGTGTGCATCCAACTTGCTTGCTCATGGATACCTAGGGCATTTGAGGAAGCCTATCGTAGGAATATACAAGCCAAGTTCTATAATGAAAATTCCCACTAGTATATGAAAGTGACTAAACATGAGACTCTTTATCATGAAGAACATGGTGCTACTTTGAAGCACAAGTGTGGAAAAAGATAGTAGCAATTGTCCCTTTTTCTTTTTATTTTTTCTTTTTTGGGCCTTTTTTTGGCCATTTTTTTTTCTTTTTTTGGAGGAGCTTTATTGATTTAGCCTTTCCTCACATGGGACAATGCTCTAATAATGATGATCATCACATTTCCATTACAACTCGATACTAGAACAAAGTATGACTCTATATGAATGCCTCCGGTGTTGTACCGGGATGTGCAATGAATCAAGAGTGACATGTATGAAAAATTATGCATGGTGGATTTGCCACAAATACGATGTCAACTACATGATCATGCATGGCAATATGACAATATGAAGCGTGTCATATGAATGGAACGGTGGAAAGTTGCATGGCAATATATCTCGGAATGGCTATGGAAATGCCATGATAGGTAGGTATGGTGGATGTTTTCAGGAATATATATGGTGGCTGTTTTGAGGAAGGATATATAGTGGGTGTATGGTACCGGCGAAAGTTGCGCGATACAAGAGAGGCCAGCAATGGTGGAAAGGTGATAGTGCGTATAATCCATGGACTCAACATTAGTCATAAGAACTCATATACTTATTGCAAAAATCTACGAGTCATCAAAACAAAGCAATCAACGCATGCTCCTAGGGGGGAGGTTGGTAGGAGTTAACCATCGCGCGCCCCAGACCTCCACACAAAGGTTGACACTTTACAAATACCCCATGCTCTAACTTCGTCACATAGCGGTTCACCATACGTGGATGCTACGGGAATCACTAACCTTAACACAAGTATTTCTAAATTTCATAATAACTCCACTAGCATGACTCTAATATCACTATTCTCATATCTCAAAACAATTATCATGCTTCCAACTTCTCATCATATTCAATGCACTTAGTGTGAAAGTTTTTACTACATTGATATTGGATGTCTATCATGTGAAGACTAGTTATATAGCCTAAGCACATTACCATGCTGTTTTAATAGACTCTAAAAAGGATATAAGTGAAGCATGAGAGTTCATCTATTTCTTCAAAATAAAACCACCGCCGTGCTCTAAAAAGATATAAGTGAAGCACTAGAGCAACCAACAAACTACTCCAAATGATATAAGTGAAGATCAATGAGTAGTTGAATAATTATGTAACTATGTGAAGACTCTCTAACATTTAATAATTTCAGATCTTGGGATATTATTAAAACAGCAAGCAAAACAAGATAAAACAAAATGACGCTCCAAGCAAAACACATATCATGTGGTGAATAAAAATATAGCCTCGAGTAAAGTTACCGATAGACGAAGACGAAAGAGGGGATGCCTTCTCGGAGCATCCCCAAGCTTAGGCTCTTGGTTGTCCTTGAATATTACCTTGGGGTGCCTTGGGCATCCCAAATCTTAGGCTCTTGCCACTCCTTATTCCATAGTCCATCAAATCTTTACCCAAAACTTGAAAACTTCACAACACAAAACTCAACAGAAAACTCGTAAGCTCTGTTAGTATAAGAAAATAAAACCACCACTTAGGTACTGTTATGAACTCCTTATAAATTCATATTGGTGTAATATCTACTGTATTGCAACTTCTCTATGGTTCATACCCTCCGATACTACTCATAGATTCATCAGAACAATCAAACAACACATAGAAAACAGAATCTGTCAGAAACAGAACAGTCTGTAGCAATCTGTAACTTTTGAATATTTCTGTAACTCTTAAAATTCTCAAATAAATTGGTAAACCTGAGGAATTTGTCTATTAATCATCTGCAAAAATAATCTACTAAGAAGCACTCTTCTGTAAAAAATGGTCGCTAATCTCGTGAGCGCTAAAGTTTTTGTTTTTTACAGCATGATCACATAAACTTCACACAAGTCTTCCCAAAGGTTCTACTTGGCACAAACACTAATTAAAACACAAAACCACATCTAAACAAAAGCTAGATGCAATATTTATTCCTAAACAGAATAAAAAAGCAAAGAACAAAAATAAAGTTGGGTTGCCTCCCAACAAGCGCCCCTAGCTAGGCACGATAATTTCAATGATGCTCGCATAAAAGATAATAATTGAAACATAAAGGGAGCATCATGAAGAATATGACTAGCACATTTAAGTCTAACCCACTTCCTATGCATAGGGATTTTGTGAGCAAACAACTTATGGGAACGATAATCAACTAGCATAGGAAGGCAAAACAAGCATAACTTCGAAATTTTAAGCACATAGAGATGAAACTTGATATTATTGCAATATGTAGAAGCATATGATCCTCTTTCATAATAATTTTCAGTAGCATCATGAATGAATTCAACCATATAACCAACACATAAATCATTCTTTTCATGATCTACTTGCATAGAAATTTTACTACTCTCCACATAAGCAAATTTATTCTCATTCATAGTAGTGGGAGCAAACTTAACAAAATAACTATCATGTGAAGCATAATCCAATTGAAAACTAAAATCATGATGACAAGTTTCATGGTTATCATTATTCTTAATAACATATAAGTCATCACAATAATCATCATAGATAGCAACTTTTTTCTCATAATCAATTGGAACCTCTTCCGAAATAGTGGATTCATCACTAAATAAAGTCATGACCTCTCCAAATCCACTTTCATCGATATAATCATCATAAATAGGAGGCATGCTTTCATCATAATAAATTTTCTCATCAATACTTGGGGGACTAAACATATCATCTGCAAACATAGCATCCCCAAGCTTGTGGCTTTGCATATCATTAGCATCATGGATATGCAAAGAATTCATACTAACAACATTGCAATCATGCTCATCATTCACATATTTTATGCCAAGCATTCTATGTAATTATTCTTCTAGTACTTGAGCACAATTTTCCTTCCCACCATTTTTACGAAAGATATTAAAAAGATGAAGCATATGAGGTAACCGTAATTCCATTTTTATGTAGTTTTCTTTTATAAACTAAACTAGTGATAAAACAAGAAACTAAAAGATTTGATTGCAAGATCTAAATATATACCTTCAAGCACTCATCTCCCTGGCAACGGCGCCAGAAAAGAGCTTGATGTCTACTACACATCCTTCTTCTTGTAGACGTTGTTGGGCCTCCAAGTGCAGAGATTTGTAGGATAGTAGAAAATTTCCCTCAAGTGGATGACCTAAGGTTTATCAATCCGTGGGAGGCGTAGGATGAAGATGGTCTCTCTCAAACAACCCTGCAACCAAATAACAAAGAGTCTCTTGTGTCCCCAACACACCCAATACAATGGCAAATTGTATAGGTGCACTAGTTCGGCGAAGAGATGGTGATACAAGTGCACTGTGGATGGTAGATATAGGGTTTTGTAATATGAAAATATAAAAACAGCAAGGTAACTAATGATAAAAGTGAGCATAAACGGTGTTGCAATGGTAGGAAACAAGGCCTAGGGTTCATACTTTCACTAGTGCAAGTTCTCTCAACAATAATAACATAACTGGATCATATAACTATCCCTCAACATGCAACAAAGAGTCACTCCAAAGTCACTAATAGCGGAGAACAAAGGAAGAGATTATGGTGGGGTACGAAACCACCTCAAAGTTATTCTTTCTGATCGATCTATTCAAGAGTCCGTAGTAACGTTCAATCTATCATAGAGTTCGTACTAGAATAACACCTTAAGACACCATTGTCACCTGAAGTATCCGTGGGCATGATAATACGATATGCATCACACAATCTCATAAACATCTATTCAACCAACACATAGAACTTCAAAGAGTGCCCCGAAGTTCCTGCCAAAAAGTCAAGACGAAAACGTGTGCCAACCCCTATGCATAGATTCCCAAGGTCACGGAACCCGCAAGTTGATCACCAAAACATACATCAAGTGGATCACGTGATATCCCATTGTCACCATAGATAAGCACATGCAAGACATACATCAAGTGTTCTCAAACCCTTAAAGACTCCGATAAGATAACTTCAAAGGGAAAACTCAATCCATTACAAGAGAGTAGAGGGGGAGAAGCATCATAAGATCCAACTAGAATAGCAAAGCTCACGATACATCAAGATCGTGTCATCTCAAGAACACGAGAGATAGAGAGATCAAACACATAGCTACTGATACATACCCTCAGCCCCGAGGGTGGACTACTCCCTCCTCGTCATGGAGAGCGCCGGAAAGATGAAGATAGCCACCGAAGAGGGATTCCCCCCTCCGGCAGGGTGCCAGAATGGGTCTAGATTGGTTTTCGGTGGCAATAGAGGCTTTCGGCGGCGGAACTCCCGATCTAGGTTAATTTCCGGAGGTTTTAGTATATATAGGAGGTGTTGGAGTCGGGGCCAAGCAACGGGGGGCTACGGGCTATCCACGAGGCAGGGGGCGCCCTGTAGGGGGGGGGGCACCCTCGTGGGCAGCACGTGAGTCCTCTCGTCCCCCTCCGGCACTAAGTGGGCTTCTTCTGGTCCAAAAATGATCTCCGTTGATTTTCAGGTCAATTGGGCTCCGTTTGATATTCCTTTTCTGCGAAACCCTAAAACACGAGAAAAACAGGAACTGGCATTGGGCTCTGGGTTAATAGGTTAGTCCCAAAAATCATATAAAAGTGTATAATAAAGCCCATAAAACATCCTAGAAGGATAATATAACAACATGGAACAATAAGAAAATTATAGATACGTTGGAGACGTATCACTCGCTAGTTGATTATGCCATTGATATGAGTAGACATGGGACCAAAAAGTTGTTGGGAATGTGGTTAGTTCATGATCTTTGCTGAAAACCTGAATGCTAGCTTACAAAACTAACTCGATTACATGGTAAATCTCATCCAACCCATCACCGTCCAGCAAGCCTACGATGGGATTACTCACGCACGGCGATGAGCATCATGCAATTGGTGATGGAGGACGATTGATGATGACGATGGCGACGATCTCTGATACGTCTCCAACGTATCTACGTCTTGGGGGGTGATACGTCCATTTTGCATCATGCTTATATGTTGATATTTATTGCATTATGGGCTGTTAATACTTGTTTTGTCACAATACTTATGCCTTTTCTCTCTTATTTTACAAGGTTTACATGAAGAGGGAGAATATCGGCAGCTGGAATTCTGGGCTGGAAAAGGAGCAAACTCTGGAAACCTATTCTGCACAACTCCAAAAGCCTCGAAACTCCACAGAACTCCGTTTCGGAAAATATAAAAAATATCTGGCGAAAGAAGTTCACGAGGGGGGCCACCGGCTGTCCACGAGGGTGGGGGGTGCGCCCCTTGTCTCGTGGCCCCCACGAAGGCCCCCCGATGCCCATCTTCTCCTATATGAGTTGTTTTGACCTAGAAAAAAAATCATAAAGAGGCTTTCGGGACCAGACGCCGCCGTCTCGAGGCGGAAACCAATCTAGGGCTCCGGCAGAGCTGTTCTGCCGGGGATACTTCCCTCTGGGAGGGGGAAATCATCACCGCCGTCATCACCAACAACTCTCCCATCTTGGGGAGGGCTATCTTCATCAACATCTTCACCAACACCATCTCCTCTCAAACCCTAGTTCATCTCTTGTATCCAATCTTTGTACCCAAACCTCAGATTGGTACCTGTGGGTTGCTAGTAGTGTTGATTACTCCTTGTAGTTGATGCTAGTTGGTTTATTTGGTGGAAGATCATATGTTCAGATCCATTATGCATATTAATACCCCTCTGATCATGAACAATATTATGTCTTGTGAGTAGTTACTTTGGTTGCTGAGGACATGGGAGAACTCTTGCTATTAGTAGTCATGTGAGTTTGGTCTTCGTTTGATATTTTGATGAGATGTATGTTGTCTCTCCTCTAATGGTGTCATGTGAACATTGACTACATGACACTTCACCATTCTTTGGGCCTAGAGGAAGGCATTGGGAAGTAATAAGTAGATGATGGGTTGCTAGAGTGACAGAAGCTTAAACCCTAGTTTATGCGTTGCTTCGTAAGGGGCTGATTTGGATCCATATGTTTCAGGCTATGGTTAGGTTTACCTTAATACTTCTTTTGTAGTTGCGGATGCTTGCATTAGAGGTTAATCATAAGTGGGAGGCTTGTCCAAGTAAGTGCAGCACCCAAGCACCGGTCCTCCCACATACCAAATTATCAAAGTACCGAACGCGAACCAGACGATCGTGATGAAAACTAGCTTGACGATAATTCCCATGTGTCCTCGGGAGCACTTTCCTTTATATAAGAGTTTGTCCAGGCTTTTCCTTTCAGACAAAAAGGATTGGGCCACCTTGCTGCACCTTATTTAATTTTACCTTTTGTTACTTACTACCAATTACCTTATCACAAAACTATCTGTTACCTATAATTTCAGTGCTTGCAGAAAATACCTTACTGAAAGCTGCCTATCATTTCCTTCTGCTCCTCATTGGGTTCGACACTCTTACTTATCGAAAGGACTACGATAGATCCCCTACACTTGTGGGTCATCAAGACTCTTTTCTGGCGCCGTTGCCGGGGAGCATAGCTCTATTCTTTAAGTCACTTGGGATTTATATTTGTTGATCACTATGAAGAATTTGAAGGACTCAAAAACCAAGATCTTACCCTCAACTACGAGGGGAGGTAAGGAACTGCCATCTAGCTCTGCACTTGATTCTCCTTCTGTTATGAGTAAACTTGCGACACCTACTCCTGCTATTGAATCTGATATGTCGTATGTTCTTGATTATGCTACTTCTGCTATGTATGATGAAACTACTTCTGTGCCTGATACTGTGCCACTAAGTGAATTTCTAGATGAACTAATTGCTAAGGTTAGGGAGAATGCAAATATTGAAATTGATGATATTTATGAAAGTGATGATGAAGCTACTCCCAATAGATATGAATTGCCTGTTGTTCCTGAGGGTTATTTTATGGATGAAGAAACTGCTAGAGACTTTCTTGCTTGCAATGATAGATATGATCTTAAGAAATTATTAGCTAAGCTGAAAGAAAAGTCCTTGAATGCTAGAATGAAACATGACCCTGCTTTTGCTACTTCACCTATCTGTGTTACTGATAAGGATTATGAATTCTATGTTGATCCTGAGTTAATTACTTTGGTTGAATCTGATCCTTTCCATGGCTATGATTCTGAAACTATTGTGGCACATCTTACTAAGTTGAATGATATAGCCACCCTGTTTACCAACGATGAAAAGATTCTTTACTACTATATCCTTAAGCTATTTCCATTCTTGTTAAAGGTTGATGCTAAGACTTGGTTTAATTCCCTTGATCCTAGTTGTGTGCGTAGTCCCCAGGATATGATGTATTACTTCTCTGCTAAATATTTTCCCGCTCATAAGAAACAAGCTGCCTTATGGGAAATATATATAACTTTGTGCAAATTGAAGAAGAGAGTCTCCCACAAGCTTGGGGGAGGCTTCTCCAATTACTTAATGCCTTGCCTGATCATCCTCTTGAGATGCATGATATACTTGATGTCTTTTATAATGGACTAATCGATGCTTCCAGAGACCACATGGATAGTGGTGCTGGTTGTGTTTTCAGGGAAAGAACAGTTGAACAAGCTGAACTACTATTGAATAATAGGCCGGCCAATGAAAATAATTGGACACTTCCTGAACCAACCCCTAAGCCAACTCCGAAGAAAAGAGGTGTTCTATTTCTGAGTCCTGAAGATATGCAAGAGGCAAAGAAATCTATGAAAGAAAAAGGTATTAAAGCTGAAGATGTTAAGAATTTACCACCTATTGAAGAAATACATGGTCTTGATAACCCGACACAGGTAGTAAAGGTAAATTCTCAATATAGATTTAATGAAGGTGATATTCCTCGTTATAAGTATGCTAGCCAATGTTTAGATGAGTTTGACAATTTTATTGTGAAACAAGAAAACTTCAATGCTTATGTTGGTAGACAATTACAACACAATGCTTATATGATTGAACGCTTGAGTGATTATCTGTCTAGAGCTAAAGGTGAACTAAAACTCATTAGTATACATGCTTCTATGGTCACCACTCAAGTAGAACAAGTACTTAAGGCTCAGAATGATTTGCTCAATGAATTAAATAATAAGAATAATGACTATGCTGTTAGAGTTGCAACTAGAGGTGGTAAAATGACTCAGGAACCTCTGTATCCTGAAGGCCATCCTAAGAGAATTGAGCAAGATTCTCAGAGATAATTTAGATGCACCTAGTTCTTCTAAAAAGAAGAAAAAGAAAAATGATAGGACTTTGCATGCTTCTAGTGAACCTATAGCTGACACACCTGAGAATCCTAATGATATATCTGTTTCTGATGCTGAGACACAATCTGGTAATGAACATGAACCTAGTGATAATATTAATAATGATGTTCATGATGATGCTCAACCTAGCAATGATAAAGATGTAGAGATTGAACCTGCTGTTGATCATGATAACCCACAATCAAAGAATCAACGTTATGATAAGAGAGACTTAGTTGCTAGGAAGCATGGTAAGGAAAGAGAACCATGGGTTCAGAAACCCATGCCTTTTCCTCCGAAACCATCCAAGAAAAAAGATGATGAGGATTTTGAGCGCTTTGCTGAAATGATTAGACCTATCTTTTTGCGTATGCGTTTGACTGATGTGCTTAAAACAAATCCTTATGTTAAGTATATGAAAGATATTATTACCAACAAAAGAAAGATACCTGAAGTAGAAATTTCCACCATGCTTGACAATTACACTTTTAAGGGTGGAATACCTAAGAAATTAGGAGATCCACGAGTACCTACTATACCTTGCTCCATTAAGAAAAACTATGTTAAAACTGCTTTGTGTTATCTTGGAGCTGGTGTTAGTGTTATGCCTCTCTCTTTATATCGTAGACTTGACTTGAGTAAGTTGACACCTACTGAAATATCTTTGCAAATGGCTGATAAATCAACTGCTATACCTGTCGGTATTTGTGAGGATGTGCCTGTTGTAGTTGCAAATGTTACTATTTTAACGGACTTTGTTATACTTGATATTGCCGAGGACGATAGTATGTCTATTATTCTTGGAAGATATTTTTTGAATACTGCAGGGGCCATTATTGATTACAACAAAGGCAATGTCACTTTTCATGTGAATGGTAATGAGCATACGGTTCACTTTCCGAGGAAAGAACCTTAGGTCCACAATATCAATTATATTGAAAAAAATTCAACTATTACTATTGGAGGTTTTGAGTTTCCTATTCCTACTATCAAGAAGACATATGACATCCTTCTTGTAGGGGACATACATATCCCCATTGAGGTAACCTAGTGTTATTCGAAAATTCTCCGGTTTCATGTTACTCGAAAAGAGTTTATTAATAAGACTTGATCAACCTTGTTAATGGATTCCTTTTGATGAGCATGGAATAGGTGAATCTAGATAGGACAAACCTTCTGTACCCTCTTTTTACTTTCTGTTAATTAGGATAAATAAAAGCAAAAATAGTATTTTCTGTCTGTTTTCCGTGCAATAAAAAATACCCCGAAAATAAAAGTTCTCCAAATGCCATGAAAATGAAATATGATTTTTTCTAGAATATTCGAGAAAATATGGCACAGAACACACAGCGAGGGGAGCCAGCACCTGGCCACGAGGGTCCAGGGCGCGCCCCCTGCCTCGTGGGCCCCACATGGCCCCCCTCCACTTATTCCTGCACCCGTGCTCTTCTTCTTCCTCCCAAAAAATCACCAACCAGCTCAAACCCGAGTTCTAGCTCATCTTGCTGCCATTTTCGATCTCCTTGCTCAAAGTACCATTCACCAAACTATTTGGGGAGATTGTTCCTTGGTATGTGACTCCTCCATTGGTCCAATTAGTTTTTGTTCTAGTGCTCTATTTATTGCAAATTTATGCTGCTGTGGTGACCTTGTTCTTGAGCTTGCATGTCAAATTTTCTTGGTCCCAAGTAGTTCTAATGCATGATATAGTCTCTAGGCACTAGTAGGAGTTGTTGCTATCAATCTTGTTGAGTTTGGTTAACTTTTATTGTGAGTTACTAAAAATTTCAGAAAAATGCATAGGAAAAACTTCCAAGGTGGTTCTTCAAGGAAGCAAGAACCGAGGCTCGCGTTCCGTGAGCTAGACGATGAACCACCCAGGGATGCTGATGTGCGGCCTTGTGAATGGCCGTCAGATGACTTCATGGATCAGGCTGGCATCAAGGATGAATTTTACGCATACGTGCGCAACGCTGACCTCGAGGGCTTCATACAAGATAAGTGCCCTCAATACCGTGGCTTAACTGATAACTTTGTGAGAAGGTTTAAATTTTCATCTTCACGTAACTCTCACACTGTCCTGTTTGACCTTTATGATAAATCCTATACCATGGACTTAGAGGATTTTAATGATGCTTGTAAGCTCCCTTAGTGGGGCAGTATGGGTGATCCTCGCAAATCTAAATTTAGAGATTTCCTTAATAGTATCACTGTGGGGGAATCTAGAGAAATCACACAGGCTACCATAGGGAGCATTCATTTTCCTGCTATTCATTACTTTTCTCTCTTTATCGGTAGATGCATAAATGGTAAGGATGAGGCTTGCCACATGTGTGTCCCTGATCTTAGTGTTCTCAGGAGTGCTGACTATGTGATGGAAAATATAACTTGGGAGCCATTGTTGCACGTAGCCTACACCATAATGGTTTGCATGGAGATTTATTTGGTAGGATTTATGCCACTCACATAGCCCGCCGTCTTGGTGTGCATGTGCACGAGAATGATGAACCTTTACCTCCTGCTTATTTAGATTGCCATGCTATGACTAGTCACCGGTTTATAGAGTGGGATGATCAAACCCTCAAATCTCGACTAATCTTTAACAGGCAGCATGCCATCCCTATTATTCTTCCTGCCCCCACTTTGTTTAAATTTCAGGCAAAAGGGAGATACACTATAACTATGGAGGAGGCAAATGCTTATTATAACATGACGGAGGCAGCCCGCCTTCGAGATACAGCTCAACATGCGGTGGCTATTGCAACTCAGTACGACCCCAACCACAACTTTGGATATCTGTGAGGCCAATACTGGCCATAGACCAACTTAGGCCAAAAGCCTAAGGGCCAGTTCTTTTGGTGGCTTCTAGAATAAGCTGAAATAAGCTGCCCCCTACCCAGCTTATTCTAGAAGCCCAAACCAAAATATTTTTTTAGAAGCCTAGTAGTTAAGACTTTATTAGTAGGCTTCTAAAAGAAAAAAATAACTTGGGCTTCTAGAATAAGCTGGGTTGGGGACAACTTATTCTGGAAGCCCAGAAAAGCCAGCGAAAGAACTGGCCCTAAGCTTGGGGGAGTACGTGTTTCTCACCGACTTTACATTTATGTTCACACACTTATTCTAGTTGTCGGTGGTCACACTCTTTCACTGTACCGTCCATGCTTAGTTTCAATTTCTTTTTCTTAGCCTTTTTCTTGTGTGCTAGAAAAACCCAGAAAAACAAAAAAAATTAGTTGTTGCTTCTAGCTAGTTTACTTTCTTTGCTTGTAGTAGTAATTAAAAATGAAAACCCAAAAATATTTCACGTTCTTCTTTTGCTTGTTGGGAGCTTTCCCATGTAAATAGTTTCTTTTGTTTTCTTTGGGGGTTAAGAGTAGAAGACCATGATTGAAAATGCTTAGTCGCTCTCATATGCTTGGTTGATTGATTTAACCTTGAGCCATATTACCTTGTCTTCTCTCTTGTATTAAATGTCTGTAGATTCCAGCTTAGTCCAACGCATGTGCACTATTATTATTATCCACACCGTTCGGTCGTGCGAGTGAAAGGCAATAAGGATGATATATGATGAACCAATTGAGATGAGAACAGCTGGTATGAACTCGACCTCTCTTGTTTTTGTAAATATGATGGCTCATCATTCCTGATTTAGCTTGTTATGAATGAAACATGCTTGCAATGACAATTAGAGATCATAGCTGCTTATGCCATGCTTAATTAGCTAAGAGTTTATAATGGTTTATCTTGCGTGCCAACATGATATTAAAATGGTTGTGATGTGGTATGATAGGGTGGTATCCTCCTTTGAACGATTTAAGTGATCTGACTTGGCACATGTTCACGCATGTAGTTGAAACAAATCAACATAGCCTCCACGATATTTATGTTCATGGTAATTTATATCCTACTCATGCTTGCATTCATTGTTGATTAATTTTAATGCATGTTCATGACCGTTGTTGCTCTCTAGCTGGTCGCTTCACAGTTTCTCTCTAGCCTTCACCTGTACTAAGCGAGAATACTGCTTGTGCATCACTTCCATAAACCCCAAAGTTATTCCACATGAGTCCACCATACCTTCCTATATGCGGTATTTACCTGCCATTCCAAGTAAATTTGTATGTGCCAAACTCTAAACCTTCAAATGAAATTCTGTTTTCTATGCTCGAACGACTCATGTATCAACTAGGGCTGTCTATATCTTCCATGCTAGGTGGGTTATTCTCATGATGAGTGGACTTCGCTCATCATTCATGAGAAAATGGCTGGTAATCAGGATGCCCAGTCCCATGCTCAAAATCATAATAATTAAACAAAACTCCCCCAGGGCTGTTGCTGGTTTGGACGGTACCCGTTGTTTCGGGCTAGCCGTGGAGTGTGCTTGTTGGTGGTTGGGGGAGTATAAACTTTACCATTCTGTTTGGGAACCGCCCATAATGTGCGTAGCATGGGAGATATCGAGATTCTTGGTTGTTATGTTGACAATGAAAGTATACCGCTCAAAATGTTATTCATCTCTATTTAAAATTCGAGCTCGGGCACCTCTACAAATCCCCGCTTCCCTCTGCGAAGGGCCTATCTATTTACTTTTTTTTGTAGAGTCATCATCCTCTTATCAAAGAGCACCAGTAGGAGAGCACCTTTGTCGTTGCATGCATTACTATTAATTTGCATTGAGTATGATCATGACTGGATCTCTTTTACCATGAATTACAATGTCTAGTCAGTCCTTGATCTTTAAAGGTGCTCTGCATTTATGTTTTGCGGTCTCAGAAAGGGCTAGCGAGATACCATCTTGTTATATCATATCATGATTGTTTTGAGGAAGTGTTGTCATCCGAGGTTTATTGTTATTTCTCTAGTTGATTATGCCATTGATGTGAGTAGTCTTGATACCTGAAAGTTATTGTGAATGTGGTTAGTTCACGATCTTCTTGAAAACCTGAATGCTAGCTTACATATTTACAAAAACAAGAGCAAACAGAGTTTGTCAAAGTTTTCTTTACCACTTTCAGTTTATCAACTGAATTGCTTGAGGACAAGCAAAGGTTTAAGCTTGGGGGAGTTGATACGTCTCCAACGTATCTACTTTTCCAAACACTTTTGCCCTTGTTATGGACTCTAACTTGCATGATTTGAATGGAACTAACCCAGACTGACGCTGTTTTCAGCAGAACTGCCATGGTGTTGTTTTTGTGCAGAAATAAAAACTTCTCGGAATCGCTTGAAAATCCACGGAGAATTATTTTGGAAAATATAAAAAACACCTGCAAGAAGATCCAGACCAGGGGGCCCACACCCTGTCCACGAGGGTGGGGAGCGCCCCCCCCCTGCCCAGGGCGTGCCCCCTGCCTCGTGGGCCCCAGGTGCTCCATCGACGTATCCCCAGATCCTATAAGTTCACTTTCAGGGAGAAAAAAATCAAGGAGAAAGAATTATCGCGTTTCACGAGATGGAGTCGCCGCCAAGCCCTAATCTCTCTCGGGAGGGCTGATCTAGAGTCCGTTCGGGGCTCCCGAGAGTGGAGATAGTCCATCATCATCATCAACCTTCCTCCATCACCAATTCCATGATGCTCACCGCCGTGCGTGAGTAATTCCATCGTAGGCTTGCTGGACGGTGATGGGTTGGATGGGATCTATCATGTAATCGAGTTAGTTTAGTTAGGGTTTGAACCCTAGTATCCACTATGTTCTGAGATTGATGTTGCTATGACTTTGCTATGCTTAATGCTTGTCACTAGGGCCCGAGTGCCATGATTTCAGATCTGAACCTATTATGTTTCCATGAATATATGTGTGTTCTTGATCCTATCTTGCAAGTCTATAGTCACCTACTATGTGTTATGATCCGGCAACCCCGAAGTGACAATAATCGGGACCACTCCCGGTGATGACCATAGTTTGAGGAGTTCATGTATTCACTATGTGTTAATGCTTTGGTCCGGTACTCTATTAAAAGGAGGCCTTAATATCACTTAGTTTCCAATAGGACCCCGCTGCCACGGGAGGGTAGGACAAAAGATGTCATGCAAGTTCTTTTCCATAAGCACGTATGACTATATTCGGAATACATGCCTACATTGCATTGATGAACTGGAGCTAGTTCTGTGTCACCCTAGGTTATAACTTCTACATGATGAATTGCATCCGACGTAATTTCCCATCACCAATCCAATGCCTACGAGCTTTTCCTATATTGCTTGTTGCTTATTTACTTTTTCGTTTCTACTATTACAAAAACTACAAAAACACTATTGCTGCTACCGCCACTATCATATTACTTTGCTACTAAACTATCTTGCTGCAGATACTAAGTTTCTAGGTGTGGTTGAATTGATAACTCAGCTGTTAATAGTTAAGAGTATTCTTTGGCTCCCCTTGTGTCGAATCAATAAATTTGGGTTGAATACTTTACCCTCGAAAACTGTTGTGATCCCCTACACTTGTGGGTTATCAAGACTATTTTCTTGCTAATACTTAAGAGTATTCTTTGGCTCCCCTTGTGTCGAATCAATAAATTTGGGTTGAAAACTTTACCCTCGAAAACTGTTGCGATCCCCTACACTTGTGGGTTATCAAGAGTATTTTATGGCGCCATTGCCGGGGAGTGAAGCGCCTTTGGTAAGTGGAATTTGGTAAGGAAAATTTTATATAGTGTGCTGAAATTTATTGTCACTTGTTACTATGGCTCAAAATCCTTTGAGGGGCTTGTTCGGGGTATCTTCACTCCGACCAGAAGAGCAAAGAGTTGCTCCTCAACCTACTGCACCTACTGAAAATGTTTGCTTTGAAATTCCTTCGGGTATGATAGAGAAACTGCTTGAAAATCCTTTTACAGGAGACATAACATTGCATCCCGACTTACACCTAATCTATGTGGACGAAGTTTGTGGATTGTTTAAGCTTGCAGGTATGCCCAAGGATGTTATCAAGAAGAAGGTCTTCCCTTTATCTTTGAAGGGAGATGCATTGACATGGTTTAGGCTATGCGATGATATGGGATCATGGAACTATAATCGTCTGAAGTTGGAATTTCATCAGAAGTTCTACCCTATGCACCAGGTTCATCGTGGTCGTAATTATATTTATAATTTCTGGCCTCACGAAGGAGAAAGCTGTCGCATCCCTAGCTTCTGGTAATGCACTAGGCTAGCCTCATGTGTGCACCATGTTTAATATTGAAAGAAACTTGAAATGGGGATTGCGTAAACCCCTAGCATCAAAGGAATTCAGTAGGTTCAACTAAAATATTTTCAATAAATCCAAATGGCTTTAAAAAATGTTCATCATTCATGGAAAATGTTGTAAACAGTAACCAGAGGTGATGCACATTTTTCCATGACATATTTGGGCTCTGAATTAAATCATACTCTATTTGCATTTGGGCATTTAAATGCTATAAAATATTTTAAATGCTCAAATAATCATAAACTAAAATGTTTACTGTTGGATTTATTCTAAACAGTAGCCATGATTAGTTTCATGATTTTTGGAAATGCCCTGGCATTCTTAATAAAGCCCTAAAGTCTACAGAATAATAGACAACAAGAAATAAGAGAGAGAGAGAGAGAGAGAAGAATTACCTGGCCCACCTACCTATAGCCGGCCCAGCTCATTGGCCCAGCCCACCTGGCGCCTCCTGTCGCCTTCCTCCTGCCAGTAGGAGCAGCTGCGTGCTCGCACGCGCGCGGCCGCGGAGGCGAGCTCCTCCCTGCCCGCCTGCGTGCACCCGACCGACGCTCTGGACGACTCTGGCATCGCCACGCAGACCCCTGGACCCCCTTGAACGCTCCCCTCTCTCCCTGCCTCGCCTCTCTCGCTCCCTCTCCCGAAGCCGAGCGAGCCCGTCGCCGCCGCTTGCTGCTGCCACGGCCATCGGCCACCCCATGCCCCGCCGACACGCCAAGAAGCTCCGCCACGACACCCTCTTCCTCCTTGTCGACCTACGCTTCACCGGAAGATCTGCATTACTGTCCCGCCGTCGTCTTCCTCCTCGAATCGCCGGAGACTCCCCTCGCCGCCCCGATCGCTCTAGAACCTCCCTGAGCTCGCCGTTCGCCTCATCGCAACCGCCGTGAGCTCCTGCCCCTGCTCCCCCTCTCCGCTCCCTCTCTCGCACGCCGTAGCTGCCGCACTGCATCCACCCGCACGCGCCGCCGCCTGTGCTCGCCGCCGAAGTGCCCTCGGCCACTCAACGGCCCGGCCGTTGTGCCCTGCTTGATCCCCGCTCTGCGTAGAGCCTGTTGATGCCTCGCACGCGCCGCCTTGCTCGCCGTAGCCTCAGCCCAGAGCTCACCCGAGCTCCGGCTGCCACCAAAGTCGTCGCCGGCGATTACTCCGGCCACCACAGGCCCGACCACCACCACCATCCAACGCGCACCGGCAAGGGCTCTCCAACGAGCCCAGCCGCGCACGCTCTCGTCGCCGGAGTTGCCCGGACGAGGAGCGTCGCCGCGTCCTGTTTAGAACCGGCGGCTAATCGCTGTTTAGCTGATGTGGCTGGTTTAGATTAGGTGCTATCTAACCCCCACAGCCGCTGACAGATGGGCCCCACGCCCTAATCAATCCCAGTTCCGTTTTTGGTTAGGTTATTTTAAAACCCAGCGGGACCCACGCGTCGGAGTTGACTGTGCTGACGTGTCTGTTGATCGGACCCACCTGTCTTTGACCCTAGGATGCACTGGGTCACTGACCAGTGGACCCCACTGGTCAGGTTTGACCTGGACCGTGCCTTGTTGAGTTGCTGACGTCAGCATGACCTAGTGCTGATGTAGTAAAGCCTTTTCTGGGATTTAGATAAATCTAAATGATTTATTTATTTTCAGAAAATGCTTTAAACTTCTAAAAATCATATAAAATCAACCGTAGCTAAGATGAAAATAATTTATATATGAAAAATGATCAGAAAAATATGAAGAATCTGTTTATGGCATTATCATGCATGTCTCAGAAACTTATTCCTGCTGATCAGGTCAAATCAAATAAATGGCATTTGAATAATCACATATGGAGTTTGAATTTGAACCTTTGCTTCAAATCAACTTCATTTAAATCACTGCTAGTTGCATTAGCTCAAATCACAGCATGTTGCCATGTCATGATAATGCATCATATTGTTGCATTGCATTGATTGTGTTCTTTCTCTATTGCCGGTGTTTGTCCCCTCTCAGTAGACGCTGTTCCGACGATGTGATCGATGACACTGATGAAGACACAGTACTATCTTCAGAAGTGCCAGGCAAGCAAAACCTCATTGAGCATTCCGATACAATCCCACTCTCTCGCTCTTGCTCTCTTTTACTACATTAGGACAACAACGCTTCAACTATTACATGCTGTGGTAGTTGAACCACCTTTCCTTTATATGACCTGTCATTGCCATAGTAAATAGTTGAAACCCACTAGCATGAGTAGGAGTTGTTTGAGCCATGTTGCGCCTACTCATTCATGCTTTCTGGTTATGCCTGCTACTGCTTAGAGTTGAGTCAGGTCTGATTCATCGGGGATGAATTGGAATGGTGATGAACATGTCCTACTGTTGAGAGCTAAGTGTGTGAACACGTTTTGGTAAAGGTAGCGATGAGAGGCCATGTAGGATTACATGGTGGGTTGTCTCATTGAAGCCGTCCTCAGGAACTGAGTTCTGTGTTTGTGATCCATGAATCAACTACCACCACCCATTGGGATCCTTAATTGACCCTCTCGACTTATTAACTGCCCTTGTCCTCTATCCAGGAGTTGCAACTAGTTTCTGGTGTTTGTAGTTTACTGGAGGTCGTGCGTAGTGCTGACCCTCGGGGTGGGTTATGACGTGGCAGGTACGTGGCACGATGTACCGGTCGCCCGTTTGGTGACTCGGGAACCCTGTACACATCGTTTGGGGCCGTGAGCGACACCCCGACCGGATCTCCCCACGGATGGAACCCAAATAGGCGATAAACCTGGACTAGGGACTTGTGTGGTTAGTCAGGTCATGGCCGACACCCTCGCTGGGCTTCCGCTTGAAGGTTGCCGAGTACATGTCGTGTAAACGGCGATAAGTGGTGAGAGCGTGTGTGAAGAAGTACACCCCTGCAGGGTTATATATGATATATTCGAATAGCCGTGTCCGCAGTAATGGACTTCTGGGTTACCCGTACGGTTCATAGACAAGTGAAAGTGGATACTCTTAAACACGCAAGATAAGCGTGAGTGCTATGGATGGCCTTCTCGTAGGGAGACAGGAGCGGGTCCATAGTGGTGTATTGATTGGTGAATATGTGGACTTGTGTCCGCCACCTCAAAAGATTTACTTGCAGTCGTAGTTCAGGATAGCCACTGAGTCAAAGCTGGCTTGCTGCAGTGAGACTCCACCATCCCTTTGTTGATACTGAGGCATATGTAGCTAGTCCTGATGTAAGTCTTGCTGAGTACCTTTGTACTCACGTTTGCTTAATTTATGTTTTTGCAGAGAGACTTCAGTCTCACTAGTGGTTCCGCATGGACTTCGATGTTTAGCTTGTTACCTCAGCTACGATCTTGTACCCTTGGGAGGGTCTTGTAGATAGTCAGGCTTCTCAGCCTTTTTCATTTGTAGTTGTCTGTACTCAGACATGTTATGCTTCCATTGCCTGTATGCTCTGTATGTTGGGTCATGTGACCTCTGTTTTTAATAAATGTTATGACGGCTCTTCTGGGCCTTTATCTATATGAGTTTTTGAGTTATGTTGTGATGCCATGTTGTACAACACATAGTTGCATGTTATGCGTACGTGTAATGTGTATTGCTATGTGTGGGAACCAACACCTAGTTGTTTACCCTTGGTAGCCTATCTTACAGGGAAATGCCTCCTAGTGCTTCCACTGAGCCTTGGTAGCTTGCTACTGCTCCGGAACACTTAGGCTAGCCGGCATGTGTCCTTCTTCGTTCCTGTGTCTGTCCCTTAGGGTAAATGTCACGCGTTGTTCCTTTAAGTCCTTGTAGCTTGCTACGACTTGGGTTCATATGTTGATGACCGACACGTTCGTTGCTGGGTCATGTATGCCTGTAACTGTAATTTGGCGCCACTTTTGGTTTATAACTAGTCATGTCGGCCTGGGTTCTCTGTCATATGGATGCTAGCGACACTATCATGTACGTGTGCCAAAATGCGCAAATGGTCCCACCCCTGGGGATACCGTGCGTGAGGCCGCAAAGTGATATGATGTGTTACAGGCTAGACCTGTGTGACTTAGGACCGGGGTCCTGACAAAAGCATCGATCAAGCTTGGGGGAGGCTTAAGTCAATGTTATATTCATGCCCCAATCATGAGCTCTCAAGAAAAATGATCATTCAAAATTTTTATGCTCGGCTTTCTCTCAATAATCGCACCATGCTCGATAATTCTTGTTCTGACTCTTTTATGATGAAGACTGTTGAATTCTAATGGGATTTATTGGAAATAATTAAATGCAACTCTGAAGATTGGGATCTCGACGAAGGTAAGGAGTCAGGTATGACCCCTAAGTTTGATTGTGTTAAAGCTTTTATGGATACCGATGTTTTCCGTGAGTTTAGCACTAAATATGGACTTGACTCTGAGATAGTAGCTTCTTTCTGTGAATCTTTTGCTACTCATGTTGATCTCCCCACGGAGAAGTGGTTTAAATACCATCCCCCTATTGAAGTAAAAGTAGTTGAACCTGTTAAAGTTGAAGAAAAGACTATCACTTATAATGTTGATCCTATTGTTCCTACTGCTTATATTGAGAAACCACCTTTCCCAGTTAGGATAAAGGATCACGCTCAAGCTTCAACTGTAGTTCGTAAAAGTAATACTAGAACACCTACACCCTCTGAGCAAATTAAAGTTGAGCCTAGTATTGCTATGGTCAAAGATCTCTTGGTAGAAGATTTAGATGGACATGTTATTTACCTCCAAGAAGAGTCTGTTAGAATAGCCAAACCCAATGCTAGGAATAGACATAGACCTGTTGTAGGCTTGCCTGTTATCTCTGTTAAGATAGGAGATCATTGCTATCATGGCTTATGTGACGTAGGTGCTAGTGCGAGTATTATCCCTCTTGATTTATATCGCGAAATTATGCATGATATTGCACCTGTTGAGTTAGAAGGGATTGATGTTACTATTAAGCTTGCTAATAGAGACACTATTTCACCAGTTGGGATTGTTAGAGATGTTGAAGTCTTGTGTGGGAAGGTTAAATACCCTGCTGATTTTCTTATTCTTAGTTCCCCACAAGATGAATTATGTCCCATTATATTTGGTAGACCCTTCTTGAATATTGTTAATGCCAAGATAGACTGCGTGAAAGATATTGTTACTGTGGGATTAGGGGATATGTCTCATGATTTTAACTTTGCTAAATTTCGTAGACAACCCCTTGAAAAGACACCACCTAGTAAGGATGAAATTATTGGTCTTGCTTCTATTGCCGTGCCTCCTAATGATCCTTTAGAACAATACTTGCTAGACCATGAAAATGATATGCATATGAATGAGAGAAGGGAAATAGATGAAATATTCTTTAAACATGGACCCATATTGAAAAACAACTTGCCTATTGAAATCCTAGGGGATCCTCCTCCACCCAAGGGTGATCCCGTGTTTGAACTTAAACCTTTGCCTGATAATCTTAAGTATGTTTATCTTGATGAAAAGAAAATATACCCTGTTATTATTAGTGCTAACCTTTCAAAGCAGGAAGAAGAAAAAATATTGAAAAATCTGAAGAAGCATCGTGCTGCTATTGGATATACTCTGGATGATCTTAAGGGCATTAGTCCCACTATATGCCAACACAAGATAAATTTGGAAGAAAAATGCTAAACCAGTTATTGATCATCAGCGACGGTTAAATCCTAAGATGAAAGAAGTGGTAAGGAAGGAAATACTAAAGCTCCTAGAGGCAGGTATTATCTATCCCGTTGCTGATAGCCAGTGGGTAAGTCATGTCCATTGTGTCCCTAAGAAGGGAGGTATGACTGTCGTTCCTAATGATAAAGATGAATTGTTCCCGCAAAGAATAGTTACAGGTTATAGGATGGTAATTGATTTCTTTAAGTTAAATAAAGCAACTAGGAAAGATCATTACCCCTTGCCATTTATTGATCAAATGCTAGAAAGGTTATCCAAACATACTCATTTCTGCTTTCTAGATGGTTATTCTGGTTTCTCTCAAATACCCGTGTCAAAAGGGGATCAAGAAAAGACCACTTTTACTTGTCCTTTCGGTACCTTTGCTTATAGACGTATGCCTTTTGGTTTATGTAATGCACCTGCTACCTTTCAAAGATGCATGATGGCTATATTCGCTGATTTTTGTGAAAAGATTGTTGATGTTTTCATGGATGATTTCTCCGTTTACGGAACTTCTTTTGATGATTGCTTAAGCAACCTTGATTGAGTTTTGCAGAGATGTGAATACACTAATCTTGTCTTGAATTGGGAGAAGTGCCACTTTATGGTTAATGAAGGCATTGTCTTAAGACATAAAATTTTTGAAATAGGTATTGAAGTTGACAAAGCTAAAGTTGATTCTAGTGAAAAGATGCCATGCCCAAAGGACATCAAAGGTATACGAAGTTTCCATGGTCATGTTGGGTTTTATAGGAGGTTCATTAAGGACTTCTCCAAAATCTCCAGGCCTCTAACTAATCTCTTACAAAAAGATATTCCTTTTTTCTTTGATGATGATTGCCTAGAAGCATTTGAAATACTTAAGAAAGAATTGATCTCTGCACCAATTGTCCAGCCCCCTGACTGGAATTTACCTTTTGAGATTATGTGTGATGCTAGTGATTATGCTATAGGTGTTGTTTTAGGGCAAAGAGTTGATAGGAAATTGAATGTTATCCAGTATGCTAGTAAAACTCTAGATAGTGCCCAAAGAAATTATGCTACTACTGAGAAGGAATTTTTAGCAGTTGTATTTGCATGTGATAAGTTTAGACCCTATATTGTTGATTCTAAAGTAACTATTCACACTGATCATGCTGCTATCAAATACCTTATGGAAAAGAAAGATGCTAAACCTAGACTTATTTGATGGGTTCTCTTGCTGCAATAATTTGACTTGCTATTATTGATAGGAAGGGAGCTAAGAACCCCGTTGCAGACAACTTGTCTAGGTTAGAAAATGTACTTGATGACCCACAACCTATTGATGATAGCTTTCCTGATGAACAATTAGCTGTCATAAATACTTCTCATACTGCTCCATGGTATGCTGATTATGCTAATTATATTGTTGCTAAGTTTATATCTCCTAGCTTCACATACCAGCAAAAGAAAAAGTTCTTCCATTATTTGAGACATTACTTCTGGGATGACCAACATATTTATAAAGGAGTAGATGGTATCATTAGACGTTGTGTACCTGAGCATGAATAGGAACATATCCTACGCAAGTGCCACTCCGAAGCTTATGGAGGACACCTTGCGGGAGATAGAACTGCACACAAGGTATTGCAATCTGGTTTTTATTGGCTTACTCTCTTCAAGGATGCCCGTAAGTTTGTCTTATCTTGTGATGAATGTCAAAGAATTGGTAATATCAGTAGACGTCAAGAAATGCCTATGAATTATTCACTTGTTATTGAACCATTTGATGTTTGGGGCTTTGATTATATGGGACCGTTTCCTGCCTCTAATGGGTACACACATATTTTAGTTGATGTTGATTACGTTACTAAGTGGGTAGAAGCTATTCCAACTAGTAGTGATGATCATAACACCTCTATTAAGATGTTTAAAGAAGTTATTTTCCTGAGGTTTGGGGTCCCTAGATATCTAATGACTGATGGTGGTTCACACTTTATTCATGGTGCTTTCCGTAAGATGCTTGATAAATATGATGTCAACCATAGAATTGCATCCCCCTATCACCCACAGACTAGTGGTCAAGTAGTACTAAGTAATAGGGAGTTGAAACTAATCTTGCAAAAGACAGTTAATAGGTCTAGGAAGAATTGGTCCAAGAAACTTGATGATGCATTATGGGCCTATAGAACTGCATACAAAAATCCTATGGGTATGTCTCCATATAAGATGGTATATGGAAAAGCTTGTCACTTACCTCTTGAACTAGAACATAAGGCATATTGGGCTATTAAAGAGCTCAATTACGATTTCAAACTTGCCGGTGAAAAGAGGTTATTTGACATTAGCTGCCTTGATGAATGGAGAACCCAGGCCTACGAGAATGCCAAGCTGTTTAAAGAAAAAGTTAAAAGATGGCATGACAAAAGGATACAAAAGCGTGAGTTTAACGTAGGTGATTATGTCTTGCTATTGAACTCTCGTTTAAGATTTTTTGCAGGAAAACTTCTCTCCAAGTGGGAAGGACCTTACGTTATCGAGGAGGTTTATCGTTCCGGTGCCATAAAAATCAACAACTTCGAAGGCAGAAATACGAAGGTGGTGAATGCTACCTCTTGAGCTTGCGTTGTATTCCCTCGAAGAGGAAAGGGAGATGCAGCACAGTAGCGCAAGTATTTCCCTCAGTTTTTGAGAACTAAGGTATCAATCCAGTAGGAGACCACGCGCGAGTCCCTCGCACCTGCACAAACAAATAAGAACTTCGCAGCCAACGCGATAAGGGGTTGTCAATCCCTTTACAGTCACTTAAGAAAGTGAGATATGATAGAGATGATAGTTTATATTTTTCATATTTTTAGTTTAATAAAACAGCAAATAAAAGCGGTAAAAGTAAAGTAGATGTATATTGATATGTTGAGAATAGACCCGGGGGCCATAGTTTTCTCTAGTAGCTTCTCTCATGATAGCGATATTCTACGGCGGGTAAACAAATTACTGTCGAGAAATTGATAGAAAAGCGAATAATTATGAGACTATCTAGGCATGATCATTGTATATAGGCATCACGTCCGATAAAAGTAGACCGAAACGATTCTGCATCTACTACTATTACTCCACACATCGACCGCTATCCAACATGCATCTAGTGTATTGAGTTCATACGAACAGAGTAACGCCTTAACCAAGATGACATGATGTAGAGGTATAAACTCAAGCAATATGATATAAACACCATCTTTTTATCCTCGATGGCAACAATACAATACGTGCCTTGCTGCCCCTACTGTCACTGGGAAAGGACACCGCAAGATTGAACCCAAAGCCAAGCACTTCTCCCATTGCAAAAACTATAGATCTAGTAGGCCAAACCAAACCAATAATTCGAAGAGACTTGCAAGGATATTATGAGCACACATAAAAAGTTAAGAGAAGAAGAAAATATCTTTCATAGATAACCTTGATCATAAACTCACAATTCATCGAATCTCGACAAACACACCGCAAAAAGAGATTACATCGAATAGATCTCCTCGAAGACCGAGGAGAACTTTGTATTGAGATCCAGAGAGAGAAGAAGCCATCTAGATACTAGCTATGGACTCGAAGGTCTATGGTAAACTACTCACAACTCATGGTGAGGGCGATGATGATGATGATGAAGGCCTCCGTGATGGATCCCCCTCCGGTGGAGCTCCGGAACAGGCTCCAAGATGGGATCTCCACGGGAACAGAAGCTACGGCGGTGGATTTAGGGTTTTCTCTCTGTTCACGGAGTTTCTGGGGTACGTGGACTTATATAGGAAGAAGGAGGGCACCGGGGGACGCTCGAGTGGGCCTCGAGGCAGGGGTGCGCGCCTTGGGAAGGGGGGCACGCCCCCACCCTCGAGGGCCACTCGAGGCTCCCCTGACGTGGTTTTCAAGTTCCTCTGGCGTGATTTTCTCCAAAAATATCTCTCGCGAAGGTTTCATTCCGTTTGGACTCGGTTTGATATTCTTTTTCTGCAAAACCCTGAAATAGGCAAAAAACAACAATCTGGACTGGGCCTTTGGGTTAGTAGGTTAGTCCCAAAAATGATATAAAAGTGAATGATAAAGCCCATTAAACATCCAAGACTTCATAAATAATAGCATGGAACAATCAAAAATTATAGATACGTTGGAGACGTATCAAGCATCCCCAAGCTTAATTCCTACTCGTCCTCGAGTAGGTAAATGATAAAGAAAGAATTCTTGATGTGGAATGCTAACCAATATAGTTTTTCAATGTAATTCTCTTAATTGTGGCATGAATGTTCAGATCTGAAAGATTCAAGATAAAAGTCTATATTGACATAAGAAATAATATTACTTCAAGCAATACTAACAAAGCAATCATGTCTTCTCAAAATACTATGGCTAAAGAAAGTTATCCCTACAAAATCAAATAGTGTTGGCTATGCTCCCTCGTTATCACACAAAAATATTCATATCATGCATGACCCTGATTTCAGCCAAACATTTGTTTTCATACTCTATCTTTTCAAACCTTTCAACTTTCACGCAATACATGAGCGTGAGCCATGGATATAGCACTATGGATGGAATAGAGGTGGTTGTGGAGAAGACAAAAAGAGGGAGATAGTCTCACATCGACTAGGCGTATCAACGGGCTATGGAGATGCCCATCAATAGATATCAATGTGAGTGAGCAGGGATTGCCATGCAACAGACGCACTAGAGCTAAATATGAATGAAAGCTCAGCAAAAGAAACTAGTGGGTGTGCATCCAACTTGCTTGCTCACGAAGACCTAGGGCATTTGAGGAAGCCCATCGTTGGAATATACAAGGCAAGTTCTATAACGAAAAATTCCCACTAGTATATGAAAGTGACTAAACATGAGATTCTCTACAATGAGGAACATGGTGCTACTTTGAAGCACAAGTGTGGAAAAAGATAGTAGCAATTGTCCCTTTTTTTGGGCCTTTCTTTTTTCTTTGGCCTTTCTTTTTTTTGCGGAGGGGCTTTATAGATTTAGCCTTTCCTCCCATGGGACAATGCTCTAATAATGATGATCATCACACTTTCATTACAACTCGATGCTACAACAACAAAGTATGACTCTATATGAATGTCTCCGGCGGTGTACCGGTATGTGCAATGAAACAAGAGTGACATGTATGAAAATTATGCATGGTGGCTTTGCCACAAATACGATGTCAACTACATGATTATGCAATGGCAATATGACAATATGATGCGTGTCTTATAAACGGAACAGTGGAAAGTTGCATGGAAATATATCTTAGAATGGCTATGGAAATGCCATGATAGGTAGGTATGGTGGCTGTTTTGAGGAACAATATGGTGGCTGTTTTGAGGAAGGATATATAGTGGGTTTAAGGCACCGACGAAAGTGGTGTGGTACAAGAGAGGCTAGCAATGGTGGAAGGGTGAGAGTGTGTATAATCCGTGGACTCAACATTAGTCATAAGAATTCATGTACTTATTGCAAAAATCTACGAGTCATCAAAACAAAGCAATCAACACATGCTCCTAGGGGGGGAGGTTGGTAGGAGTTAACCATCGCGCGCCCCCGACTTCCACACAAAGGTTGGCACTCTACAAATACCTCATGCTCTAACTTCGTCACATAGCGGTTCACCATACATGCATGATACGGGAATCACTAACCTTAACACAAGTATTCATAAATTTCATACTAACTCCACTAGCATGACTCTAATATCACTATCCTCATATCTCAAAACAATTATCAAGCATCCAACATCTCATTCTATTCAATGCACTTAGTGTGAAAATTTTCTACTACATTGACATTGGATGGTTATCACGTGAAGACTAGTTTCTTTAGCCTAAACACATTCCATGCTGTTTTAATAGACTCTCAAATAGATATAAGTGAAGCATGAGATTTCAACAATTTCTACAAAATATTATCACCACCGTGCTCTAAAAGATATAAGTGAAGCTCTAGAGCAAAAACTATTCAACTCAAAAGATATAAGTGAAGCACATAGAGTGTTCTAACAATTTCTAGGCCATATTTAACTCTCTCAAATAGGTGTGTACAGCAAGGATGATTGTGGCAAACTAACAAGCAAAGACTCAAATTATACAAGACGCTCCAAGCAAAACACATAACATGTTGCGAATAAAAATATAGCTCCAAGTATAGTTACCGATGGATGAAGACGAAAGAGGGGATGCCTTCCCGGGGCATCCCCAAGCTTAGGATTTTGATTATATTGAAATTACTTGGGGTGCAGTGGGCATCCCCAAGCTTAGGCCTTTTCTACTCCTTGTTCCATAGTCCATCAAAGCAATACTCAAAACTTGAAAACTTCACAACACAAAACTTAGACAAAAATTCTCGTGAGCTCCGTTAGTATAATAAAGCAAACCACTACTCAAAGGTACATCAATGAATTCATTCTTTGTTTATATTGGTGTTAAACCTACTGTACTCCAACTTCTCTATGGTTCATATCCTGCAATACTACTCATAGATGCATCGGAATAAGCAAACAACACACGAAAAACAGAATCTGTCAAAGACAGAACAGTCTGTAGTAATCTGCAGGGCTCGCCTACTTCTGGAACTTCAAAAAAATTAAAACTAAATTGGTAAATTTGCAAAATTTGTCTACCAATCATCTGCAAAAAGAATCAACTAAAAAGCACGCTCCAGTCCCATGACTACTTTAGCGAGCGCTAACGATTCTGTTTTTCACATCAAGATCATATAAACTTCACACAAGTCTTCCCAAAGGTTCTACTTGGCACAAACACTAAACAAAACATGAAACCACATCTAATCAGAGGCTAGATGCAATATTTATTCCCTAACAGCAAAAAAAACAACATAAAATTGGGTTGCCTCCCAACAAGCGCTATCATTTTACGCCCCTAGCTAGGCACGATACAAGATAGATCTAGGTATTGCCATCTTTGGAAGGCAATCCATAAGTGGCTCTCATGATAGATTCATATGGTAATTTGATTTTTTTTCTAGGAAAGTGTTCCATGCCTTTCCTTAATGGAAATTGGAATATAATATTTGCTTCCTTCATATCAATAATTGCACCAATCGTTCTAAGGAAAGATCTACCAAGAATAATAGGACATGAAGGATTGCAATCTATATCAAGAACAATGAAATCTACGGGCACATAATTCCTATTGGAAACAATAAGAACATCATTAATTCTTCCCATAGGTTTCTTAATAGTGGAATCCGCAAGATGCAAATTTAAAGAACAATCATCAAGTTCATGGAAACCCTAGCAAATCACACAAAGTTTTTTGGATAGTGGAGACACTAGCACCCAAATCACACAAAGCATAGCATTCATGATCTTTTATTTTAATTTTAATAGTAGGTTCCCACTCATCATACAGCTTTCTAGGTATAGAAACTTCCAACTCAAGTTTTTCTTCATAAGATTGCATCAAAGCATCAACTATATGTTTAGTGAAAGCTTTATTTTGACTATAAGCATGCGGAGAATTTAGTACGGATTGCAACAAGGAAATACAATCAATCAAAGAGCAATTATCATAATTGAATCCCTTGAAATCCAAAGTAGTGGGTTCATCACTATGCAAAGTTTTAATCTCTTGAGTCCCACTTTTAACAATTTTAGCATCAAGATCTAAAAACTCCAAATCATTGGGACACCTTAAAGCAGAATCATCTCCAATCCTATTCTCATCAAGATTAATACTAGAAAACAAGGATCTAATAGGAGACACATTAATAACTTTCAGATCTTCATCTTTATTTTTATGATAACTAGAAGAACACGATTTAATATAATCTTCTCTTTTAGCACACATTCTAGCGGTTCTTTCTTTGCATTCATCAATGTAAATTCTCATGGCTTTGGGAGACTCATTGATATCATGCTTAGGTGGGACAGATCTAAGTTTCAAAGAATCAACAACAAGAGTAATTCTATCCACACTTCTAGCCAATTCATCAACCTTAAGCAATTTCTCTTCAAGCATAGCATTGAAATTCTTTTGCGAGATCATAAACTCCTTAACACTAGTTTCAAATTCACAAGGCATCTTTCCATAAGAGTTGTTGTAGGAATTGCCATAATTATTAGAGGAATTACTAGGAAAAGGCCTAGGATTAAAATTACCTCTATAAGCATTGTTACCAAAATTATTCCTACCAACAAAATTCACATCCAAAGATTCATTGCTATTTTCAATCAAAGTGGACAAAGGCATATCATTAGGATCAGAAGAAGCACTCTTAGCGACAAATAATTTCATAAGTTCATCCATCTTTCCACTCAAAATAGTAATTTCTTCGATAGCATGCACTTTTTTACTAGTAGATCTTTCGGTGTGCCATTGATAATAATTAACCATAATATTATCTAGCTGTTTGGTAGCTTCTCCTAAGGTGGTTTCCATGAAAGTGCCTCCGGTAGCCGAATCTAAAAGATTTATAGAAGCAAAATTCAAGCCAGCATAAAAGTTTTGAATAATCATCCATAGATTCAAACCATGTGTAGGGCAATTACGCATCATCAATTTCATTCTCTCCCAAGCTTGTGCAACATGCTCATGATCTAGTTGCTTAAAAATCATAATATCATTTCTAAGAGAGATGATCTTAGTAGGAGGGAAATACTTAGAGATAAAAACATCTTCGCACTTATTCCACGAATCAATACTATTTCTAGGCAAAGAGGAAACCAAGTGTTAGCACGATCTCTAAATGAAAACGGAAATAACTTTAATTTAACAATATCGTTATCCGTATCCCTTTTCTTTTGCATATCACACAAATCAACAAAGTTGTTTAGATGGGTAGCGACATCTTCACTAGGAAGGCCGGAGAATTGATCTTTCATGACAAGATTCAACAAAGCAGCATTGATCTCACAAGATTCAGCATCGGTAATAGGAGCAATCGGAGTGCTAATAAAATCATTGTTGTTGGTATTGGAGAAGTCACACAATTTGTTATTGTTCTGAGCCATAGTGACAAGCAAGCAATCCAACACACACAAGCAAACAAGAAGCAAGCGAACGATAAACACACGGCGGAAGAAGGGCGAATAAAACGGCAAGGGTGGAGTGGGGGAGAGGAAAACGAGAGGCAAATAAATGTAATGTGAAGGATAAGGGTTTGTGATAGTTACTTGGTATATGACTTTTGCGTGAGCCTCCCCGGCAACGGCGCCAGAAATTCTTCTTGCTACCTCTTGAGCTTGCGTTGTATTCCCTCGAAGAGGAAAGGGAGATGCAGCATAGTAGCGTAAGTATTTCCCTCAGTTTTTGAGAACCAAGTTATCAATCCAGTAGGAGACCACGCGCGAGTCCCTCGCACCTGCACAAACAAATAAGAACTTCGCAGCCAACGCGATAAGGGGTTGTCAATCCCTTTACGGTCACTTACAAAAGTGAGATCTGATAGAGATGATAGTTTATATTTTTGGTATTTTTAGTTTAATAAAACAACAAATAAAAGTGGTAAAAGTAAAGTAGATGTATATTGATATGTTGAGAATAGACCCGGGGGCCATAGTTTTCTCTAGTGGCTTCTCTCATGATAGCGATATTCTATGATGGGTAAACAAATTTCTGTCGAGCAATTGATAGAAAAGCAAATAATTATGAGACTATCTAGGCATGATCATTGTATATAGGCATCACATCCGAGACAAGTAGACCGAAACGATTCTACATCTACTACTATTACTTCACACATCGACCGCTATCCAGCATGCATCTAGTGTATTGAGTTCATATGAACAGAGTAACGCCTTAAGCAAGATGACATGATGTAGAGGGATAAACTCAAGCAATATGATATAAACCCCATCTTTTTATCCTCGATGGCAACAATACAATATGTGCCTTGCTGCCCCTACTGTCACTGGGAAAGGACACCGCAAGATTGAACCCAAAGCCAAGCACTTCTCCCATTGCAAGAACTATAGATCTAGTAGGCCAAACCAAACCAATAATTCGAAGAGACTTGCAAGGATATTATGAGCACACATAAAAAGTTCAGAGAAGAACCAAATATCTTTCATAGATAACCTTGATCATAAACTCACAATTCATCGGATCTCGACAAACACCTCGCAACAAGAGATTACATCGAATTGATCTCCTCGAAGACCGAGGAGAACTTTTTATTGAGATCCAGAGAGAGAGAAGAAGCCATCTAGATACTAGCTATGGACCCAAAGGTCTATGGTAAACTACTCACAACTCATGGTGAGGGCGATGATGATGATGATGAAGGCCTCCGTGATGGATCCCCCTCTGGTGGAGCTCCGGAACAGGCTCCAAGATGGGATCTCCACGGGAATAGAAGCTACGATGGTGGAATTAGGGTTTTCTCTCTGTTCACGGAGTTTCTGGGGTACGTGGACTTATATAGGAAGAAGGAGGGCATCGAGTGACGCTCGAGTGGGCCTCGAGGCAGGGGGGCGCGCCCTGGGAAGGGGGGCACACCCCCCACCCTCGAGGGCCACTCGAGGCTCCCTTGACATGGTTCTCAAGTACCTCTGGCGTGATTTTCTCCAAAAATATTTCTCGCGAAGGTTTCATTCCGTTTGGACTCCGTTTGATATTCTTTTTCTGCAAAACCCTAAAATAGGCAAAAAACAGCAATCTGGACTGGGCCTTTGGGTTAGTTGGTTAGTCCCAAAAATGATATAAACGTGAATGATAAAGCCCATTAAACATCCAAGACTTTATAAATAATAGCATGGAACAATAAAAAATTATAGATACGTTGGAGACGTATCAGTGAATGGTCAATGAATCAAACATTATATCTCAGGTAATCCTATAAATGTTGAAACCAATGTTATTGAAACCGTAACCACGGAGGAATACATAAGGGACACTTTCCAGAATGATTCAGCCTCCGAAAAGGAAGAGGTATGTGATACGGTAAGTGAACCGACCCCAAAACAGCTCTAAAGGCAATTTTTCTCCGTTTTGGAATTTTTAGAAAAATAGAAAAATAAGTAGCAGTCCGGAAGAGACACGAGGCGTCCACGAGGGTGGACGGCGCCCCCCCCTGCCCAGGGCGCGCCCCCTGCCTCGTGGACACCCCATGTGCCTTCGGGACTCCGTTTTCTTGTGGCCTACTCCTTTTGGTCGGTTAAAATTCATTATATATACTCCCAAAGGTTTTGACTTCTGTATCACGCAAAAATCCTATGTTTTCGTTTCGAGCTGCTGTTTTTGACAGATCTAAATCATCATGGCGTCCTCCAACATCCCCAAGGACAAGTTCTTAGAGAAGATCATCAACCCCTACCTTGCGGAGGTGCTGCATCACCCTAAAACCATGGAGTTGCATGAGGGGGCGCTGCACATCCGTGATGTTGAGGGGCCGAGGAGGACCAGAAGCGTGGAGACAAGACTCAAAGCAATGGAGCAGCAAGTTTTCAAGTGCCAAGGTATTGTGGAACAAGGACTCAACGCCAACCACATGATGATCTCGGAGCTCGCCAATAACCTCAAGCTTGATTCAGGGATCTTCGGGGAAGCTATCTCCAATCTTCAAGAGAAGATCGAACACCTCCAAGCCCAGATCTATGACCTGCAAAACCAAAACTGTGAGTATGAATATAGATTCAAGAAGATGAGTTTGGCTGCAGATTTGACTATCCCGTAGACTCGATCATCCTTCTAAGATGGTGAACCCATGCCTTGGAAGGTGGACAACAAGCTTACATCATCAACAACTCCATCATCACCACCCCCGAAGAAGGAGACATAATCATATGGGTACGGGCACTCCCCTTGGCAACTGCCAAGCTTGGGGGAGTGACCCCGGTATCGTATCACCATAACTCCTATCTTTACCGTTTTACTTAGTTCGATCCTTTTGGTAGTATCTCGATCTAGTAGAGTAAAGTTAGCATGCTCTAGTTGTGAGATTTTGCTTTATGATCTTTACCCTTTGTAATCGAGTCCGTGATCTATATAATAAAGATTAGTGTTGAGTCAAGGGCTTGATTTCCTCACTTGGGTCATGTTAAAGAGAAAGAAAATATGAAAAGTATCAAAGAGATCATATTGATCTTATGGGAAGTAATGACTTCACAGATAAGAGTATGATGAATAAAAGTTGTTGGGAGTTGACAAACATAGTTTTGGTCATCGTTGCAATTAATAGGAAGTAATAAAAGAAGAGAGGCTTCACTTACAAATATACTATCTTGGACATCTTTTATGATTGTGAGCACTCATTAAAGTATGACATGCTAAAGAGTTGATGTTGGACAAGGATGACAACATAATGGATAATGTTTTCCTATATCCGAAATAAATTATATTGTCATGGATCATCCAACATGTTGAGCTTGCCTTTCCCCCTCATGCTAGCCAAAACTCCTCGCACTAAGTAGAGATACTACTTGTGCTTCCATATATCCTTAAACCCAGTTTTTCCATGAGAGTCCACCATACCCACCTATGGATTGAGAAAGATCCTTCCAAGCAAGTTGTCATGTTGCAAACTCTCTAAAATATGTATGATTTATTAGTGTGGGAGAAATTAGCTTTATACGATCTTGTGATATGGAAGTAATAAAAGCGACAGACTGCATAATAAAGGTCCTTATCACAAGTAGCAATATAAAGTGAAAGAAGTTCTTCTATGCTAAGACTTTGTGCATCCAACCATAAAAACACATGACAACCTCTGCTTCCCTCTGTGAAGGGCCTATCTATTATTCTTGCCTTACAAGAGGCAAGCACATTGTGTTGGAAGGATCCTGACATTTATACCCACTTGGATGTAAGTTTTCATGGTCTATTACTGTTGACATTACCCTTGAGGTAAAAGGTTGGGAGGCAACACCATAAGCCCCTATCTTTCTCCGTGTCCGATTAAAACTCCATAAACATAAGTATTGCGTGAGTGTGAGCAATTGTGAAAGACTATATGATGGTTGAGTATGTAGGCTTGCTAAAAAGCTCTTGTACCGACTCTTTCCGATGTTACAATAAATTGCAATTGCTTCAATGACCGAGATCAAAGTTTGTTAGTTTTCAGTGAAGTTTATGATTCATACTTGATATTGTGGATGAATTGTTACTTTAGCATAAGAATCATATGACAGTATATATATGTTGCTATTATGAGAATTATCATGATGCCCTCATGTGGACATATTTTTCGATATCGGTTTTCGCTTGAGGACAAGCGACATCTAAGCTTGGGGGAGTTGATACGTCCATCATGCTTATATGTTGATATTTATTGCAATATGGGCTGTTAATACTTGTTTTGTCACAATACTTATGCCTTTTCTCTCTTATTTTACAAGGTTTACATGAAGAGGGAGAATGCCGGCAGCTGGAATTCTGGGCTGGAAAAGGAGCAAACTCTGGAAACCTATTCTGCACAACTCCAAAAGCCCCGAAACTCCACAGAACTCCGTTTCGGAAAATATAAAAAATATCTGGCGAAAGAAGTTCACGAGGGGGGCCATCGGCTGTCCACGAGGGTGGGGGGTGCGCCCCCTGCCCAGGGCGCACCCCCCTGTCTCGTGGGCCCCCCGATGCTCATCTTCTCCTATATGAGGTGTTTTGACCTGGAAAAAAATCATAAGGAGGCTTTCGAGACCAGATGCCGCCGTCTCGAGGCGGAACCGAGGCGGAAACCAATCTAGGGCTCCGGCAGAGCTGTTTTGCCGGGGATACTTCCCTCTGGGAGGGGGAAATCATCACTGCCGTCATCACCAACAACTGTCCCATCTTGGGGAGGGCTATCTTCATCAACATCTACACCAGCACCATCTCCTCTCAAACCCTAGTTCATCTCTTGTATCCAATCTTTGTACCCAAACCTCAGATTGGTACCTGTGGGTTGCTAGTAGTGTTAATTACTCCTTGTATTTGATGCTAGTTGGTTTATTTGGTGGAAGATCATATGTTCAAATCCATTATGCATATTAATACCCCTCTGATCATGAACAATATTATGTCTTGTGAGTAGTTACTTTTGTTCCTGAGGACATGGGAGAAGTCTTGCTATTAGTAGTCATGTGAATTTGGTCTTCGTTCGATATTTTGATGAGATGTATGTTGTCTCTCCTCTAGTGGTTTCATGTGAACGTCGACTACATGACACTTCACCATTATTTGGGCCTAGAGGAAGGCATTGGGAAGTAGTAAGTAGATGATGGGTTGCTAGAGTGACAGAAGCTTAAACCCTAGTTTATGCGTTGCTTCGTAAGGGGTTGATTTGGATCCATATGTTTCAGGCTATGGTTAGGTTTACCTTAATACTCCCTCCGTCCCAAAATAAGTGACGTAAAAGTGACTCAACTTTGTACTAAAGTTAGTATAAAGTTGAGTCATTTTTAGTCACTTATTTTGGGACGGAGGGAGTACTTCTTTTGTAGTTGCGGATGCTTGCATTAGAGGTTAATCATAAGTGGGAGGCTTGTCCAAGTAAGGTGTAAGTGCATCTAGTGCCACCCCTAGTTGGTTTTGGAGTATTGACGACAAACCTGGTTGAGGGACTAATGTGTTTGTGAGAACTGCAGGATAACACAGGTAGTAGTCCCTCATTGATTCGGTTAACCTACCGGAGATGACCCCTAAAAATGTATGAAGACACTGATATCAGTGGTGGTATATGAAGATAATCATATTGAAGACTATGACATGAGAAGACATTGTGTGAAGACTATGGAAAGCGAAGACGTAGAAGTTTCATTGTTTCCTTTTCTTCTTTGTTGAGTCATAGGAACCACCGTACTGTTAAGTGGGGTCCAAGTGAACTAAGTCAGAGTGACTGAAGTGATGCTCAACCAAATCCTTTGTCTTCGAGCGAAGACTATGAGAGCAAATCTTATCCAGAGTCGGATGAGTCAGCTTTACTTGTAGCTCAAGTAAAGTTGCCGTGTGTGTTTGAAATCTGACCGTTGGAACACGTGTCAGTTCCTTAGTGCCCAGGGTCACTTCGGAAAAATCAGGCCGGGTTGCCCAGTGGCTATAAATAGCCCACCCTCTACACCATAAATTGGTGGCTGCTTAGAGTTATTGCACGGCTTTTGTCGTTTGAGAGCAACCCACCTCCGAAGCATTTGAGAGAGAAATCCTTGCGAGGACAAAGCCCAAACACCCAGAGCCAAAGAGTGTTAGGCATCACTGAAGTCTTTCTGTCTGTGTGACCTGAAGACTTATTACACTTGAGGACTGTGTTTCCTCCAGCCGGTTAGGCTTGTGTTCTGAGCATCCAAGAGTCATTGTGGATCGCCGGTGAACGAAGTCTGTGAAGGTTTGGAAGTCTACCTTGAAGACTTACCAGAGTGATTGGGCGAGGACTAAGTGTCCTTAGCTCAAGGGGAACAAGGTGAAGACGCGGTCTTCTGAGTTCAATCTCAGCCTCCCTAACCAGACGTACAGTTGTCACAGCAACTGGAACTGGTCTAACAAATCACTGTCTTCCCCGAGCTACTGGTTGTATCCTTTCCTTCCCTTTATCTATTGCTCTATGTTGTGAAGTCATTGCATGCTTGCCTTATCTGATTGACTTCACTGAGTATCTACTTGTTGTGATTGGCTTCATTCCTTCTTCCATCATGATCCCTACTGCCTAGCTGCTATTAGTCTTCGTGTTTTCACTTCATTGAATACATGACTATGGCTTATCTAGTGTAGTCCACTTTCCGCTGCATACTAATAGGATTGAGTTTATCTTTTGTCTTCGAAACTACCATGTTTTGAAGCATATCATAAAAATCGCCTATTCACCCCCCTCTAGTCGATATACTGCACTTTCAATTGGTATCAGAGCAAGGTACTCCCTTGTTCTATGTGATTCGGTTTAACCACCTGGAGTTTTAGTTATGTCGACCGCAGGAATGAAGACAGTGTCTTGCCCCATGTTTGACGGTCACGAGTATCCCAAGTGGAAGGCCATGATGAAGAAATGTCTAATGGCGATTAACAGTGAGCTGTGGACCGTCACTGAGATTGGTCTTACCGATCTATGCAAGAGGGCAGAAGCTGATGACATTCGCAAGTTCACTCTTCTCAATCTCACAGCGAAGGACGTCATCTGCTCCTGTCTGTCTCAATATCAGTTCAGGAACATCATGCATCTTGATCATGCGAAGCTTATCTGGGACCGTCTCTCTGAAGTCTATGAAGGTCATCGAACTCGTGATGATTCTGGGTTTGAGAAATTCAGGGAATCTCTCAAGACGATGACTTTCGATCCAGAACCATCATCCTCTACACCATGTCTTATTGCAAAAGGTGCCAAGGTAACCGAATGCTATTCATCTGAATCTAGTGATGATGAATCGAGTGATGAATTTGGACCCAGCTATGCCTAGCTTGCTTCCCTTGCCACTAAACAACAAATTGCTCTGGAAAAGGCTCAAAAAATGCTTAATAAGAGCAATGATATGTTGGGTGAAGAAATGGATCAATCGAAAAACTTAGCTGAAAGTCTTCAGAGGCTTCAGGCTAAGTTAACTACGCTTCAAAGTCTTCATAACACTCTCTTATCCGATCATGAAAAGCTAAGAGGATGTTATGAAGATCTTCAGAAGGAGCATGATTCATTACTTGCTCAACATGTCAGTGCTTCTCACGAAAAGTTTGAACCACCATGTCTAAAATGCATTGAGCGTGATAACGCTACATCTGTTGCTGAATGTTCTAATGCTGCCACTGTTGCAATATCTTCAACTACTGATGTGGTAACTAACCCCTCTACCGAGGATACCACTACTATTGCTGATGAAAATGCTAGGTTGAAGACTTTGCTTGAAACAGGGATGTACAAAAGCCTCAAAGGGCATCAGACTCTATGTGATGTCCTCAAAAGGCAGATACTGAACCGAAACCCTAGGAAAGAGGGTGTTGGGTTCGATAGGAAAATGAATGTTGATGGTTCATACTGGAAGCCTGACTGCCTAAGCAGTATCCCAAAACCACATGGGTTGCTGCAAAGGAACCTTCAGTGGATCCATCTACCTTATCTGGCTTCACTTGTGCTAATCCTGTTATCATTGATGAATCCTTTGATGCAAACTATAAACTGTTTAAGAATCAAAATGGTGAAGTGTTTGCCAGGTATATTGGTACTAACTGCAGGAACGGGCCACCTATGAAGAAGATCTGGGTACCCAAAGGTTGTCTTGAGAAGCTTCCAGCAAATATTATCATGACACCTCCTGGGATGAAGACAAACTCCAGACCAAAGGCTTCATATGGTCCTAAGGCTTCATACAGACAAAGGACTCACCCGAGTCACCCTAACGCGGATGTTTTGCAGGGAAACCATACTCAGATCCATGAATATGAGCGTGTTTCTTCAAACCGCTATATTCAAAAATCAAAGAATTTCTCTGCCTATTCTTATGAGTACTATTCTCCTCCTACAAGACTATTTGCTAGGGCTCCAAAGCCAAAATTCTCAGATGCTGCTCTTAGACTCATTGCTTCTAAGCCACCCCTGAAAATGTGGGTGGTTAAGAAGAACTAACTTTCTCTTGCAGGGAAAGGTCTCCAGCCGATAATCAAAGGCTTCTGATGCTATTGCTGGGGACCTAAAACACTTGTAGGGCACAAGATCAAATGCCCCAATGACTTACAGCTCATACTATTCATGAATCACTTGCTGAACATCTTATCAGTTCTAACCTGCGTCTAAGCTTTCATAATCCACTTATATGTCAAATGTTTATGCTTCATAATGGCTTTTGATGAAGCCTATCCTCCTAACTGCATTGTAGGGAGTGACACCAAAGTCTTCAGAATGGATTATGGATAGTGGATGCACAAATCATATGACTGGTGATCGAAATCATCTCATGGACTCAACCTTACGTCCATCTAACAAGAGTCACATCACATTTGCTGATACTGGTAAAAGCAAAGTGTTGGGTCTAGGTAGAGTTGCAATCTCAATAGATCAGCACATGGATAAAGTGATGCTTGTTGAATCTCTTGGCTTCAACTTAATGTTTGTCTCAATGCTTTGTGACTTAAACATGATTGTGATCTTTGGTAAATTTCGTTGCCTTGTACTAATGGAATCTAACAAGTCTTTAGTATTTGAAGGATACAGAAAAGGTGATCTATATATGGTAGATTTCTCAGCTGGACCGCAGATGGCCGTATGTCTTCTAGCAAAAGCTTCAGAGTGCTGGCTCTGGCATCGGAGGCTAGGACATGCTGGCATGAGGAACTTGCACACTCTCGCAAAGAAGCATGTCATAGGCATCGAGGAAGTCAAGTTCAAGAAAGATCATCTATGTGGTGCCTGTGAAGCTGGGAAGATGACTAGAGCCAAGCAGCCCTCGAAGACAATCATGACGACATCCAAACCCTTCGAGCTGCTTCACATGGACTTATTTGGCCCTACTCACTACTCCACATTCTCTACCACCGCCTGTCTCTATGGCTTCGTCATTGTTGATGATTATTCAAGATACACATGGGTGCACATAGTACTCTACAAGACTGAAGTGCAAGATGTCTTCAGACGCTTCGCCAACCGTGCCATGAACAACTATGGCATCAAGATCAAGCATATCAGAAGTGACAATGGCACTGAGTTCAAGAACACTGGCCTTGATCTTTATCTGGATGAAATGGGAATCACTCATGAATTCTCAGCCCCGTATACACCTCAGCAAAATGGGATTGTTGAGCGCAAGAACATAACTCTAATTGAGATGGCTCGAACGATGCTCGGTGAATACAAGACACCAAGAAGGTTCTGGCCCGAAGCGATTGATACTGCATGCCATATCATCAACCGTGTTTATCTTCACAAGCTTATGAAGAAAACATCCTATGAACTCCTCACTAGAAAGAAGCCTAACGTAAGTTACTTCAGAGTATTTGGAGCTAAGTGCTGGATCAAGGATCCTCATCACAAGTCAAAATTTGCACCCAAAGCACATGAAGGCTTCATGCTCGGATATGGAAAGGACTCACACTCCTACAGAGTCTTCAACATCTTTCTCTATAAAACTGTTGAAACTGTGGATGTGCGATTTGATGAGACAAATGGTTCACAAAGAGAGACCCTACCAAGTGTGCTAGATGAAGCTTCACCAAATGAATCTATCAAGCTAATGGGAACCGGTGAGATCATGCCCTCTGAAGCACAACCTGATGAGGAAATCATCATCTCTGCTCCAAATCAACCTGACGACAATGCTCAGCCCGAAGACAACACTCCTGACGATGACAATGTACAGCAAAGGCAAAATCTTCGTCCAGCTCATCCTCGTGTTGCAAATGAAGTACAAGTTGAGAAGATAATTGATAGCATAAATGCTCCTGGTCCACTTACTCGCTCAAGAGCAACACAGCTCGGAAATTTCTGTGGGCACTTTGCTTTTGTCTCAATATCTGAATCCAAGAAAGTTGCTGAAGCTTTTATGGAACCTAAATGGATTCAAGCAATGCAAGAAGAGCTTCAACAGTTTGAGATGAACAATGTATGGGAACTTGTCAAGCGTCCTGATCCTCGAAAGCACAACATAATAGGCACAAAATGGATCTATCGCAAAAAGCAAGATGAGCATGGTCAAGTGGTCAGAAACAAAGTTCGTCTCGTTGCTCAAGGATACACTCAAGTCGAAGGGATTGACTTCGATGAAACATTTGCTCCCGTGGCTAGGCTTGAAGCTATTCGTATACTGCTAGCCTATGCAAATCATCACACCATACTTCTATTTCAAATGGATGTAAAGAGTGCCTTTCTCAATGGAAGGATTGAAGAAGAAGTGTATGTTGCACAACCACCTGGCTTTGAAGATCCAAAACGTCCTGATATGGTATACAAGCTCAACAAGGCACTGTATGGCCTCAAACAAGCGCCTCGTGCGTGGTATGACACTCTCAAAGACTTCTTGATGAGCAAAGGCTTCAAACCTGGATCCCTAGACCCCACACTCTTCACGAAGACATATGATGATGAGCTATTTGTCTGCCAAATCTATGTGGACGACATTACCTTCGGCTGCACGGACAAGAAATACAGTGATGAGTTGGTCACATGATGCAAGAGCAATATCAAATGTCCATGATGGGTGAGCTGAAGTTCTTCCTTGGTCTTCAAATTCGTCAACAAAGCAACGACATCTTCATATCTCAAGAGAAGTACCTTAAAGATTGCCTGAAAAAGTTTGGAATGCAAGACTGCAAAGGGTACTCGACGCCAATGCCTGCTAAACATCATCTGGGTCCCGACGCCAATGGTAAAGAGTTTGATCAACAGGTATACCGCTCCATGATTGGTTCTTTGCTTTATTTATGTGCATCTAGGCCAGATACTATGCTTAGTGTTTGCATGTGTGCTCGATATCAAGCGGCACCAAAGGAGTCGCATCACTTAGCTGTGAAGCGAATACTTCGATATTTGACTTACACCCCGACACTAGGATTATGGTATCCAAAGGGCTCAGAGTTTGATCTAGTTGGATTTTCAGATGCTGATTATGTTGGTGACAAAGTTGATCGCAAGTCTACATCAGGCACATGTCACTTTCTAGGACGATCACTTGTCTGTTGGTCTTCAAAGAAGCAGAACTGTGTATCACTCTCCACTGCTGAATCTGAATACATTGCTGCTGGAGCTTGCTGCGCTCAGCTTCTCTGGATGAAGCAAACACTCAAGGACTATGGAGTCCATCTGAAGCACGTGCCACTCTACTGTGATAATGAAAGCGCTATCAAGATTGCCAACAACCCAGTTCAGCACTCGAAGACAAAGCACATTGAAATTCGTCATCACTTTCTCAGAGATCATGTCATAAAGGAAGATATTGATATCATACACGTCAACACTGAAGAGCAACTGGCAGATATCTTCACAAAGCCCTTGGATGAGAAAAGGTTTTGCAAGTTGCGGTGTGAGCTAAATATCTTAGAATCCTCAAATGTCCTATAATCAGGCACACATCCTAACACTTATGCATATTGATGACTTAGATGTGCAACACACGAAGTAAAGTATATCTTCAATCAATGAAGACTTACATTCTAAGTGTGAATACGTTAACATGGAATTTGACTTTGGAGCGCCACGATAATTGTGCGCCGTGTTTGGGTCTAATACTTCCTATACAGTGGGTAACGCCACCACCAAATTCTTGTTTGAAGTGTTTCTCGTGGCGTTACATTTGCAAACTCTTCGCACTTGGTTTATCTTCATATAGGACATATATATAGAGTTGTGTTCTGTCCTCAACAACGTTCACTTATAGCTATGTCTTCATATTTGAATCTTTTGGACTAAGTGAATGTGATCGGACCCTAACCTCTCTATGCTTTCTCATCTCACACTCTGTCTGTCCAAATCATATGCATTCTGTTGAAACTATCGAATATCTTCTCTGCGTCCTTGTCAGCAGAAGATATGGAGACAAACTTTAAATCTGATTTTAATGCTCCATCCTTTATGCCTGAAACCCAGAGAAGCCAGAATGACCACTCCGGCTGTCGTGGTGAACGTGGGATCGTGGGACAACTCCCAATGCGTTACATGACCGCCACGTGTCACTCGTACGTGAACCGTCAGGGGCACCTGCGTAATTGCGCTGTGCCGTCTCCCATGCCTATAAATGCACATCCCATCATGGTCAAAAGTTCTTCTACCACCTCTCCACCTCGACCAACCCTAGCGCCTCCGCTAGCTTTCGACGACGCCGGCGACGAAGCGCTTCGCTGCCGCAACCTCGTCGACGCCGTCCTCACGCCGCCCGCGGACATCTTCTACTCCATCGTCGCCGTAGCTGTCCTCCGTCGCCAAGTTAGGGCACGGAAGACCGAATTGCTGGGCATCCAACTCCTCTCCGTCTAAGCAGTTCATCGTGTGGTAAATAAAACTTGCCTTTTACCATCTTCTTGATCCATAAAGATTCATCTATTTTACCACAAGAGGTTTCTGCCTACTTAGATATATAGATCTATCGTGTCTGCATCTCATATCTTGCCTAGTACATTCACATATGCTTCAACCATAGTTAGATTCCTCACTTGTACCTATTCGTGGATTCTTACAAATCTGGAACCAACTCTCATGAGTGAATGTCTTCGCGCTATGAGGTCAAAGTCTTCAAAACTGTTTTAATCTTCAAAACTTCTGAGAATGCATATGACCTCTTCCCCTTCCCTCGCATCTCTAATGCTGTCACAGGTACATGTCCGTGGGAGAATCCATTGGTTCTCATAGTCTGCATTCATTTGCAGAATTTTTGCAGCGTCACATTCACTCCTTTGAAGACAGTTCCTGTCTGACCAGCAGACCGAAGCATTTGCCTGTTTTGAAGCCATTCAGTTTGAAGCCCTTCATGTCGAAGCAAATGGCATCTGACAAGACAGTTAGAAAGGGTGGCAGACAGCACCGTGGCAACACCTCCATTGATTTGCCTCCTGATCCCATTGAGATGTACAAGATTGATCCAGAGGAGGATTATAATTAGAGGAAGACACGAATCCAATGGATTCAAAGATACTGGGCTGAACAGTGGTTCAAGTACAGGTTCGTGACCCAAGAGTATGCTGAGAAGAACGTCATCAAGCATCCATGGGGGGATATCACCTATAAAAATCTCCCCCCCCAAGACTCGTGCTGAAGCCATTGCTCAAGGCTTCTATCCTTGCATGGTCAGAGGGCCTCAGCCTGCTGATGCTGATCCTAGCTCTCTGCTCTGGTGTCGCGACGACAATCTGTTCAAGCGAAATCTTCAATACGCCAAGAACTCGGCCAAAGAGAACAAGAATCATTGGGGATTAGACTTCAATCCTGGCCCCTCTGCGCCCCACGATGATGGCACGCGCGAAGCTGAACCAAACCTGGTTGGGCCCTTCTACAACTTAGAAGGCCTCATCAGTCACATCAGGGTTCAAGCGGCGGATGTGGATAAGCCTACGGCAGATGCTGATTCTGAAGAAGCGCCTGCATCGCCGAAGCCCAAGAAGATGAAATCAAAGGCTTCGAAGACCACTCCACCAATTGCTTCTAGAGTGAAGCCTCTGGCCACTGCTCCACCTGCACCAAGTGTGCAATCTGAGGAACACTCTCGTATCTCCAAGAGCAGACAGCTGAAGAAGAAGCCATCGCACAACCCTAGTCCAGCTCTCACTCCTGACGCTGTTCTGAAGACTACCAATGATGCCCTTGATATCTCAAGTGATGAAGATCTTGGTGACGATGCTCTGGAGCTACTGATCAAGAGCAAGTAAGTTGCTGAAATCTTCAATGATTTGCCGCTCTTTGACGTTGAAGTGCTCAATAACTTCATTGATGAATGGTTTGACACCCCCAACCTCAGCTTCGACGATCTTCAACTTCTAGTTGGCCTCAACGTCTCCTTCCATGGCGCCATTACTTCTGAGCTGGCTCTGGCTCAGAGAATTGTTGAGCTGAAGCAAAAGATCGACTATGAAAAGGCTCAGTTCAAGAAGCATGTGGACAAGCTCAGCGTACAAGAAATTCAAAACTTCAAGGTAATGATGCATGAGCTCAAGGAAGCCTTTCGCCAGAGGCGTGATGAAGCTAAAGGTTCTCGTGAGCAAATCAAGGACTTGGCTGCCAAATGCGTTCAAGCGTTCAATGAAGCTGAAAAGCGCAAGGCCCTTGGGCGTCCAGGCATTGACCCAAGAATGGCTGCCAAGAAAAAGAAGAAGCAACCTGTGCCCGAAGCTAAAGAATCAGGGCAGAAAATGCCTCGCATAGTCTTCCCTGCTAGCATGACTGGCACGAAGCCTAAGACAACCCCAACCGCTTCAAAGCTCAAGAAGACCAAGGTGGCTGAAGCTGAAGCTCGCAAGCGCAAGCAAACTACTAATGAAGCTCCACCCACCAAGAAGCGCAAAACCAAGAAGGATAAGGCTGCTTCCAAAGAGCCTATCTTTGTTGAGCCAATCTCAGTTGCTCGCCCTGCATCTGCCCAAAGAGAACGTCGAATGACTGTTCATGAGCCTGCTCCCACAAAGGCTGAAGACATTCCAGCTATTGACCCCACCACAGCTGAAGACATTGGTCCTCATGACAATGTTGATGATGATGAAGTCCTTCCTCAGATCGAGTACAACGTTGAATCTTCGCCTATTCTTACGAACATCGAACACATCAGCATTGGTCGTCCATTGACGCCAATTGCACAGGATGACTCGTGGGCTGATCACCCACAGGATACACCAGCCACACCTCAGCCAACTCAAGACACCAGTTCGGTGCTTGAAGATGAAGACTTTGAGGCCCAACAACTTCCATCCCCTCAGGCGTCGCCAGCTTTTCTCAGGCTTCGCAAAGGACCAAGGCCTCAAGTCGTCGCCCCAAGTGTTCCAGAAGGAGTAGAGCAACCATCTGTACCTGACACTGCTCCTATTGTGAACCCCTCAGAATCTGAAGCCAAAGCGGCTGAAGATATTCCGGCTGCATCAGCCGAAGAAGAACCACCCCAAGCGGAAGATGAACATACTGCCACACCCCTGTTCTCGAGGAGAATGTGTCCGACCCTCCAGCTCCAGAAGTGGAGGTTACAAATTTAGAGGCTGCCACCACCAACACTAAAGCCAATGACGTGGTCATGGCTAAAGCTAATGTGGCAACTAAAGACATAGTGGCGCCTGAAGTGACTGCGCCCGAAGCCAGTGCTGCGCCTGAAGCCCATGCTGCACCTGACGCAAATCTGCAGCTTGAAGATAATGCCTCTGCTCCTTTTCCGCCTCCACGGCCCCATACCATTGAGCAAGCATACAACAAAGATGATTAGCTTGTTACTGTCCGGTGGCCCATTCTGACTCCACCACCTACCACTGGACCGCATGCTGCTGGTCCTCAGTTTGATCATCATGTTGAGCACAGGCCCCAAGTTCAGAAGCCTAAGACAAGACTGCCAAGGTTTCCAGGTATTGCAACCTCTCAAGGGTCATTCAATGCCAATAGCTTCACTGCGCACAACACCTTCTTTGACAGCGCCAAGAACCCATATTCCAAGCCAAGAATATCATCAGATAGGTTCTGGAGCCATCAGCAGCGCAGCTACTACTCAAGAGTACTCTATGATCAAGGGCGCATTTTCCCTCATATGCGTCTTGACACTGAAGCTATTGCTGGTCTGCCTTGCCTGGAGGAAGCTCTTGACTGCTTCCGTGATGCTGGCCTGCTGCTAGGTGGCTTCTCACCCCTCATTGGTTACCCCAAGTGGAAGGTTTGAGATGCAGTGTAGCAGAAGTTTTCCCTTGGTAATACCAAGGATCGATTTCCCAGAGACTCCCAGTTTCAACAAGAAGGTGTCAACTGCTAACGGCGCCAGATATTAGCAATCAACATGGACCTGCACACAGATACAAATAACTTTGCTCCCAACGAGTACAGAGAGGTTGTCAATCCCTCCGGCCTTGTAGTTTACAAAGGATCAAACGCAAGTGATAATAGTGATAGATATTGCAATAGTAAGTAAATAGTGGAAAAGTAAATAGCGGATGTGATCAATGATGGTAATATGGACCGGAGTCTCATGATGTTCACTAGTGATGTCTCTCTCCCAAAAGACGATAAAACTGCTATGTGAGGTAAACGAATTACAGCTGGGCAATTGACAGGACCATGTGCGCAAACCAATGCTGACTACATTGCAAGAAAGGTAGAGGTTCAAAGCATGGGCGGTACGCCAAAGTAAGTAGACCAAAATCCATCAATATCTACTACTAATCATCCACCTTGAGATATCTATCCAGAACATCTCGCTGGTATTAAGTTGCGAGCCCCACCCATAGTGTAAACTCAAAGCAACAGACAACTGCATTAAAAGAACTTTGCGTAAAGTAAACAATCCTTGCACCTACGGGCACAAGCACCGTTGTTTTCCCCCTTGTGGCAACAGCACATCCCCTAGATTCATGTTTCTGTCACTCAAGCTAGTCATCGAGGGGCATGAACCCACAATCAAGCATAACGTTCCCTCTTGGAGTCACTACCTACTACTTGGCCAAAACAATAAATAACAACGGAGAACATGCAAGAATTACTTACGAACATAAACATAAAAGAGGTGAATCAAATATATTACTCAAACACAATCTGAACATAATCTCATAATCCATCGGATCCCAGCAAACTCATCATAGCAACAGCATAAGTATTACATATGTGCCTCGATCATGTAGGGCAGCTCACGAGGACTAATTAGTGAAGCACAAGAACGGGAGGAGAACATCACATAGCTACTGGTCATGGACCCATGGTCCAAGGGAGACTACTCACAACTTATCCGGGAGGCGTCCATGGTGGTGGAGAAGCTCCCGGTGGTGATCCTCCCCTCCGACAGGGTGCCGGGAAGAGTTCTCCTGGTGCTCCCGATCTTGGAAGCGGCGGCGGCGGCGGAACAGAGATGAGATCGCGAAAAAGAGTTCTTGTCTCGAGGGTTTCGGGAGACGCTTTAAATATATGCCAAAGGGGGGCATCGGAGGAGCCTCGGGGGGCCCAGGCGCCCCCCCGGCGCGGCCCAGGGGGGGGGGGTGGGGGGGCGCCGCCAGGGCGCCTGGAGCCCTGGTGCCCCCCCGGCTGTCCTTCGGGCGCACGGTAGTTTCTGGAACGCTGATTTTTTATATTATTTTTCTGGATTTTTCCTGGCAGTTCTCGTAATGTGAAAACCTGAAATACAAAAACAGCCGAAAACAAAAACTGGCACTGGGGTGCACTGAGTTAATAGGTTAGTCCAAATATGATCAAAAGTGTATGGAAGTGTATAAATATCATAGCAATATCACCCAAAAGAGGCATGGAGCAAGCAGAAATTATAGATACGTTTTGGACGTATCAACATCCCCAAGCTTAATTCCTGCTCGTCCTCGAGTAGGTAAATGATAACAAGAATAATTTCTGTGGTGACATGCTATTAACCATATAGGACTTATTCATAGTCATATGACCAAAGCTTACTGAGATAATGAACCTGTAGTAATTAAGTTGCCTCATGAGAAAATCACAAAGAACTGGAAGTTTTACAATATGATACTAAAACATCAAATAGATTTGCAATGAACATGATGTGCAAATATGATAAAGTGATATCTAGCTTGCCCCCTTTAGTGAAGCAAAACATAAATGTAGGGGCACCTTCAAGGTTTAAGTGATGACTAGATACAATGATTTCAAAATAAACGATATCACAATCATGCAAAAGACAATGCTACTTTGGGACAATGCACATTACACTCAGAATGACAATCATGCTCTCAGTAGTTGGTGCTTTGAAGAAAGAAGGTGGAGACTCAACATAAAAGTAAAAGAATGGCCCTTCGCAGAGGGAAGCAGGGATTACTCATGTGCTAGAGCTTTTTATTTTGAAAACATAGAAACAATTTTGTCAATGGTAGTAGTACTTCATATGTGTTATGCATAAGACATCCTATAAGTTGCAAGCCTCATGCATCGAATACCAATAGTGCTCGCACCTTGTCCTAATTAGCTCGGATTTCCATAGGTTATCATTGCATTACATATGTTTCAACCAAGTGTCACAAAGGGGTACCTCTATGTCACCTGTACAAAGGTCCAAGGAGATAGATCGTATTTGATTTCTCGTTTTTGATAGATCTCAACTTGAGGACATCCATACCGGGACAACATAGAAAATAGATAATGGACTCCTCTTTAATGCTTAAGCATATTCTCATAAGAGATTGAGGATTAATGTCCAAGCTAAAACTTCCACCATGATACATGGCTTTGGTTGGCGGCCCAATGTTCTTCTCTAAAAATATGCATACTCAAACCACTCAACCCATGGCAAATCACCCTTACTTCAGACAAGACGAACATGCATAGCAACTCACATGATATTCAACAAAAGTGTAACAGTTGATGGCGTCCCCAGAAACATGGTTACCGCTCAGCAAGCAACTTATAAGAAATAAGATACATAAGCAACATATTCTTTACCACAATAGTTTTTAAGCTACTTTCCCATGAGCTATGTATTGCAAAAACTGAAGGTTTTAAAGGTAGCCCATGTAAATTTACTTGGAGTGGCGGTGAAATACCACATATAGGTAGGTATGGTGGACTCATATGGCATAACTGGTTTAAAAGGATGTGGATGCACAAGCAGTCAGTCCGCTTAGTACAGGTGGAGGTTAGAAAAAGACTGGGAGCGACCAACTAAGAGAGCAATGACGGTCATAATCATGCAGAGCGACAAAGCAACATTGAATCAGGCATGGAAGTTATATCGCTACTCAGAAATAAAAGATCATCAAGGCTTGACAGACTTTCTTTACAGTCTTAAATATGCGTGAGCATACGCCAAGTCAATCAAAATAAATTCTTGAGGGAAGATATTACTAAACCATACCACATCATAGGTAAACAAATCATGTTGGTACTCCAATAACACTTTGGGAATCCCCCAGCTATTTGAGACTAACCATAAGAAAACCTGAACTACTAAGAGCCATTATGCACATAGCATCTTTATCATTGACATATTAACCAATGCAACGGAAGCAAACTCTCTTAATAAGATAAGCATGATAGATAAAGAGAGTTCAAGCAACCAACTAAACAAAAGCTCTTTGAAAAGATAAGCATGAATACTAAGAGCAGAGCATGATAGTAGCTATTAAAAGACAAAGAACACACACAATAAAGATAGTCATGAAAATTCTATGTTATGTTCTAGGTAGAAGTGGAGCGTGTTTCTCTCCCACATAAAGAACGCTGAGTTCCGACTCGTTATGAAAAGCTAAAGAAAATTAAATGCAAGACGCTCCAAGCATAGCACATAACACATGAAGTGATTAAAATATAGTGGAACGAAAGACGAACTGATAATGTTGATGGAGAAGGGGATGCACGGGGGCATCCCCAAGCTTAGACGCTTGAGTCTCCTTGAATATTTCTTGGGGGTGCACGGGGGCATCCCCAAGCTTGAGCGCTTGACACTCCTGAATCTTTTTATCATCTTCCCTCGCACACTTTAAAACTCCCTTCATACATAACTCATCATAATCTGATTAGCGAGGTTAGTAACCATAATAAAATAATTATACCTTCCTGGAAATAAAGATATTCTTGAAGTTCTACTGTTTCTCAAGATTGCCAAAAGGTTTTTGCAAAGAAAAATCAAGCTCTTGGTTTGCAAAATGAAGGAAAGGCAAAACAGGACAGAATATGTGAAAAACAGAATAGCAGGTAGTAAATGATTCGTTCGGGGCACTTCTGCAACTCAAATCAAAAAACTCAGAACAGACGCACGAAAGACAATTATATAGAGAACGCTGTCGAAAAAATTTAGACCAAAAAGATGATCTGGTGATTTTATACGAATTTTTCTATCCAAGGACAGAATCTGTTTCCTGGACAGCACCTCACAACTTTTGAACTTTCTAGCAATCAGAGGCTATACTTGGCACAAAATTGAAAAGCAAAGATACAATGATGATGCTATAGTAGTAAGCAACATCAAGACACAACAAAAATAAAATAAATATTTTATTCATGTGGGCTGCCTCCCAAAAGCGCTTTCTTTTATGCCTTTAAGCTAGGCGTAATGCATAGAGATCAAGTTTTATCAAGAGTAAAAGAATAGCTAGCCCGTACAACGGACTCAAAAGGTAACTTGATCTTCTTTCGAGGGAAGTGTTCCATCCCTTTCTTGAGAGGAAACTGAAATTTTATATTACCCTATTTCATGTCAATGATAGCACCAACGGTGCGCAAAAAGGGACGTCCCAAAATAATTGGACAAGAAGGATCACATTCAATATCCATAATAGTGAAATCAACGGGAACATAGTTGTCATTGACAATGATAAGAACATCGTTGATCCTCCCCAAAGGTTTCTTTATGGAAGAATCAACGAGACGAACACCAAAAGAACAAGAATCATAAGGTTTCAATTTAAGCATATCATATATTCTTTTGGGCATAACAGAGGTACTAGCTCCAACATCACATAATGCATAGCAAGAGAAGTCATTCAATTTAATTTTTATCATAGGATCCCAACCATCTTCTAGCTTTCTAGGTATGGAGGCTTCTACTCTAAGTTTCTCCTCCCTAGCTTTGATAAGAGCATTAGTGATATGCTCTGTGAAGGCAAGGTTAAGCGTGATAGTGCGGGGATCTCTAGACATCTTGTGAAGGAAATCAATAACTTCGGTAAGAGTGCAATTATCAAAATCAAGGTCCCTAGCATCAAGTAAAGTGGTAGTGGTGTCCTTAAGGTTCACTTGTTTGGTAGTTTCTATAGTCATAGCATCACCATTAATAGGTCCATCGGGACCAAGAGTACATTGGGTGCTAAGAGTTTGGATATCCTCAACAACTTGGATAGTAGCAACAGTGTGGTGGGTAGGAAGGCTCTTAATTCTATCCTCTTCCTCCCTTTCTCTAGCCCATCTTTCTTTAAGTTTAGCCATCATCCTAATATTTTCATTAATTTGCACTTGAGTAGCATTAATAGGAGTGACCTTCCTCTCCTCAAGAGGAGAAGTTTTAATTTTTAGCAATTCTATCTCATTGGCTAAGTGGTCTACCTTCAAAGAGAGATCATCTAGTTTATGTAGTTTTTCTTCTACACTCTTATTAAAGGCTTTTTGGGTAGTGATGAAATCTTTAAGCATCTAGGATTGTTACCAAAGTTACTCCTATAAGCATTGTTATTAAAATTGTTTCTAGAGATAAAATTCACATCTACTTGTTCTTGAGCAATCAAAGAATTTAAAGGAACATCACGAGGATCAACAGAGGATTGCTTCGAAAGTAGAGACATGATCAAGTCAAGTTTTTCATTTAGGGAGGAAATCTCCTCGACAGAGTTTACCTTCCTACCTGTTGGAGCGCGTTTGGTGTGCCATTGGGAATAATTGGTCATCATCTCATCGAGAAGCCTTGTGGCAGCACCAAGTGTAGTTGACATAAAGGTTCCTCCCGCGGCCGAATCTAACAAGTTCCGCGAGGTAAAGTTCAAGCCTGCATAAAAAGTTTGGATAACCATCCAAGTAGTCAAACCATGAGTAGGGAAGTTCTTGATAAGAGATTTCATACGTTCCCAAGCTTGGGCAACGTGTTCATTATCCAATTGTTTAAAATTCATTATGTTACTTCTCAGTTGGATAATTTTAGCAGGTGGATAGTATTTTCCGATAAAAGCATCTTTGCACTTGTCCCATGAATCTATGCTGTTTCTAGGCAAAGACTGAAACCAAATTTTAGCTCCTCCTCTCAAGGAGAAAGGAAAAAGCTTAAGCTTAACAATATTACCATCTATTTCTTGGTACTTTTGCATATCACAAAGTTCAACAAAGTTGTTCAAGTGTAAAGCATCATCATCTCCAGCACCGGAGAATTGATCTTTCATGACTAAGTTCAGTAAAGCAGGTTTAATTTCATACGAAGGTGCTGAAGTGGCAGGTGTAGTGATAGGTGTGCTGATAAAGTCATCGTTGTTGTGACTAGTGAAGTCACACAACTTGGTGTTCTCGGTGGAACCCATAGTAGCAAGCAAGCAAGATAACTATTTTTGTGATTTTCAATAAAAAGGTACTAAAGCAAAAACTGAAAGGTAAAGTAACAAGACTAAAAGCAAAGGTAAAAGATAGCGTGCAACTCCCCTATCTTGAAGAGTGGAGTCCCCGGCAACGGCGCCAGAAATTGCTTTGCTAGGTGGCTTCTCACCCCTCGTTGGTTACCCCAAGTGGAAGGTTTGAGATGCAGTGTAGCAAAAGTTTTCCCTTGGTAATACCAAGGATCGATTTCCCAGAGACTCCGAGTTTCAACAAGAAGGTGTCAACTGCTAACGGCGCCAGATATTAGAAATCAACGTGGACCTGCACACAGATACAAATAACTTTCCTCCCAACGAGTACAGAGAGGTTGTCAATCCCTCCGGCCTTGTAGTTTACAAAGGATCAAACGCAAGTGATAATAGTGATAGATATTGCAATAGTAAGTAAATAGCGGATGTGATCAATGATGGTAATATGGACCAGAGTCTCATGATGTTCACTAGTGATGTCTCTCTCCCAAAAGATGATAAAACTGCTATGTGAGGTAAACGAATTACAGCTGGGCAATTGACAGGACCATGTGCGCAAACCAATGCTGACTACATTGCAAGAAAGGTAGAGGTTCAAAGCATGGGCGGTACGCCAAAGTAAGTAGACCAAAATCCATCAATATCTACTACTAATCATCCACCTTGAGATATCTATCCAGAACATCTCGCTGGTATTAAGTTGCGAGCCCCACCCATAGTGTAAACTCAAAGCAACAGACAACTGCATTAAAAGAACTTTGCGTAAAGTGAACAATCCTTGCACCCGCGGGCACAAACACCGTTGTTTTCCCCCTTGTGGCAACAGCACATCCCCTAGACTCATGTTTCTGTCACTCAAGCTAGTCATCGAGGGGCATGAACCCACAATCAAGCATAACGTTCCCTCTTGGAGTCACTACCTACTACTTGGCCAAAGCAATAAATAACAACGGAGAACATGCAAGAATTACTTACGAACATAAACATAAAAGAGGTGAATCAAATATATTACTCAAACACAATCTGAACATAATCTCATAATCCATCGGATCCCAGCAAACTCATCATAGCAACAGCATAAGGATTACATATGTGCCTCGATCATGTAGGGCAGCTCACAAGGACTAATTAGTGAAGCACAAGAACGGGAGGAGAACATCACATAGCTACTGGTCATGGACCCATGGTCCAAGGGAGACTAATCACAACTCATCCGGGAGGCGTCCATGGTGGTGGAGAAGCTCCCGGTGATGATCCTCCCCTCCGGCAGGGTGCCGGGAAGAGTTCTCTTGGTGCTCTCGATCTTGGAAGCGGCGACGGCGGCGGAACAGAGATGCGATCGCGAAAAAGAGTTCTTGTCTCGAGGGTTTCGGGAGACGCTTTAAATATATGCCAAAGGGGGGCATCGGAGGAGCCTCGGGGGGCCCAGGCGCCCCCCCGGCGCGGCCAGGGGGGGCGCCGCCAGGGCACCTGGAGCCCTGGTGCCCCCCCCGGCTGTCCTTCGGGCGCACGGTAGTTTCTGGAACGCTGATTTTTTATATAATTTTTCTGGATTTTTCCTGGCAGTTCTCATAATGTGAAAACCTGAAATACAAAAACAGCCGAAAACAGAAACTGGCACTGGGGTGCACTGAGTTAATAGGTTAGTCCAAATATGATCAAAAGTGTATGGAACTGTATAAATATCATAGCAATATCACCCAAAAGAGGCATGGAGCAAGCAGAAATTATAGATACGTTTTGGACGTATCACCTGCTCAATTTTGTAACACACAAAGAGCATTGGAATGAAGAGCTGCTTCTGCAATTCTATGCAACCCTCCACATTCGAGGCTACAGCAGGGATCCGAAGACATGGGTCCTTGAGTGGATGACACGCAATGTCCATCATGAAGCTAAAACTTTTGATCTCATTGAGCTTACTAGCCTGCCCACTCCAGGAGATCTGTATGAACCTGGCTGTCAATTGCACAATGAAGCCTTGGAGAGTATATTTCAGAAGCGCCAGCCCAACATGAGCCAAATGCTAAGCATGATGAAGCCTCTTCCAAGTGATGTTGAATATCCTAAGGAATTCTTTGTTGAAGACCTAGAGTACCTGCCGCGCACCATCTATCATATCATCAGGCGTACTTGTAGGATCGAAAGTAGGTCTAGAGGGGGGGTGATTAGACTACTTGACAAAATAAAAAATCTGCCTTTAGATCATGCAATGTTTTTGGCAGTTTCACAATTAAGATCAACACAAGTATCACCCTACACATGCAATTCTAGAGTATATGCAGCGGAAAGTAAATTGCACATGTAAAAGAGAGGTGGAGAAGATCAAACGCAGTTTGGTGACACGAAGATTTTTGTCGTGGTTCCGATAGGTGGTGCTATCGTACATCCACGTTGATGGAGACTTCAACCCACGGAGGGTAACGGCTGCGCGAGTCCACGGAGGGCTCCACCCACGAAGGGTCCACGAAGAAGCAACCTTGTCTATTCCATCACGGCCTACGCCCACGGAGGACTAGCCTTACTCGGGGTAGATCTTCACGAAGTAGGCGATCTCCTTGCCCTTACAAACTTCTTGGTTCAACTCCACATCTCAAACACGGAGGCTCCCAAGCGACACCTAACCAATCTAGGAGGCACCACCCCCCAAAAGGTAATAGACGGTGTTGATGATGATGAACTCCTTGCTCTTGTGCTTCAGATGATAATCTCCCCAACACTCAACTCTCTTCTCTGATATGGGTGTGGTGGAAGAAGGGTTTGAGTGGAAAGCAACTTGGGAAGGCTAGAAATCAAGTTTCATATGGTAGGAATGGAATGGCTTGATCTCAACACAAGGGTAGGTGGTTCACTTCTCAGAAAGTGTATGGTAGAAGTGGTGGTACTTTCTGATGGCTCTCCTCACGAATGAGGAGGGGGTGGAGGGGTATATATAGCCTCCACACAAAATCCAACCGTTACACACACATTTGACCAATCTCGGTGAGACCGAAGTTAAAACTCGGTCAGACCGAAAGTTCAAATATAGTGAACGTTGGGATTTTCGGTGGGACCGAAAATACCATCTCGGTGTGTCCGAAGTGAGTCAAAGGTTAGGGTTTGCCATCTCGGTGTGACCGAAAACAACAACTCGGATATTCCGAAATGCTGTCAATTGGTTACAGAAGGTTGGCAGTCCATTTTCGGTGAGACCGAAACTCAGAATCGGATGGACCGAGAAATTAGGGTTTGGGGAAATAACTGAAGTGGTTCATCTCGGTGGGACTGAGTTTGCAGAATCGGTTTGTCCGAGATTACTTATGAGTGTGTTGATAAGTGAAGAGTGCTGATAGTTGAGGGAGCTAGATCACCAAGCACTTGAGCAACAAGAACATTAACACAACCTCATCCCCTTTTAATAGTATTGGCTTTTCCTATGGACTCAATGTGATCTTTGATCACTAAACCAAAAGTAGAGTCTTGAGCTTTTGCCAATGCTTGTCTTAGCATTTTGAGGGGTCCACTTCTTCAGACATTTCCATACCCATATCATCGAACTTTTCTGAAATGATTCTCAAGTAAATATTAGTTCAATGATATATATGTTGTTATTAATTACCAAAACCACCCGGGGATTAGTTGCACTTTCAATCTCCCCCTTTTTGGTAATTGATGACAACATATAGATCAAAGCTTCGACAAAAGATATAATCAAGGAATAATATCGTCGCTTTGAGAAGTATGTGATAAACAAGAGCTCCCCCTAAATTTGTGCATTATTTAAAATTTGCGTTTGAATGCAAATGCACAATCGATTAGGATTATGGGTCACTCTTCCATGTCACATACATCTTGGTGGAGCGCACAAAATGATAAGAATGAGTAACATGCACTCAATCACCAAGACAAGAGTAAATAGCCATACACTAAGGAATAGCATATGATAAGCAATAAGCACACATTAAAGCATAGTATGACTAAGCACTCATTAAGGTAGCATCAACCGTAGTAGCAAACACACTTAAAGTTTCAGGAACCAAAAGAAACCAATGTATCTCAAAGAAAACCGGCAAAAGAACGAAAGACGAAAGAGCACTCTCTCTCTCGAAGCCCTATGATCTATAACAATTTCTCCCCCTTTGGCAACAAGTTACCAAAAAGTTCGAAAAGGTATAGAGCTAAGCGTCACTGCGGGCTCTGCTGGCGGCTCCCGTCTGGGTAGATGTCGGTGTAGAGATAGCTGCATCGGCGAAGACCTCTGCTGATGTCTGCGGTGGAGGAGTGGATGCTGGAGCTGGAGGAACTGCTGAAGCTGTAGCTGGTGCTGAAGTGGTAGCCCTGGAGTCTGTCACTGGGATAGCTGCAGATCTGGATCCTCTGGGAATCTGAGCAGTCTGGCGATGAGAGTCCTGGACTAGATCATCCTGCATAAGCTCTGCTCTCTCCTGCCTTGTCTCCTCCATGTCTGCCTCAAGCTTGTTGACAGACACCTGAATCTCAGTCAGCTTCACGTCCAGAGCGTGGATCTTGTCCTCGACAATCCTCTCACGGCTCTCCTGAGATTGCTCAATGCTGGCCAGGCGTTGTTCAATCCTCTGGGTAGCTTCAAGAATTTGTTCTCCAAAGCTCTTTGGCTTAGCTGCTGCTGCTGCTGCCTCTTTGTCAGCTTTAGCCTTCTTCGCAGCTTCGATTTTGGCTTGTCCTTCAACTGAGGTAGGATCCTCTTCATCCATCACAACTACGTTGTCCTCATGCTCTGGTTGCAGTGGCAAGTGCTTCCTATCCAACATGAATTTGCCCGTGCCAAACTTGGCGTTGATGAGCATCTGTATCTGCGGTGCAAACCCACACGACCTCTTCTGGTCAGCTGCAGTCCTCTTAATGGTCTCTACCATCAAGTCCATTACCTTAAAAGGTGCCTTCTCATCGAGAATGTGCAGCATGTTGATAGAATAGCCTCGTATCATCCGGTGGTCTCCAGACTTAGGCATCAAAGTATGCCTCAGAATAGTGTTAGTGGTGGTCAGACCTGCCTGGAGATAATACACTGAGCCGAGCTTCCATCCTTCCAAATCAGCAGCTGGGATCTCCTTGTACATATTCTTCATGGAATCATGACTCTTCTTAGGAATCCCATAGACATCAATGTCGTCCTCTCTCTGCACTGGAGCGTTCAGAAGTTCTGCCCATTCTTCAACAGTCGAAGAAAACCTTTGACCTTCAGTCATCCAGGTGATCTTGCCATCAGGGTAGAAGTGGGCTGTGGCATAGAACTGCATGATCATCTCGTCATTCCAGGCTGTCAGCTCTTGACCCACAAAGTCAGCAACTCCACATGCAGTAAAGCTCTCATGCACATGGGGAAAGAAGTCCCGGTGCTCTTCACTGTCAATATACTTCCAGTCAACATACCTGGTGTCAGCAACAATGGGCTTCTTATCCATTAGCACGGTCTCATAGAAATCCTGCTGCTCTCTGGTGTGGAATCTGGGGTCCACAACAGTCCTTCTCCTTACAGCATATGGATCAGATTGTCTCCATAGCCTGAGACCTTTGTCCTTCCTTGCCTTCATGTCCTCAGCTTGAGGATGAGCATCATTGTGAAGTGGCAACTTGGGACGGAGCTTAAGCAACACATGCTCTTCATCTGATTCAGACGGTGGCATCTCACCTTTGTTCTTCTCAGAAGCTGGAATGCTTCTGGTTGTTCTCTTGGGCTTGGCTGGAGCTGCCTTGACTGGAGCAGGCTTCTTGGGCTTAGAAGAGGCTTGAGCCCGAATAGCATCACCCATGAACTTAGCTTTCTGAGGAGGAGGCTGGGGTGCTTCTTCTTCTTCTTCTTCTGCAGCATCAACATGAGGTTCAGCATATACTACCCTCTTCCTTTTGGAAGTCTTCTTCACCTTGCTTGGAGCAGGCTCTTCCAAGTTGAGCTTCTTAGCAACTGCTGACTGCTTCACTTTGCTTGTGCCTTTCCTTGGCTGCTGCCCTTGGTGCTCTTTGGCAACCACATTCCTCTTGGGCTTGGAGGTAACTTCCTCAGCAACAAAGTCAGAGTCCTCATCATCAGAAGTTCTCTTCTTCCTGGTTCTGGTGGCTGCAGGAGGCAAACCACTAGGGGTGCTCCTCTCACCATCATCACTAGAGCTGCTCGCAGGACTTGTATCTGCCTCTGGAATTTCTGCAAACGGTGATTCAGACCTGTTCTGGCTGTCACTGACATCTGACATGGCTGAAAAACCTGTGAAAAGATAAGGTATAGGCAGAGTAGAAGAGTTATCACAACTGCAGAATTTTTGCAAAAAAATGAGTTCAAAACTTAGTTTTGAGTTTTCACAGAATGTATTTCGGTCAAACCGATTTCAGGTTTCGGTGCAACCGAAGTACTCAACAGAAACCTACACACCACTTTCGGTCAGACCGAAATGGGCTTCGGTCCTACCGAAAACTTAGGGTTTCACTGAAACTACTTTTCGGTCGTTCCGATTGGCACAACTCGGTTAAACCGAATTACGCAGTGCAATGGCCAGAGGCCAAATCGGTCATTCCGAGTTTCAAAAATCGGCTTCACCGAGATGCATTCCGTGGAAACCTAAACCTAAGAATTTTCCTCGAAACTAGAAGATCTGAACTATTGTATAGGGAACATATCAAACGTGGATTGAATCATGGCAACCTATCGTGCAAGAATCGGAAGTGGAGCACGAAAAGGGATCGGGACACACCCTAACTTGGTGGTGTCCCTCTACGGCGGCAACGGTGGAGATGATTACCGTTGACGGCGGCGGAGACCTGCGGCGAGGGCGCACAGGCGACGAAGGCGACGATCCGTAGACCAGGGCGGCGGCAACAGGGGTCTTGGGGGCAAACGGTTTGAAGAAAGAAATCGCGCGCAGCCCCTCAGGTATATATAACCCCATGCTGTCGGTGGGACCGAGTTGAAAAACTCGGTGTCACCGAGATGTATAACTGATGTGCAGTTACACATATCGGTCAGACCGAGAGTTTGAACTCGGTTTCACCGAGATGAAACCTAGATCAGTCTAAGCGTTTCGGTTGGACCGAGATTGAGAAACCGGCCAGACCGAAATGGACTTAGAAGGTTTTGGAAGTCAGCCTTAGACGAATCGGTGGTTCCGAGTGCTCCTCACTCGGACTGTCCGAAAAAGACTTGTTCAAAGTTGTGATATGAGCATGAATAGAATTTTGAGACGAGAAAGCATAGATAGCTAGGGAAGGTGCTTAGGCATTCTTGTCCATCCATTTTGCCAGAAAAAATCGAAACAATCAAAACAACAAATGGATGTCCTTGAATGGATTAAATCATGCATTCAACATGCTCACACAATAAGATAGCAACTGAAATATGTGTCAAACATGCACAACCAATCACTCTAGCTACTAGCACACAGTTTGTCGATGACTAGGTCATCTATATATGAGTATATTGACTTAGGAGCCAAATGAGAACATTTGATCATAGGTCATACTCATCGTTTAAGCACAAGTGGGGTTACCACTTTTACATAAAGCATTTATGTGTTCACATCATTTGGAGATGCTTTAGCTCACTGTTTAGAGCAAAGCTCCCCCTAGATGTGAGAACCCCTTTTAAAGGGTCAAACTAACCTTGGGTTGTCGTAGAAGACTTCATGTAGATGTTGAAGATGTGGATGCTCAATGTTGATGTAGATCATCAAGAGTTGGGAGCAATCCTTTGGATTAGGGCACTTTCAATACCTACATGGGTTAGTCCCACAAGGAACAAACAAGAATATCCATAGACATAGAGTGAAGTACACAAAAGATGATGTCCATGAAAGCAATGATTACCTTGTCCCTTGACTTACCAACAAGAGGGTTTGTGACTCCATGAACTAGTGCATGATGTGGAAGTTGATTGCACAAGTTCTTGCCAAAATGAATATGAGTGAAGTTTGTTGGCGGAGTCACCCTCAAGAACCTACTAGTTCTTCTTCTTTGGGATCCACATCATCTTGATGGGAATCCTTGGTGTTGTAGTTGATCTTGACGAAGTAGAACTTGATGTGTCCTTGGGAACCCACTTGACCATGGCTTGAGGTGCTTCAATGAATGCATCAATCTCCTCTTGAAGCTTGTCCTTGGCCTTTAGCTTGTGGTCTTGTGGTGGAAGGTCATCTTGAGCTTGTTCCACATTGGAAGAAGTAGGATCATACTTCTCCTTTTGTGAGACAAACTGTGGAGTAGGGTATTGACCTTCTTCCCACTCAACACCTTCGGCGTTGAACTTTCGCTCAAAACCAATCCCTTGATTCTTCCGGTGTCTTCCTTGTTTGCGAACAATCTCCTCAAAGTTCTTGCTTCCGGCAAGACTCTTGTAGACACCTTTCTCTATGATTTCCTTCAATAAGCTATTTTCTTGCTCAAGTGTAACTTGGCTTGAAACATTGTTAGTGGAATCAAGAGAACTACTAGAAGCAACAATATTGGATTTAACATTGTTATTGTTACTACTAGAGGAAGAATTTTTCTTATGCTTGTCATGCTTAGTCTTAATAGGTGGCAAGAAATTAGACAAGAGAAGTCGTTTGGCAAGATATGAAGAACTCTTCTTTCGAAGATCGTCATTGATCGCTTTTAGAAACTCATGCTCATGTTCTTGCTCTAGAGTGAAGTACACAAGAGATGATGTCCATGAAAGCAATGATTACCTTGTCCCTTGACTTACCAACAAGAGGGTTTGTGACTCCATGAACTAGTGCATGATGTGGAAGTTGATTGCACAAGTTCTTGCCAAAATGAATATGAGTGAAGTTTGTTGGCGGAGTCACCCTCAAGAACCTACTAGTTCTTCTTCTTTGGGATCCACATCATCTTGATGGGAATCCTTGGTGTTGTAGTTGAGCTTGACGAAGTAGAACTTGATGTGTCCTTGGGAACCCACTTGACCATGGCTTGAGGTGCTTCAATGAATGCATCAATCTCCTCTTGAAGCTTGTCCTTGGCCTTTAGCTTGTGGTCTTGTGGTGGAAGGTCATCTTGAGCTTGTTCCACATTGGAAGAAGTAGGATCATACTTCTCCTTTTGTGAGACAAACTGTGGAGTAGGGTATTGACCTTCTTCCCACTCAACACCTTCGGCGTTGAACTTTCGCTCAAAACCAATCCCTTGATTCTTCCGGTGTCTTCCTTGTTTGCGAACAATCTCCTCAAAGTTCTTGTTTCCGGCAAGACTCTTGTAGACACCTTTCTCTATGATTTCCTTCAATAAGCTATTTTCTTGCTCAAGTGTAACTTGGCTTGAAACATTGTTAGTGGAATCAAGAGAACTACTAGAAGCAACAATATTGGATTTAACATTGTTATTGTTACTACTAGAGGAAGAATTTTTCTTATGCTTGTCATGCCTAGTCTTAATAGGTGGCAAGAAATTAGACAAGAGAAGTCGTTTGGCAAGATATGAAGAACTCTTCTTTCGAAGATCGTCATTGATTGCTTTTAGAAACTCATGTTCTTGCTCTAGAGTGAGCTTCTCGAAGCGTAGCTTCTCATGAGATCTTAGGAGCTCTCTATGATCTTCTTGAGTTGTTTCATGAGCTAACTTAAGAGTGTTTAGTTCTTTAGTTAGACGCTCAATCTCCTTCATAGCATTGTCATTCGACTCTTCTCGACTATAAAGACTACTAGCATTTTCATCATTACTAAGCTCACTAGATTTATCATGCAAGAGCTCATCTTCACCAAGCAAGTCATCCTCATCACTATCAAAGTCAATGAATTCAGGGTGTGTTACCTTGGGGCCTTTAGCCATGAAGCATCTTCCAATTCCCTCATTTGGTGAATCAAATAAGTCGTAGGAGTTGGAGTTGGAGGATACGAGTGCAAGGCCGGCAACACCTTCATCTTGACTATAGTCGGACTCGGAGTGATAGCTTCCATCGGATTGATTGTCGGAGTCGGAGCCGGAGACCCATTCACCTACATGAGCTTGATGTCTTCTTCTTGTGTAGCTCCTTGATGACTTGTCTTTCCTTTCTGAATCCTTGCTTCTCCGAGAGGGTCTTCGTTCATAACGATCATCTCTACTCCTTCTCTCTCTCCGAGGTGACTCATCTCTTGCTCTTCTTCTTGGAGATTCTTCTCTTCTCTTGTGGGGAGCCGTACACTCATTTGAGAAGTGTCCGGGTCTTCCACAATTGTAGCAGTTTCGATCACGACTAGAAGATCTCTTTTCATCATATGATCTAGACTTTGAGCTTCTTTCTTTGCCTCTATTCTTGTAGAACTTGTTGAAGTTCTTGACCATTAGGCTTATCTCTTCATTGGAAATTAGCTTGTCACTTAAGGTAGTAGGAGCATCACTTGTAGCTTTGTAAGCACCACTTGACTTATTGTGAAGCTCTTCCTTATCCTTAAGTGTCATCTCATGAGCAACAATTCTTCCAATGACTTCAGTTGGCTTGAGAGTCTTGTAGTTTGGCATCATTTGGATCAAAGTGCACACGGTGTCATACTTTCCATCCAAAGCTCTGAGAATCTTCTTAATGATGAATCGGTCGGTCATTTCTTCGCTTCCTAAGCCAGCAATCTCATTTGTGATGAGAGCAAGCCTAGAGTACATTTCAGCGACTCCTTCACCATCCTTCATCTTGAACTTGTCAAGTTGACCTTGAAGAATATCTAGCTTTGATTCCTTCACAGATTCAGTACCTTCGTGCATTTCAACCAAAGTATCCCAAATCTCTTTAGCATTCTCAAGACGGCTGATTTTGTTGAACTCTTCGGGACACAAAGCGTTGAAGAGAATGTCACAAGCTTGAGCATTGTTTTGCAACATCCGCAACTCTTCGGGTGTAGCTTCGCGATCCGGAACTTTTCCTTCTTCAAAGAAATCACCTTGCATACCAACACAAATAATGCCCCATGCGGCTGGGTTATGACCAAGAATATGCATTTTCATTTTATGCTTCCAACTAGCAAAATTTGTACCATCAAAGTAAGGACCTCTACGATAATTACCCTCACTAGACGCCATACTCTCCTAGGTTGTGAAACCAAGCTTATGGAGTCCAATGCAATGGAAACCAAGGCAATGGAGACCAAAGCTCTGATACCACTTGTAGGATCGAAAGTAGGTCTAGAGGGGGGTGATTAGACTACTTGACAATATAAAAAATCTGCCTTTAGATCATGCAATGTTTTTGGCAGTTTCACAATTAAGATCAACACAAGTATCACCCTACACATGCAATTCTAGAGTATATGCAGCGGAAAGTAAATTGCACATGTAAAAGAGAGGTGGAGAAGATCAAACGTAGTTTGGTGACACGAAGATTTTTGTCGTGGTTCCGATAGGTGGTGCTATCGTACATCCACGTTGATGGAGACTTCAACCCACGGAGGGTAACGGCTGCGCGAGTCCACGGAGGGCTCCACCCACGAAGGGTCCACGAAGAAGCAACCTTGTCTATTCCATCACGGCCTACGCCCACGGAGGACTAGCCTTACTCGGGGTAGATCTTCACGAAGTAGGCGATCTCCTTGCCCTTACAAACTTCTTGGTTCAACTCCACATCTCAAAGACGGAGGCTCCCAAGCGACACCTAACCAATCTAGGAGGCACCACCCCCCAAAAGGTAATAGACGGTGTTGATGATGATGAACTCCTTGCTCTTGTGCTTCAGATGATAATCTCCCCAACACTCAACTCTCTTCTCTGATATGGCTGTGGTGGAAGAAGGGTTTGAGTGGAAGGCAACTTGGGAAGGCTAGAAATCAAGTTTCATATGGTAGGAATGGAATGGCTTGATCTCAACACAAGGGTAGGTGGTTCACTTCTCAGAAAGTGTATGGTAGAAGTGGTGGTACTTTCTGATGGCTCTCCTCACGAATGAGGAGGGGGTGGAGGGGTATATATAGCCTCCACACAAAATCCAACCGTTACACACACATTTGACCAATCTCGGTGAGACCGAAGTTAAAACTCGGTCAGACCGAAAGTTCAAATATAGTGAACGTTGGGATTTTCGGTGGGACCGAAAATACCATCTCGGTGTGTCCGAAGTGAGTCAAAGGTTAGGGTTTGCCATCTCGGTGTGACCGAAAACAACAACTCGGATATTCCGAAATGCTGTCAATTGGTTACAGAAGGTTGGCAGTCCATTTTCGGTGAGACCGAAACTCAGAATCGGATGGACCGAGAAATTAGGGTTTGGGGAAATAACTGAAGTGGTTCATCTCGGTGGGACTGAGTTTGCAGAATCGGTTTGTCCGAGATTACTTATGAGTGTGTTGATAAGTGAAGAGTGCTGATAGTTGAGGGAGCTAGATCACCAAGCACTTGAGCAACAAGAACATTAACACAACCTCATCCCCTTTTAATAGTATTGGCTTTTCCTATGGACTCAATGTGATCTTTGATCACTAAACCAAAAGTAGAGTCTTGAGCTTTTGCCAATGCTTGTCTTAGCATTTTGAGGGGTCCACTTCTTCAGACATTTCCATACCCATATCATCGAACTTTTCTGAAATGATTCTCAAGTAAATATTAGTTCAATGATATATATGTTGTTATTAATTACCAAAACCACCCGGGGATTAGTTGCACTTTCAGTACTCTATGGCCCATCAAAGGATATTCTTCATCAGCCAAGCTTGAAGGCACTATGAAGACTTTGGTCTTCTATATCTTCAATGGCATCAGCTTCAATGCTCAAGATTTCTTCACTAGGCAAATGGCTATGTCTGGGTGTGATCTATTTGGTCTGAAATTCTATGCCCCTTGGATTATGCGCCTCATCAAGCTGCATTCAGCTGTCACCTATCAGCCCTCTGCTCGCAACCATCACATCTTCTTGCCTAAGGTTGATATGTCAGCTGAAGCTATCTACCAAGAGCCTGCCAAAGAGCCTGTCAGTCTTCACAACGCTGATCACCAGAGCTTCACTCAGCAGATTGAAGGAGTTCCAGCAGTCTCACGCATTTATCCTCTGGCTGGCCGTACTCGTCTACCTCGACACGCTGAAACCGAAGCCACTGAGAGCACCATCGCCCAAAGGCCTCAGAAGCGATCTCGTGTCCTGAATAACCGAGAGCTTCAGGTTGCCCTTCATCAGAAACATGATAAGCATCACCTCTGGCTAAAGCGTCAGATGCAAAGCCTCTTGGTGGATGTCAATCACATTCACAATTTTGCCACCAAGAATGCCTTTGTTGGTCATGAAACCTGTCGGAGATCTTGGAAGAGTTTGACCTTGCTGAGTGCTGAAGCGGATCTTCAAGACGATGGCTTCACAGAGAGATTTAAGTTTGACCACACTCCTCCAAGGACTGCTGTTATCCGTCGAACTCCATCTCTTGAAGATTCTGAATACTCCTCCTCCGCTGCAACAATTGACGCCAGGGTGATCGATGATCAAGATGATGCTACCTCACCTCCTCCTACTTCAGCGCGCATCGACACTGCACCAACTACTTCTGCACCGCCAAACACCAACACCGACCCTGCATCATCTCCTGTTCCAACTGGGAACGAGTAGAGGCTCTATGTCTTCAAACCTTTTTGGTCCTTACTGACAAAAGGGGGAGAAGCATATGAGTTGATAGTCTTCAAGCGGGTCCATATGGGCGGGTGCTTTATAATTTGCCTAGTGTTTACAACTCTCATTTTGCTACATTTGGTTCTTTGAGTTGTAACACTTAAACTGATGGTCGTCTGCTACATTTTTATGCTACTCTGTAATGCGATGATAAATTCCGCATCTGCTATCTTATATTCCGCACTTAGTCATTATTGCAGACATCCATTTTTTCATTATGCATGTCATTATCTTCAACATATTAATTGTGCATGATGAATTGTCTTCATAAGTTGCAGAGGATCTCCAGAAGTACAACCTGCCATGTGCATTTGCATTCAAAGGCAAATCAACTATATGCACATCTTCAGGGGGAGCCTTTTGCTACTTATGAAGACAATACCTTTATCCTTTACAATTTCACATATCTCTATCCCCGTTGAAAACTTGAACCAGTTTGTCATCAATCACCAAAAAGGGGGAGATTGCAAGTGCATCTAGTGCCACCCCTAGTTGGTTTTGGAGTATTGACGACAAACCTGGTTGAGGGACTAATGTGTTTGTGAGAATTGCAGGATAACACAGGTAGTAGTCCCTCATTGATTCGGTTAACCTGCCGGAGATGACCCCTAAAAATGTATGAAGACATTGATATCAGTGGTGGTATATGAAGATAATCATATTGAAGACTATGACATGAGAAGACATTGTGTGAAGACTATGGAAAGCGAAGACGTAGAAGTTTCGTTGTTTCCTTTTCTTCTTTGTTGAGTCATAGGAACCACCGTACTATTAAGTCGGGTCCAAGTGAACTAAGTCAGAGTGACTGAAGTGATGCTCAACCAAATCCATGTCTTCGAGCGAAGACTATGAGAGCAAATCTTATCCAGAGTCGGATGAGTCAGCTTTACTTGTAGCTCAAGTAAAGTTGCCGTGTGTGTTTGAAATCTGACCGTTGGAACACGTGTCAGTTCCGTAGTGACCCAGGGTCACTTCGAACAAATCAGGTCGGGTTGCCCAGTGGCTATAAATAGCCCACCCCCTACACCATAAATTGGTGGCTGCTCAGAGTTATTGCACGGCTTTTGTCGTTTGAGAGCAACCCACCTCCGAAGCATTTGAGAGAGAAATCCTTGCGAGGACAAAGCCCAAACACCCAGAGCCAAAGAGTGTTAGGCATCACTGAAGTCTTTCTGTCTGTGTGACCTGAAGACTTATTACACTTGAGGACTGTGTTTCCTCCAGCCGGTTAGGCGTCGCGTTCTGAGCATCCAAGAGTCATTGTGGATTGCCGGTGAACGAAGTCTGTGAAGGTTTGGAAGTCTACCTTGAAGACTTACCAGAGTGATTGGGTGAGGACTAGGTGTCCTTAGCTCAAGGGGAACAAGGTGAAGACGCGGTCTTCTGAGTTCAATCTCAGCCTCCCTAACCAGACGTACAGTTGTCACAGCAACTGGAACTGGTCTAACAAATCACTGTCTTCCCCGAGCTACTGGTTCTATCCTTTCCTTCCCTTTACTTACTGCTCTATGTTGTGAAGTCATTGCATGCTTGCCTTATCTGATTGACTTCACTGAGTATTTACTTGTTGTGATTGGCTTCATTCCTTCTTCCATCATGATCCCTACTGCCTAGCTGCTATTAGTCTTCGTGCTTTCACTTCATTGAATACATGACTATGGCTTATCTAGTGTAGTCCACTTTCCGCTGCATACTAATAGGATTGAGTTTATCTTTTGTCTTCGAAACTACCATGTTTTGAAGCATATCATAAAAATCGCCTATTCACCCCCCTCTAGTCGATATACTGCACTTTCATAAGGGCAGAACCCAAGCACCGATCCACACACATACCAAATTATCAAAGTACCGAACGCGAATCAGATGATTGTGATGAAAACTAGCTTGACGATAATTCCCATGTGTCCTCGGAAGCGCTTTCCTTTATATAAGAGTTTGTCCAGGCTTGTCCTTTGCTACAAAAAGGATTGGGCCACCTTTCTACACCTTATTTACTTTTACCTTTTGTTACTTGGTACCAATTACCTTATCACAAAACTATCTGTTGCCTATAATTTCAGTGCTTGCAGAAAATACCTTACTGAAAACTGCCTATCATTTCCTTCTGCTCCTCGTTGGGTTCGACACTCTTACTTATCGAAAGGACTACAATATATCCCCTACACTTGTGGGTCATCAGGGGGTCGTCGGTGGGCCCATGAGATAGGGGGGAGCGCCCCATCAGGGCGCGCCCCCACCCTCGTGGACAGCAGGTGACCCCCCTCATGAACTTCTTTCGCCAGATATTTTCGTATTTTCTGAAACGAAGTTCTTTGGAGTTTCGGGGCTTTTGGAGTTGTGCAGAATAGGTTTCCAGAGTTTGCTCCTTTTCCAGCCCAGAATTCCAGCTGCCGGCATTCTCCATCTTCATGTAAAACTTGTAAAATAAGAGAGAAAAGGCATAAGTATTGTGACATAACGTGTAATAACAGCCCATAATGCAATAAGTATCAACATATAAGCATGATGCAAAATGGACGTATCAACTCACCCAAGCTTAGACCTCGCTTGTGCTCAAGCGAAAGCCGGTATCTAAAAATATGTCCACATGTTTAGAGATAGGGGTGTCGATAAAAACAAAATACGGACATGAGGGCATCATGATCATTCTCATAACAGCAACATATAATATATATATATATATATATATATATATATATATATATATATATATATATATATATATATATATATATATATGGTGGGTCTATTCTCATAACACCCCTTAAGACCTTATTCTCATAACAAAAACCTTATTCTCATAACACCCCCACTTAAATAGGTTTCTAGCGCGGAGCGCCCCGAGGACAGCAACCACTGCCCCGCCTCCTACCCCCGCGCTGCCGCCCCGCCTCCTTCCCCCAGCACCGTCGCGCCGGCTCCTACCCTGATGCAGTGCGGTTTTCTTGTGCAGTTCGGAAGCGCAAAAAAACGCTCGCTGCCATTATTCGTCGGTCGCA
>LR738713.1:633267622-633315033 GCA_902687465.1 Secale cereale | reverse complement strand
GTATATTGCACGCATAATTCCAATAAACGGTTAAAAAACTAGAGCAAAAAAGGTACCGAAAAAACAACACGTACAATTTTTTCAAACATGCAGTTTACCGTTTTCAAAATTGCTCTTAAACCGTGCGGAATCTCCAAAAGTGTTCAACATGACGAAGTTGCGTCTAATCCATAGCTTTTAAACGGTATATTACACGCATAATTCCGATAAACGATAAAAAAAAACTAGAGCAAAAAAGGTACCGAAAAAACAACACGTACAATTTTTTCAAACATGCAGTTCACCATTTTCAAAACTGCTCTTAAACCGTGCGGAATCTCGAAAAGTGTTCAACATGGCGAAGTTGCGTCTACTCCATAGCTTTTCAACGGTATATTACACACATAATTCCGATAAACGGTTAAAAAACTAGAGCAAAAATGGTACCGAAAAAACAACACGTACAGTTTTTTCAAACATGCAGTTCACCGTTTTCAAAACTGCTCTTAAACCGTGCGGAATCTCGAAAAGTGTTCAACATGGAGAAGTTGCGTCTACTCCATAGCTTTTCAACGATATATTACACGCATAATTCCGATAAACGGTTAAAAACTAGAGCAAAAAAGGTACCGAAAAAACAACACGGTACAGTTTTTTCAAACATGTAGTTCACTGGTCTCTGTGTTGCAATATCTGTGCAGTTCGGAAGCGCAAAAAACACTCGCTGCCATTATTCGTCGATCGCACCGTTTTCAAAACTGCTCTTAAACCGTGCGGAATCTCGAAAAAGTGTTCAACATGGCGAAGTTGCGTCTACTCCATAGCTTTTCAAACACGCAAAAAACGCTCGCTACCATTATTCGTCGGTCGCACCGTTTTCAAAACTGCTCTTAAACCGTGCGGAATCTCGAAAAGTGTTCAACATGACGAAGTTGTGTCTACTCCATAGCTTTTCAACAGTATATTACATGCATAATTCCGATAAACGGTTTAAAAAACTAGAGCAAAAAATGCACCGAAAAAACAACACGTAGAGTTTTTTCAAACATGCAGTTCACCGGTCTCTGTGTTGCAGTATCTGTGCAGTTCAGAAGCGCAAAAAACGCGTCGATTTGGGTGTCGCGAAAAACAGAGTTTCCGCGTTTTTGTAATTTCAAAACTGCTCTTAAATCGTAATGAATTAGAGGGGGTGTTTGTCGGGGAAACTGATCGCCCACGAACTCCTATGGGACCGGAGCCCCTTTTCGGTACGGCAAGGGGGCGGAGGATGCACAAAGAGCGGATCGAGGCGAGCACGCGAGCAGTTTACCCAGGTTCGGGCCGCACGGATGCGTAAAACCCTACTCCTGCTTTGGTTTGTTATTGAGTTCTTGGCTCAGGAGCGAGAGGAGCAACAGTACACTCTAACCGCTAACCGAACCGAGCGTGGAGAATGATCGATGATCGGAACCCCCTCTACGTTGCGCATGGGCCTCCTTTTATAGGTCAAAGGGGTCACCGACAGGTGGCAACGCAGTCGAGGGTAAAAGTGTAAAAAGAGTGGTAGTTGGAACAGTGTTTGCATAGTGCTCTATACCTAACTCTGACGGCAGGGGACAAGGGCATTGAATGCCCGTCGCCGTCGCCCCAAACAGTGCAAAAAGTGACTGTCAGCGTGCCACCGTCCGCCACGACGGTGGCCATGTCATCGCCGCTTGCCACCGTGTTCCCCTGGCTGCACAGCCTTCCGCCACGTGCGCCTGGAAGGGTCCCAGGGCGACACGTGGGTGGATGCGCTGGAGCGTGGGTACTGAGTGGAAGCTTGCCGCGGCAAGCGCCTTGCCGCGGTGGCTATCTTTGTCGCTTCTGGGAGCTTGTCGCTCACCGGTCCTTGCCGGGACGCGTGGCGCGTCGCGGCAAGCTTCTTGATATGCCTCGGATGGCTTTCCCAGCAAGCTCCTCTTACCGGGGTCTTGTGTCTTGAGTGGTTCTGTGCCTTGAGTGGCCTTCCCGGCAAGATCCTCTTGCCGGGGCCTTGTCATTTTGACTCAAATACTCTGTTCTTGAATGGCTCCAAGGGAACCACGGAGGATCTTGGCGGTCGCCTGGCTAGCCCTGCCACGGGACGCTGCAACTGCCCGTGCACAAGTTCGGGATACTAAGGTACCCCTACTTTAGTACACCGACAGGAGCCCCCGGGCCTGGGCCATACACGGTGCCGAGCGCTGTTGGGCCAGGCCCAAAATAGTGCACGAGCACGCGCGGCCTGCGGCACGCCGTATCCCACTCCGTATCCACCACGCCCTCCCCTAACGGCACGCGTCAATCGCGGCGTCGTGGGAGAGATCGTGGCCTGATTCTTTAATGGGAAATCCGGAACGTCCCTCTTCCCCCCTTGAAAGCAGGGGAAACAGGGGCAGTTCCTTCCATTCGCCCGTTGCTCTTCAACCCTCAGAAACCCCCGCCGCTCCCCTCCTCCCCGAAGGTCGAAAGAGAGCAGCGCTCCGCCTCCTCCGCCGCCACCAGCACCACCAGTGCCGTCGACCTCCCCCGCCGTCCCCGCCATGGCGCCGAAAGGCGAGAAGGCGAAAGCCGCGAAGTCCGCCGAGGCGCTGCGGCTAGCAGCAATGCAGAAGAAGATGGCGGTTTTCCCGCCAAAGCTTGACGCGGAGGAGCTGAGGGATACCTTTTACCTCTTCTGGTCGAGGGAGACGAAGGCGCATCCGCGCACCAAGGTACTCCCCGCCGTAGCCCGCAAGATGTTCCCGACCGGCTACAACTTCTTTGCTCTGTTCTTCTACTGCGGGCTCTGCCCGCCCTATTCTGAGTTCTTCTGCGACATTATGAATACCTACGGGTTTCATCTCCTTGACTTCACCCCCAATGCCGTCTTGACCATGGCCGTTTTCGCACATCTGTGCGAAAACTTTGTCGGAGTCTACCCCAACGTAGCTCTTTTCCGCTATTACTTCACGCCCCGAGTCGAGGCGGGGTCGCCTCTGTCTGGCGGAATCTCTTGGATCTCGAGGACGCACAAGAAGGAAGCCTATCTAGAAGGGGAGCTCCGCGGCAAGTGGGATGAGTGGAGAGCCAACTGGTGTTGGATTGTAGAGGATGACCCGCAACCATTCACTTCCCGGCGCCAAGCCCGAGTAGTACGCGGCAACGACTGGAGCGACTTGGCCCCGGAGAACAGCAGACTGAAGATCGCCACCACCCGGATCCTTCGCCTCCGGCACGCCAAGCTTACCGTGGGCGCAGTTGGAGCAGACTTTCTCCGCCGCCGAATCGCCCCCTTGCAGGAGAGGAAGAGGGCTGCTTGGGAGTTCGAGAACGCGGCAGATATCATGAGGCTGCGCCTGGGCCTCAATTGGAATTTCACTGTCCTGGAGCTCAACGCGATGCTCCAGGCGTTGTTCAAGTACGATTCCGCCCATCCTGAGTGGTTTGCGCTGCCGTCGGGCGTAGTTCCGTTGTGCAACAGCTCGTCGCTCAGCGCCATCCGTGCAGTGATGCCGCTGTGCGATTCCCACGGGATCGACCCCACTTGGCAAGAACCTTCCGACGAAGCTGTGCAGACATTCTTCGACAACTTGGTGGAACAGCCAGTCGATCTCGACGAGAAGAAAGGCCTCACCCGTGACACCACCGACCAGGAGATGGCATACATTGCCACCAGACTGGAAGAGGCAGCGGCAGCCAGGGCCGCGGGTGAGTTTGGGTATACTGTGGAGGAGGCGGAGGCAGCGGAGGCGACAAGACTTGCCGAGGAGGAAGAGCTCCGCAAAGCGGGGATGCTTGCCGGGCCGATTGCCGGGACAAGCGAGCCCACCGAGCAGGGTGTCGAGTCGAGCGGGCCCGCCGAGCAGGGTGCCGGGTCAAGCGAGCCTGCCGAAGACTCGAGCGGCTCGCTGGAGATCGGCTCCTCCTCCTCATCCTCGGGCAGCTCGCCGCCACCAGCAAGTCCTCCAGCTCCGACAAGAAGACGCCTTCGCAAGGCCGCAGACGCGATGGGGCGGCAGGCGGGCCAGCAGCCGCAGCGCCGAGCGGCGCGCGCCACCGCGACAAGCAGGGCCGCCAAGGGAGTGCCTCGTGCTCTAGCGGCAACTGGAGCGGGATCTTCCCGGACTAGTGCCCCTGCTCCCGCCGCCCCTCGTGCTTCGGCGGCAACCGGAGCGGGGTCTTCTCAGACCACCGTCCCTGCTCCCGCCAAGTGGCTGAGGGACCCCACTCCTCCGCCTCCTCGCGCCGGGACGCGCGAGCCAGATTTTGACTTCTCCGCGCTCAGCTCCGACGAGGAGGAAGAAGAGTAAGTCTTCGCAATTTTTGTACTTCTTTGATTTTCTGTTGATTCTTGTCTTGTATCTCTTTCGCCTAACTCTGAACCTGTCCTTTTCAGAACTCTGGCCCAGAGGGCGGTGAAGAGGGCCAAGGTCCCGGTGATCGTCATCGAGGACGAGCCCGCCGCAGCAGCAAGGGGCGCGCCCGAGACGAGCTTGCCGGACCCGGCGACTGTTCTTCGGAGCAGCCCCCAGCGCAGCCCCAGCGTAAGTGTGGTTCACTTTCCGCTTGTCGGGTGCGCGTGGGTCTTCCTTCCTTGCTGATATCTTGTTTGTTGACTTGTGCAGGAGCAGAGCAGCAGCATCAGGAGCGCCAGGAGACCGCCCCCGATGTGCCGCATGCCTCGACCACACCTCCAAGAAGGAGCTCCCCGGCGAGGGAGAATACTCCGCCAAGGGCGAGCACCCCGCCAAGGGCGAGCACTCCGCCGAGGGATGGCGCTGGTGGCCCTCCGCCGGCGGGAGCTACCACCACGCCGCCGAGGGAGAGCTCCCCGGCGAGGAACCTCACCGAGGAGCCAGCCCGCGCAGGTAAACATTTGGACTTTCCTTTTTTTTCAATTCCTCTTTTTTGGATATTTGCTTGACTGTGATTCTTTCCTTTTCCTCTGCCAGACCCGTCCGCCACAGAGCCAATGGAGACGGAAGTCGCCGCCGAGGAGGACGCGCGTGGCAACACTGGCGACGCCGCCGCTACCGAAGGGATGGCTGGTGCTGATGAGCCCGCCGCTGACGAGGCCGCCAAGGCCGCTGGCGCGGCAGCTGAGGAGGGGTCCGGTAGTCGCACTGACGGCCCTGAGGCCGCAGGAGCGTCAGGCGCTCCGCCGGCTGCCGATCCCTCTGCTGCCGCAGCCGAGCCAGGCGCCTATCTGGAGGCCGGCAATGGTGTCTTCATCCAGCTCCCGTGGGCGTCTACGTCCAGGGCGCCAATCGAGGGAGAGGTCCTTGGCGGGGAGGTCCTTTCCGCCGCCAGACTGAGGTTTGTCGACGCACCAAGCAGCAGCAGCGAGCCCGAGGAGGAGCGGCTGCTGCGCAAGCTTCTGTCTTTGTACCCCGCCCGGCAGGCCAAGCTGGAGTCCCGAGAGGCTCTGGCCGCCAAGGCGGGCGCTGAATTGGAGAAGCACGCAGAAGAGCTCCGGGCCGTCAACCAAGCGGCTCTCCGATCCTTGGCGGAGGAGCGGGAGCAGCTTGCCGAGGCGCATCAGGCATTCATTTTGGAGAAGGCTGAAGCGTAGGAGCAGCAACGGCTTGCCGCCGAGGAGCTCTTCAGGCGAGAAGGTGAGCTGACGCAGCGGAAGGTCGACCTCGACAGCCACGAGGACGAGCTTGCCGCGCGTGAGCGATCGCTTGGCGGAGCTTTGCAGGAGGCAAAGGACGCCACCGCAGCTGCCGAGACCGCCAAGAGAGAGTTGGAGACGAGGGTGGCGCAGCTGGAGGCCAATTTGAAGACGAGCGGCGAGGAGGTTGCCGCACTCAAGCTCGAGAGGGAGAAAGACGCCCACAGCCACTCCGAGCTGCAGGTTCGTCTCTCCGATAAGGGTAAGGAGCTCGCCGTCGCCAAGGACTCCATCGCCGATCTGGAGCTGAAGCTGTCCACTCTCACCGCGACGCTGGACGGCGCCAGGGAGCGGGAGACGGCCCTGAAGGAAGAGCTCAGGGCTGAGAAGGTGTTGCTGGATAGTGCCGCCATTTCACAGAACAACTTTAGGCGGACCGTCGAGCTGTGGACGGAAGGTCTTGTCAATGCCGCCGCCGACATTGACACGGAGTTGGCGCAGCTGGGGGCGGAGCAGCTCGGGTATTCCGCCGACGAGAACCTCCACCCCAGCGCCAAGCTCACTCTATTTTTCAAGGGCGTGGCGACGGCCCTCCGGCAACTCCGGGAGAAGATCCCGAAGCAGCTGGCGGACGAATCGCGCAGGCTCTGCGCGGGGGCCCTCCAAAAGGTGCTGATGAAGGTGGCTATCCGGAACCCAGGGCTCAACCTCACCAACGTCCTCCGGACCCTGCCGCCCGACGCCGACCAGGAGGCGCTCAAGACCCTTGTCGCACCCATCGTGGACAAGGTGGGCGGGATCAAGAGAGTTGAAGGCGACCGCGCGGACTAGGCTGTTCGCTTTCTTCTTTCCTTGTCGCTGCCAACCATGTTATGAACAATAGTCTATTAGAATTGCGGCAAGTCATTTTGTAATATAACTCTATCTTAGGCGGTTAATGCAACGTTATTTCCTTTACTTGACTTCCTTGCTTTGTATGCTTTTTTCCTATGCTTTTAGGAAACTTGCCGGTGCGGGCACCTTTGCCGCGGGTGCTGAGTGCGGAACTTCAGCAGCCTGCTGGCAGTGCCGTTACCGACAAGAAACCTTGTCGCAACTAGTCGCAGCACACTTAAACTGTTGAGCGAACTCGAAAACGAAGTAAGGGCGCGACACTTGTCGCAACACACTTAAGCCATTGAGCGTGCTCGAAACAAAGTAAGGGCGCGGCTAGCCACGAGTTGGTTCCTCCGCGCACAGGTTTTCCATACAAAGCGCGGCCGTTCAAGGAAGATAACCCGAAAAATTTAAAAATTTGATTGCTGAAACTTGGGCAACTTAGCTTTTGTGCTGTCTACTTCCCGGCAAGGCGAGACTTTCTTGAACGGCGCTTGGTCCATACCACTATCTTCCTCCCCCCCGGCAAACATGTGGGCAAGGGAACCTTCTTCTGCTGGAGAAAGAAGATAGAAGAGAAAATATAGATATGGAGCTCTTGGGCTCGTTATTGTTTACCGGGGTTAGGTGCTGCACAAAGTGTCAGATAGCACATGCAAGAAAATAAAAAAGCATGAATTGACAAGTTGTGCGTGGCACACAAGCTTTACTGATGCACAGGATCTGCGCCTGGCTTTGTACAAAGGATTACATGCAACAGCGGCAAGACTTGTACAAAAGGTGGTTACCGGAGCGGATCACGGCAACCGCGCCTTATGGATAAAACTTACGAAGATGCTCGATGTTCCAGGAGTTGCTCACCAGAAAGCCATCTTCAGTCTCTAGGCAGACAGCGCCGGGCCTAGTGACTCGTTTCACCCGATAAGGGCCTTCCCACTTCGGCGTCAACTTGTTGGAATTCTTGGCGGACTGAACGTGCCGAAGAACAAGGTCGCCTTCCTCGAGACTTCTGGCATTGACTTTGCGGCTATGGTAGCGGCGCAAAGCTTGCTGGTAGCGAGCAGCTCGCACAGCAGCCTGAAGACGGTCCTCCTCAAGGAGCAGCGCGTCGTCTTGTCGCAGCTGCTCTTGCTCGAGCTCATCATAAGAGAGCACTCGAGGCGACCCGTATACGAGTTCCGTGGGGAGAACTGCCTCTGCTCCATAGACTAGAGCAAAGGGTGTTTGTCCAGTGGCTCGATTTGGCGTCGTCCTGATCGACCAAAGAGCCGCCGGCAGCTCCTCGATCCAGTTTCTTCCGCACTTGCGCAGCCTGTCGAAAGTTCTTGTCTGGAGTCCGCGCAGCACTTCAGCGTTTGCCCTCTCCGCTTGACCATTGCTCCTCGGGTGAGCAACAGAAGCGAAACAGACCTTGGCGCCAAGGTCTTGAATGTAATGCATGAAGGTGCGACTAGTGAATTGTGTGCCGTTGTCGGTGATGATCCTGTTAGGGATCCCGAAACGGCAAACAATCGACCTGAAGAACTTGATTGCTGACTGTGCGGTCACCTTTCTCACTGGTTCCACTTCCGGCCACTTTGTGAACTTGTCGATGGCAACGTACAAGTACTCAAAGCCCCCGGCTGCGCGGGGAAAGGGGCCGAGAATGTCGAGCCCCCATGTAATGCCCAGGATGGAGTTATACCTCCTACGTGTCGAGGCATGACTTAAAGGCATAAATCCATCCTAGAATGATCTCAAGTTTGGTATCTTTGCACGACTCATGTAAAAGAGGGATTAAATTGCAAAAGGAGATAGTTGGCTTACACTCGCCACTTCACACAATACATTAAATAAACAAATCATCATACAAAACATCACAACCCGACTACGGGTGAAGATCCAAAAGAAAGATACCAAAACAACATAAAGCCACAGGTCAGGATCGAATCCTAGTAGAAACCACTACTGATCGTCGAAACACAACAAGCAACGGACACACTCTTCATCGAGCTCCTGGTGAAGTACTTGAACCAGCTCCTGCTTCAAACTCGGCTGAACCTGCAACTGGTGTTGTAGTAACTGTGAGCCACGAGGACTCAGCAATCCCATAACCATGGGTAACAAGACTAGCAAAGCTTTATGGGTAGGAAGAGGTAAGGTGGTGAGGCTGCAGCAGCGACTAAGCATAATATGGTGGCTAACTTACAAGTACCAGAATAAGATGAGAAGCTACGCAAACGGTCGCAAAAGAGGTGATCGCTAAAGATCCTAACTACATACGTTCAAACATAACCCCACCGTGTTCTCTTCTCAAAGTGAAAAGAGACAGTCACGGTTACTCACACAGTTGTGTGTTTTACTTCGGATCATCTGTCAAGTTTTCTACAACCGGACATTAACAAATTCCAATCTGCCACATAACCGCGGGCACGGCTTTCGAAAGTTCATAACCCTGCAGGGGTGTTCCAACTTAGCCCATCACAAGCTCTCACGATTAGCTGAAGTGATAAATATAATATCATCACCCCTTATCTTAGGGAAAATCCGATCAGGCTCGGCATCCCGGTAGCACAAGTCATTTCGACAATGGTAAAACAAGTCCAGCAAGACCTCCCGGTGTGTCGACACCCTGATAGTAGCCGCGCGTATCTAAGTCTCAGGACACGACCGGATGGGTGATCCTACAGGTTATACCAGATACCTCGGGTTTCCCCAAGGCGGCCCCGCAGTCTCCCCGTTTGGGACCAACACCATCAGCACTGGCCCCCCTGCTATGTAGAATTAAGAATCCTCGGGTAGCGCTAACTCCCTATGCAATTTAATTATTTAATTAAGTTGTTATTATGAGCAAATTAAAACCAATGTTGGGCCTTGCTGGAGGAGTTTTATTCAAAGTCGAACTGTCAAGGGGTCCCCATTACACCCATCGTGTTAGGAACGCAAAATCAAGGAACATAATGCCGGTTTATCGGCGCCTAAGGTGGCATGAGTGGAACAAAACACCGAGCAAAAGGCCAAGCCTTCCACCCATGCCGAGTGTATAGGTGTGTTAAATAATAATTATAGATATTGTGATATAACCAACAACAAGTTCCCTCCTGGAACGAACTTCATCTTCACCTGCAACTAACAACGCTATAAGAGGAACTGAGCAAGCGAGGCTGAGCAAGCGGGTAACATAGCCAAACAGTGGTTTTGCTAGGAAGGTGTCAAGGTTAGAGGTTTCATGGCAACAAGGAGAGGCTGACATAAAAGATGGGTATCGCGACATGTAACGATAGCATCGAGACAACTAAGCATGGCAATGGTAGTAAAGGTATCCAAGAGTATGATCATCTTGCCTGGGATTCCACAAGGGAGAAGAACGGATCCATGAAGAAGACGGAGCAACAGTCGAGCGGATCCTCACAACTCCGGAACGAAACCGAAGCTAACAAGAGAAGCAACCGGAAAGAAAGAAACAACACGGTAAACACACAAGCAACAACATGGCATACGATGCGCAAACAAGTATGATGCATGTCCGGTTTAAATATGCATGGCATGGCAAAGTGCACAAACAAATACTACAAGTTAAGTGGAGATCAATATGCAACGAGTTGCATATTGACGAAACACCACATTAATTATTTAATTGACTTTCGTTATTAACAAGACAAGTTTAAATGTTTTAACATGGCAAGAGGTGAAACATAAAGAAACTACACTATTAAGACATTTTAAATGAGGCCGGAAAATAACAACAACATGTCCGGAAAATCCCCATGTGCATGTTTAATGATTATAAGCAAACAACAATTAAGCATATATAATGTTGTTAAATGATGTGGATGACATGAGCAAGTTTATGCAAGTTTTATTAAAAGTTAACAAGAAGAAGATAAGAAGCATTTGTCACCGTGGTGGAACAAAAGGGTGCCACGGCAATGATCCGAAAATGATGCAACGCATCATATCGGTTCCGGCAACTCGTTGAGAGTCCGGTGCACAACAAAAGGTGGAGTGAACGAGTCAAACGAGATGAAAGAGGTGGGGTGATCCCGTTACCGGGTTCCCACGAGTCGGTGACGAGGCAACCGAGGAACATGACAAAAGGTGAAACGGGCACGAAGCACACACGAGAGACACTTCATACAACACAAGCAAGCATCCACGGGTCGCGTCTCGGGTTATACCTTCGAAACACTCGTTTCGGGACGGTTCGAGTTCGTCGAGGAATGTAGGGGAAGTAGTTGTACACGGCCGTAGAGGGAAGAAGTCGTTCTCGCGAGTCGTGGTACACGTGTCGTAGAGGAAAGTAGTCGTTCACGGGGTGTCGTGCTACTTGGCGAATTCCTCGTTTCCGGGCGACGGTAGAGGAAGTAGTGGTACTCGGCGACGGTAGTTGTACTCGGGGCGACGGTAGACGTTCACGGGGCTCGGTCGTCGTGGTACTTGCCGTGTCGGCGTGTAGTCGTACTTGGCATCGTTGTGGAACTTGACGTCCAAGGGATCCTCGAGCATCTTCTACAGTCGTACTCGCCTCGTAGACATTCGGTACAGCGCTTGGTGAAAAAAAACAACAGCAACAGTCACGGAGGTACACGGAGACAACGGAGACCTCCAGTGAGAGACGCGGCTACCGGAACTGAGCAAGCGGACTCGGGCCCGAGGAAGAAGACGGCAGCGACACGATCTCCAACGCGAGCCAGAGCAGAGGAGGTCGGGGTTGAGCACGCGGAGGCTGGACGAGGAAGCGGGTCCTGGCCGGCCGGGCTGCTCCCGCGCTGGAGGAGCAGAGCTCGGGGCGGCGAGGCGCTCGGTGCTGTCGGGGCCAGAGGCGAGGACGAGGAAGCTGCGGCCATGGCGCTGGCCTGGAGGGCGCGCGGCACTGCGCGAGGAAGACGGAGGCAGGGAGGCGAGGCCTTGGCGACGGAGGACCAGCGGCGGACAGCGCGTCGGGCTTGGAGAAGGGAGGCCGCAGGCCGCGCTGTCGCGGTGGCGATCTTGGCGAGGACGGAGCCCAAAAGCAGGGCCACGGCGCGGAGGGAAGGGCGCAGAGCGGCGCTGCTCGAGGGGAAACGCGCTCGGGTGTGATCGAAGGAAAGGGAGCGGGGAGATCGGGTGCGGGAGACGATGGGATCGAAGGGAGAGGGCCGAGGGGCTCGAAGGCTGCGGGGGGTGAGAGGACGAGGGAAAAGCGGGACCTGTCGAGGGGTTCGACCTGGCGGCGCATCGGTGGGAGAGAGGGAGAGCGAGGGAGGCTGCGGTCGAGGGATGCATCGGCTAGGGTTAGGGGAAAAGGCCAGTGGCGACTGGGCCTGAGGCCAGATGGGCCAGAAGGAGAAGTGGCCGACTTGGCCAGCTGCGGCTGGGCTCCAGGAAGGCCTGGAGACTGGAGGTGGGCTGCTGCTCTTATTCTTCTTTTTATTTCTTTTAGCAGAAACAAAAGACAAGAAAAAGAGGAGGTGGTTAGGGCAAGAATTAGGACAAAGGAGTATTTTGCTCGGGCACAGAAAAAAAAAAGAGCAAGGACCGAGAAAAATAAGAAAGGCATGAACGGAAAAAATAATTCAAACATATTTGAATATATAATTCAAATAGGTTTGAACTAAGACGAGATTATTGAAGTGTCCAAAAATGTCCGGAATTTTGGAGGAGCCTCGAAACAACGGAAAAGAATTATTGGCAAGATTCTTTTGAAGGTGAAACTCGAAGTGAAAAGACATGGGGAAATTATGCAAGTGTGTTATGGTGATTCCGAAGCAATGGAATATTTATTAATATAGCTCCAAAAATATTAGGAGGCTTTTATATGTTATAAAGAGAAGTCACCTTCCCTCGATTTAAATGGACCGAAGGTCCACACGAATTATTTAGGTTGAGATGCAAAATAAATATGACATGATGGCATGATGACATGATGTAATGCAAAAAAATAAACAACACAAGCATAAAGAACACACGGGAGACCCCGGAACATCTGGAATCTTCTGGAATCTTCTGGGACGTCGGTCTCGGGCGTCACAACTCTCCCACACTAACAGAGGATCTCGACCCGAGATCCTAGAGATATCACCGGGTAAAAACGAAAAAGAAGAGGAAGAGGTAAAACAAAGTTGCTTCTTTGACAGACGAGTGAAACCAAAGAACCTTGAGAGGTTGAACAAGTTGAAAGAAAGAAAGAATGCAACGGAGATGAACGAAGATGAAAACTCCGTTAGAAAAGAGGAACAAGGAGCATAACAAGAACCTTGTAGGTTGAAAGACATGAAACAAGAGCTTACGAACCAAAAGAATATGAAACTGCAATGGTACCGCCAAGGAATAAGAATTACAAAATTTGGACAGCACTCCGTCTGAAAATGGAAGGAATTGAACAAGAAATAGAGAAGATGGAATGATACTTGATGAAAACAGCAACACACAGCCTCCGGAACAAATAAAAGAATGGCACAAGGGTTAAGAAAGATTCAGACATCACTCCGGTTAAAAGATAAGCAAGGGAAAGAACATGATCTCGATAAAACGAGATGATGGTTAAAGATAGCAATATCACAATTCCTCCGGAATGAAAGAATAGAATATAATCAATGAAAGAAATGAATGGAGAAGAAAAATGACAACTTCTCCCATGAATGAATATGAAAAACATCCTTACGAAGAAGGCTGAACGGAGTTGTTGGAATTCAACAACGAAAGAATAAGCTTGATGTGGGCTTATGGAAAACATCTCAAAATTATGAGGTGATAACCAGCCACTGAGGAGAACATTTGATTGGATTGAGATCAGCAAGGAGACGATAAACTTATTCACCGGAATGATAATTGAAGAACTTGGGTCATTTATAAGCACCACAATACAACAATCCTTAGGGAAAACTTTTAGGTGAAATACAACCCAAGATAACTCCAAGAGATAAAAGGAGGGGTTGGAAGGATCTCCTAACGAAAAATAAATGGTGGTTTTAAATATCTCATTCTTGATAACTCGTGAATCATGAAGCATGAAGGAAAATTATCAAGAATGACATAACACCATCTGAAAAGACAAGGTAGAAAGAATTGCAATAGGAATGCATGATGAAGAATGGATAAGCTCCAACAAGAATCTTGATGAAGACTTCGAGGATGAATTAAAACATGATGAACCACCATGAGAACTCCGGTAATGAAAGCATGAGAAGTGAAATATGAAAAGAATAAGATTCAAGGCCTGCGATGAATTAGATGGAGGTTTAAAATGATATAATTGAGATAACTTGAAGCTCCGGAAAAACAAGAAGAACAACTTAGAACCAAGGATATGATATGATGAACAAGCTCCAGACAAAAGAATTAAATCACCTGAAGGAACAAGAATAAGAATTATGCTATGCATCTCCTTCACCAATTAAAAATTGATGAAAACCAAAGGATTTGGCATACTACTTATTCTCGTTGGAAAGGATTAAAGAGAGATCTAGCACAAGCTTGGATAATATTCAACAAGGCACCGGTAGGATTGTGAAAGAACACATGAATTAAAACGATAAGAACGGAAGGGTAACCTTGAATGAACCACCGTGAGAATATGGAGACGAACGAAGAGACATCGATGAAGAATATTTGGAGGACGAAGTTGAAAACTGAAAACGAAGAAATATTCTGAAATGATGGCCTTCGGAGGATCACAAAGAAAAGAATTCATGAAATGCTCCGGATGGCATAAAAGAGTTCCTCACAATCAAAACGACAATGAGGATGGCATGAAGCTAGAACCACAAATCTTCAAGAAGACGGGTCAAGATTTAAGAGAAACTCTTCTCCGGTCTCCAATGCTGAGAATGAAGACGAGAAATGCCATGAAGAATTGTTGAGTACTCCGGAATGAAGAATTAAAAAGGTTGAACCAAAGAAGAAAAGAATTTGAAAACGATCTTGGGGAAGGCATGTGACTGATGGAAATCATTCTTACGTCACACTTTGAAAAGAATTTAAGTATATCTCCGGAATAATTAGAAGAGTCAGGTAAGATCCTGGGAAAAGACCTGTGGGTTAAGGCCCACTCAAAGAAATCACCGTTGAAAAAGATTGCTTAAGAGATATTGCACCGGTTGAATTAAAAAGGCTTGAATAAGATAGCAACCTCAAAATGGATTAAGAATGGAATTATGAATCTTCAGCACTCCGGATATGAATAGCAGGAGGAGAATGATTAATTGGTGCACCGGAATAAGAAAGCATTGTGAAAAGAGGAAAAGGATAAGATCAACACCAAAATCTTGAATTACAACCACCGGCAGAATATTGGAATTAAGAATGATGAACTTGAAGCTCTTGAGCATCTTCACGATAAGCACCGGATAAGAACATTGAAGGAAAAGAATGAAGAAACATCACATGAATAAATGGATATCTCATTTAAGAATTTCTGGCTCCAAGAAGAAGAAGAAGGGTGGGAGGGCGGGGAAAACAAAGACAACTTGGGATGAACAAAATGGACACCGGTTGAAAAAGAATTTAACATGACCATCTTGATGGTCAAGAGGAATTAGCACTCCCATAGAAATATGAGAATACCGATTAAGAAGGTATGGAATCAACATTTGACATCGAAGCAACTCGAATACCAGAGTCAAAACAAGAACAAGGATAGATAAGCAACATGATCTTCACAATATCATCCGAACAGAGGATTGAACGAATGAATTCTGCAGGTACATCAACATGTCGAGAAGCCACTTGGAGAACAAAAGTAATAAAAAGGAACAAGGAACAGATAGAACAAATACAAGATAGAAGCTTCGTTCGACATCTTCGTGCTGAAAGCTCATGGAACGTGTTACAAAAGGGTTTTGCAATCCCCGGATCAGCATAGCCAAGGACCCTTTAAGATGCAACTCCCGATCAGAACAAGTCCATAAAACCACTTCACTCAATGTAGAACCCCGAACTTCATATCGAGCATCCGTTGAAAGAATGCCTAGAACTACTAGATGAACCCACCTATAGATTTCCGAAAGTTTCCAGTTATGCAATCAGGTGTTGGGGATACACGGGAAGCACCGCGCAATCAACTCTAAACCTACATCCAGGTGTATCCATCCTTCAACACATAACCAGTCTTTCTCGGAAACTGTTTACCTCGGACCTTCGAAAAGCATCCACTATACAAGCTATGGCAATACTCCCGAACTACCTCCCCAGTACTGGGTGATGTCGGGGTTATCTTGCCACTGGCCGTATAGGGGAGATTTTCGATGTCGGCCGTCTTAAGTATTTAGTACTGCCGCGATATGCTTGTTGCAATGATACCCCGAAGCTCAACTCCTCGGTAACAGGAGGCATCGAGAACAATATCCTTGTCACAAGAACATCGAAACAATCCCAGAATACTCGCGGGATCCTAAAAAAAATTTGGTGCAATTTTTGAAAGTAGAAGAGATAAGAGTAATCGTCAGGAGTCCTCACCAGAGAGAAAGGGGATGAGAAGCAAAGAAATCCTACTCTCCGATATATATATAGGACTCAAAAATGTTTTCAGTGTGTGCCTAGACTCAACCGTCAACGATTCGATCAATCAGTGGGGGCTTCTAGGTCGGAGAAGGCTCTGATACCAACTTGTAATGCCCAGGATGGAGTTATACCTCCTACGTGTCGAGGCACGGCTTAAAGGCATAAATCCATCCTAGAATGATCTCAAGTTTGGTATCTTTGCACGACTCATGTAAAAGAGGGATTAAATTGCAAAAGGAGATAGTTGGCTTACACTCGCCACTTCACACAATACATTAAATAAACAAATCATCATACAAAACATCACAACCCGACTACGGGTGAAGATCCAAAAGAAAGATACCAAAACAACATAAAGCCACAGGTCAGGATCGAATCCTAGTAGAAACCACTACTGATCGTCGAAACACAACAAGCAACGGACACACTCTTCATCGAGCTCCTGGTGAAGTACTTGAACCAGCTCCTGCTTCAAACTCGGCTGAACCTGCAACTGGTGTTGTAGTAATTGTGAGCCACGAGGACTCAGCAATCCCATAACCATGGGTAACAAGACTAGCAAAGCTTTATGGGTAGGAAGAGGTAAGGTGGTGAGGCTGCAGCAGCGACTAAGCATAATATGGTGGCTAACTTACGAGTACCAGAATAAGATGAGAAGCTACGCAAACGGTCGCAAAAGAGGTGATCGCTAAAGATCCTAACTACATACGTTCAAACATAACCCCACCGTGTTCTCTTCTCAAAGTGAAAAGAGACAGTCACGGTTACTCACACAGTTGTGTGTTTTACTTCGGATCATCTGTCAAGTTTTCTACAACCGGACATTAACAAATTCCAATCTGCCACATAACCGCGGGCACGGCTTTCGAAAGTTCATAACCCTGCAGGGGTGTTCCAACTTAGCCCATCACAAGCTCTCACGATTAGCTGAAGTGATAAATATAATATCATCACCCCTTATCTTAGGGAAAATCCGATCAGGCTCGGCATCCCGGTAGCACAAGTCATTTCGACAATGGTAAAACAAGTCCAGCAAGACCTCCCGGTGTGTCGACACCCTGATAGTAGCCGCGCGTATCTAAGTCTCAGGACACGACCGGATGGGTGATCCTACAGGTTATACCAGATACCTCGGGTTTCCCCAAGGCGGCCCCGCAGTCTCCCCGTTTGGGACCAACACCATCAGCACTGGCCCCCCCTGCTATGTAGAATTAAGAATCCTCGGGTAGCGCTAACTCCCTATGCAATTTAATTATTTAATTAAGTTGTTATTATGAGAAAATTAAAACCAATGTTGGGCCTTGCTGGAGGAGTTTTATTCAAAGTCGAACTGTCAAGGGGTCCCCATTACACCCATCGTGTTAGGAACGCAAAATCAAGGAACATAATGCCGGTTTATCGGCGCCTAAGGTGGCATGAGTGGAACAAAACACCGAGCAAAAGGCCAAGCCTTCCACCCATGCCGAGTGTATAGGTGTGTTAAATAATAATTATAGATATTGTGATATAACCAACAACAAGTTCCCTCCTGGAACGAACTTCATCTTCACCTGCAACTAACAACGCTATAAGAGGAACTGAGCAAGCGAGGCTGAGCAAGCGGGTAACATAGCCAAAAGTGGTTTTGCTAGGAAGGTGTCAAGGTTAGAGGTTTCATGGCAACAAGGAGAGGCTGACATAAAAGATGGGTATCGCGACATGTAACGATAGCATCGAGACAACTAAGCATGGCAATGGTAGTAAAGGTATCCAAGAGTATGATCATCTTGCCTGGGATTCCACAAGGGAGAAGAACGGATCCATGAAGAAGACGGAGCAACAGTCGAGCGGATCCTCACAACTCCGGAACGAAACCGAAGCTAACAAGAGAAGCAACCGGAAAGAAAGAAACAACACGGTAAACACACAAGCAACAACATGGCATACGATGCGCAAACAAGTATGATGCATGTCCGGTTTAAATATGCATGGCATGGCAAAGTGCACAAACAAATACTACAAGTTAAGTGGAGATCAATATGCAACGAGTTGCATATTGACGAAACACCACATTAATTATTTAATTGACTCTCGTTATTAACAAGACAAGTTTAAATGTTTTAACATGGCAAGAGGTGAAACATAAAGAAACTACACTATTAAGACATTTTAAATGAGGCCGGAAAATAACAACAACATGTCCGGAAAATCCCCATGTGCATGTTTAATGATTATAAGCAAACAACAATTAAGCATATATAATGTTGTTAAATGATGTGGATGACATGAGCAAGTTTATGCAAGTTTTATTAAAAGTTAACAAGAAGAAGATAAGAAGCATTTGTCACCGTGGTGGAACAAAAGGGTGCCACGGCAACGATCCGAAAATGATGCAACGCATCATATCGGTTCCGGCAACTCGTTGAGAGTCCGGTGCACAACAAAAGGTGGAGTGAACGAGTCAAACGAGATGAAAGAGGTGGGGTGATCCCGTTACCGGGTTCCCACGAGTCGGTGACGAGGCAACCGAGGAACATGACAAAAGGTGAAACGGGCACGAAGCACACACGAGAGACACTTCATACAACACAAGCAAGCATCCACGGGTCGCGTCTCGGGTTATACCTTCGAAACACTCGTTTCGGGACGGTTCGAGTTCGTCGAGGAATGTAGGGGAAGTAGTTGTACACGGCCGTAGAGGGAAGAAGTTGTTCTCGCGAGTCGTGGTACACGTGTCGTAGAGGAAAGTAGTCGTTCACGGGGTGTCGTGCTACTTGGCGAATTCCTCGTTTCCGGGCGACGGTAGAGGAAGTAGTGGTACTCGGCGACGGTAGTTGTACTCGGGGCGACGGTAGACGTTCACGGGGCTCGGTCGTCGTGGTACTTGCCGTGTCGGCGTGTAGTCGTACTTGGCATCGTTGTGGAACTTGACGTCCAAGGGATCCTCGAGCATCTTCTGCAGTCGTACTCGCCTCGTAGACATTCGGTACAGCGCTTGGTGAAAAAAAACAACAGCAACAGTCACGGAGGTACACGGAGACAACGGAGACCTCCAGTGAGAGACGCGGCTACCGGAACTGAGCAAGCGGACTCGGGCCCGAGGAAGAAGACGGCAGCGACACGATCTCCAACGCGAGCCAGAGCAGAGGAGGTCGGGGTTGAGCACGCGGAGGCTGGACGAGGAAGCGGGTCCTGGCCGGCCGGGCTGCTCCCGCGCTGGAGGAGCAGAGCTCGGGGCGGCGAGGCGCTCGGTGCTGTCGGGGCCAGAGGCGAGGACGAGGAAGCTGCGGCCATGGCGCTGGCCTGGAGGGCGCGCGGCACTGCACGAGGAAGACGGAGGCAGGGCGGCGAGGCCTTGGCGACGGAGGACCAACGGCGGACGGCGCGTCGGGCTTGGAGAAGGGAGGTCGCAGGCCGCACTGTCGCGGTGGCGATCTTGGCGAGGACGGAGCCCAAAAGCAGGGCCACGGCGCGGAGGGAAGGGCGCAGAGCGGCGCTGCTCGAGGGGAAACGCGCTCGGGTGTGATCGAAGGAAAGGGAGCGGGGAGATCGGGTGCGGGAGACGATGGGATCGAAGGGAGAGGGCCGAGGGGCTCGAAGGCTGCGGGGGGTGAGAGGACGAGGGAAAAGCGGGACCTGTCGAGGGGTTCGACCTGGCGGCGCATCGGTGGGAGAGAGGGAGAGTGAGGGAGGCTGCGGTCGAGGGATGCATCGGCTAGGGTTAGGGGAAAAGGCCAGTGGCGACTGGGCCTGAGGCCAGATGGGCCAGAAGGAGAAGTGGCCGACTTGGCCAGCTGCGGCTGGGCTCCAGGAAGGCCTGGAGACTGGAGGTGGGCTGCTGCTCTTATTCTTCTTTTTATTTCTTTTAGCAAAAACAAAAGACAAGAAAAAGAGGAGGTGGTTAGGGCAAGAATTAGGACAAAGGAGTATTTTTCTCGGGCACAGAAAAAAAAAGAGCAAGGACCGAGAAAAATAAGAAAGGCATGAACGGAAAAAAATAATTCAAACATATTTGAATATATAATTCAAATAGGTTTGAACTAAGACGAGATTATTGAAGTGTCCAAAAATGTCCGGAATTTTGGAGGAGCCTCGAAACAACGGAAAAGAATTATTGGCAAGATTCTTTTGAAGGTGAAACTCGAAGTGAAAAGACATGGGGAAATTATGCTAGTGTGTTATGGTGATTCCGAAGCAATGGAATATTTATTAATATAGCTCCAAAAATATTAGGAGGCTTTTATATGTTATAAAGAGAAGTCACCTTCCCTCGATTTAAATGGACCGAAGGTCCACACGAATTATTTAGGTTGAGATGCAAAATAAATATGACATGATGGCATGATGACATGATGTAATGCAAAAAAATAAACAACACAAGCATAACGAACACACGGGAGACCCCGGAACATCTGGAATCTTCTGGAATCTTCTGGGACGTCGGTCTCGGGCGTCACACCCCAGACTGAAAATGGCCAGGATAAAGGGATCGTCTGGTGAGCTTGAGCTGGCTGGTGTATCTGTTTGGAATGGAACTGGCACGCTTCACACTTGGTTACTTGTGTAGTTGCATCCTGGAGGGCTTCTGGCCAAAAGAAACCTTGCCAGAACGCCTTGCCGGCAAGTGCTCTCGCGCCAATGTGGTGGCCACATATGCCTCCATGTATCTCTGCCAACAGCTTTTGTCCATCTTCCCATGGAATACATTTCAATTTCTGTGGGGACCCCGACTCATAAGTCGTGATCACCGAATGCACGTGTACAGTGATCCCAGAGATCAATGCTCACTGAACACACAGAAGCTGAATAACAAGAGTCTTACATCCTTACATACTGTGTTACACAAATAGGACCATAAAGGTCAAGTCTTGGGTATATCATCGCAGCGGAAAATCTTCAAAGACAACTGGGAACCATGCCATCTGCCTTAACCCTACAGGCATTCTGACTGGGAAGCGTCCTAGCTCGCATGCTTGTCACCAAGAAATCTTCATCATAACCTGTTCTCTCATGCCTGGCCAATAAAATAACCAGTGGCAAGCCAATGAGTACATTGAATGTACTCGCAAGCAACCCAAGTGTGATAACAGAATAATTTATGCAAGGCTCTACTGCTAAATTGGTAGTTTTGCGGAAAGCTAGTTTTTCATATGCAGGTATGATCAACATATAACATGGATATGCATGTGTCTGTAACAAGTATCAGGAGGTCACAGACATCATTATCAAGAAAGAGTTGTAATCAACTCATGCTCAAGCTCATTGTGACTTTCTCACAATCATATCAACAATATCTCTGATCCGAGTTGTTTCCCCACACACACACCAGGTTTCGCAAACATTGGACGTAGCCCAAGAGTGGTTACCCAACTGTCCATGACCGTGGACACGGCTATTCGAATAGTTTTACACTCTGCAGAGGTTGCACACTTTACCCACAAGATCCGGGGAACTTCCGTGTCATCCACGACCCGCGATACCTCAAGTACCCGGGGTAAGCACCCGATCACTACCTTTCCCTAGACGACACTAACATAGAGTCCACTCGATTGGTAGCAGCCCCGTGCCAAACATTTCACATCTCAAGGTTTGTGGAGACTCGCTCCGAATTCAATCACATATCACAAGCACGGGATACCAACGGTGTGTCCGGTGCCCTGTAAAGACAGTCATGGCCGCCTATCCAAGCGCGACCCCGTCCCAAGAGTGACCTCATGTCACTCCCGTCACTAGTAATGCGGGCACCATGCTAGTATCGACCTAGGTAATCAATAATGCCCTTTCCCATATAAGGGTAGAGTGGTTGCGCATGTAAGGTTGGAATAACGGTCGCAACTTAAACCAATCCGTTTTCAAAACAACACACACACTTGCCTCGGTACACCACTTTGTCATCAAGTGGTTACCCATCTCACCATCTCCCTTGGGCATAAATGGCACCCGACGGGGTTTTCAAAAAGTCTTTTGAAAGTATCCTGCTTCCGTCACCATGCATATACCCGACCCATTTGCGTAGCCACTAGTAAAGCAACCTAACTACTCCCACCCACATAACCCTCATAGGAAGGTAGGGTCATGTTTGATGCAAGTATCAACAGTAAAGTAAGAAAGGTAGCAACCAAAGTGGTTTCCACCTCAACATGATTCCGATGCATTGAATACTAAGGTGCTATGAGACATGCATAAAAAGGTTTCTTGAACATGGTCAAAGGGCTGCTTGCCTTAGTCTTCAGAGTCTTCAAATCTTCTGGTCCATCTCCGATTACTCCGTTTATTACGTCAACTAACGATGGAAACAATCATAATAAGCAACACAATCAAAAGCAAAAATAAAAGTGCTCTAAAAATAGGAGTTGGACTTTTCTAGGATACCTCTGGTCATATTAGAAATGACCAAGGTGGTTTCATAGGTGTTGGATCAATGGGTGGTTTGGAACATTTCAATATGATGGAACCCAAGGGCTTATGGATTTGGAAGAAGTATACAGAAATAATTCCTTGAATGATGAGCAAAGGTACCCATCATCAAGTCATGATTTTAGAAGCATTTAGGAATTGGTTTCACTGGATTTGGATTTGAAATGAATTTCCTAGGATTTTCCAAAGCTGATAAATATAAAGAAATGGCTCAATATTTGGTGGGGTACAAAAACTATTATTAAAAATGTTCCAAAACTAAGTTTGGACATGACAAGCATCTAGGAACTTGAAAAATCACTGCATTTGGATCAAAAAAGAGTCCTCTGTGATTTTCTAAAGTTAATCACATAAAGTGGAAAATGGGCATTGGATAAATATTTGTGAAAGAAATGTCTCTGGAAAAATGTGCATGTAGCACCAACAGATAGAGCATGATTTATGGAGTCATAGGAAATTTGAATCATCAAGTTTGGAGCTCATTTGATTATTTGGGAGATATATGAATTTTACTGGAAACAGAAAATAAAAAGAAAAGGGGGTTATACCCTTGCGCACAGGGCGGAGAACAGCCGCACAGCAACTGGGCCGGCCCATCAGCTCGGCCGCACGTGTGCAGAGGGGCCACGTCGAAGACGCCCGCCTGGAAGGGCGCCACCGCGCGGGGGAGGCGGGCTGGCTGAAGCCGCCTCCACTTAAACGGGTGGGCCTGGCCCCCGGGGTCGCTGACCTGCGGGCCCCTCCCGCAGGGTCATCCCCTTCCTCCCGCGCCCGCGTCGGAGGGGCTGGGTGCCGCTGCTGCTCGCCGGCCGGCGCTCGTTCCCGGCGGCAGGGGCCACCTCTGGCCAGGCCGAGGCCACCGGAGAGTTCCTCGGGGAGCGGCGCGTCGGGGAAGCCCCTTGAGGCGGCAGGGGAGGAGCCGGAGCACCACCTTCACCTGACCATGGCGGCGGCCTCGTCGGTTGACGGTGAAGCGGGCACCACAGGGCACGGGAAGGAGCGGCGAGGGGTCGGGGAGCTCCGCCGGCCTGCTGCGGTTCTCCTGGTGGTCAAGGAAGAGGAGGAGAGGCCCTGGTTCACCAGTGCCGGGCAGAGTCCGACGGCGACCACGGCGGCCACGGCGTGGGAAAGAGGCCACGGGAGGAGGAGTGGGGTGGTCCAAGAGGTTCAGGAGAGGGAGTGGAGTCCATTGGAGCCGTGAGGGGGCTCGGGGGCGGCCTATTTATAGGCGAGCGCCGGTCCACCGAGGCGCCATGCGCCGGCGAGCGTGTTGCCGTTGCCACGGGCCACACGAGCCTGTCGCAGGGTGTCCGGGGCGTTCGTGGGGTTAGTCCATGCTTAGAGGGAGAGAGAGGAGGAGCTGGGAGGCGTCAGAGGGCCGCGCGTGTGAGCTTGCTCACTGGAGCGCTCGGGCGGCCGCGGCGCGCGTGCGAGCAGGAGTGAGGGAGGAGGAGAGAGGAGGGGGCCGACCGCCCGGCAGGTTGCGGACGTCGAGGCCTCCTCGGGGGACACGAGGGGGAGGCCCGATGTTGTCGGAAGCAGCCGATTGGGGGCGGCTACAGTGCGGGAGCGCACTGTAGCGCGCTCCAGAGCATGCGTTTGGCTGGCATGGCCACGTCCCCGTCGCTCTGGTCGTGTCCAACCTGCCCAAGGTTGTCTAGAAGGTCAGGGGGGAGTAAAGAAGTGCTCTGTGGTCTTGGATGCTCTGGTGAGCCACTGGAAAGAGGAGGGAGGTGAAGAAGGAGAAGAAGGTGGCTGTCCACAAGGGTAAAAATGGGGTTTTTACCCTCCAATAATTGAGCTGAGGCCAAGGGAATGTTACTGGGGGTAGATGATGATCAGAATAGGCTGTGGTAAGAATTTGAGGTAATGAGAAAAAGTAAAAGTTGTTCAAACACTGGTTTTAGTAAATGAACAGAAGGTGTTTGATCAGTGTTTGGTCAAGCAAATGACATCCACTTGACATGGGACTTAACAGGATCAAATGTCACATATAATTAGGCCCCTACACCAAATTTGAGCTCATTTGGGCAAAGTGGCCAGTGTAACTTTGGTGAACCCTAGAAATGAACAGAAATGGTTTCACCTTGTTTGAGTCAAGCAATTCATCTCCCCTTGATGCACCACTTGGGGTAGCATCATCATTTGGGGTTATGAACATGCCCACAAAGTTTGAGGCTCCAGATAAAAAGTTGACATTGTAAAGTTGTTCAAATTTGGATTTGAACAGAAGGGGTTTTGGGGTGATCTGATCAAGTTGCTCTATTCCAAATCTTGTGTCATTTGGTCTAGATGCTTTATTAGGCCATTTTAGCATGTGCACCAAATTTGAGAGCATTTGGACAAGTTTGGCAATGTAGAGTTGCTCAAACTTCAAATATGGACAGAATGGTTTTGAAGGGGTTTGAGGAGGTTTACTTGATCTTCAAGGCATGAGGCTTTGCAAGATCATCAAATATGTCATATATGACATGATAGAATTTCCCTGGAATTTTTGGAGAATATTTCCTTTGTAAATATTTCAAAAGCTTGAAATATCCAGAAAGGGTTTTGGAAGTATTTGTCCAATATTTTGAACATGACCATGTGTTGAAACTCTTATATATGGACAATATATGTCCTATGAGTCTCCCTGAATTTTGGCAAATATTTTTGAAATGATTAAATAATTTTTCCCTATTAAAGACCATTTCTGGCCTTAAGAAAAAGCTTTTAAATAAAATATAAAAATAACTTTTAAAATTATACTTTTGTGGTTTCTGGGAGTCCTATATCTAATAGGATTCAAATAAACTTTTTGAAAGATTTTTGACTCCCTAAATAAGGTACTTGCAGTGCAAACCTCAATTCAGGGGTTTTTGGAAAACTAATTTTAGAAAATACCATTTGGCCAAAATATTTTTATAAGAAAATTCTATACTGGTCTATACACATGGCATGATCATTGGAAAAAGGTTTTGGGTCAAGGAGATGAAGTATAAGAGTTGGAGGATTTATTTGATTTTTAGAGCACTAGCAAACAGCAGACAAGAGTCAAATCAAGCAAAGTCAACAACACTCAAAAGGTTTTGCAAATCCACATTTTTAACATGAAAATTAGCTTAAGCAAAGTGACATGGAAATCAGGGTGTGACAGACCTACCCCCCTTACAAGAATCTCGTCCCCGAGATTCCCAGACTAGGCGTGGAAAGAAAGGCGGAGTCTTGGATACGGGGTAGTCTTCACTTCTTCTTGTTGGTTCTGCTTCCGAGTGGTGCTCCTTGGAATCTTGAAGTGCTTGATGGTATGGCTTCTTGCTTGATGCCGTCCTTGATGGAGGTTGCTGAGGGGTTTCTTGCATAAGTTAGGTTGGGTTAGCTGCCAAAGGCTCGGTGATCGATGTCCTTGCGGGCATCGGGCTAGCTAGGAGGTAAGAAGCACTTCCAGAGTGGGGGCTCGTGGAAGATTTGGTGCACGGAGGGTATCTCAGGTGGTAGATCTAGCTGGGAAGCCGTCTACTACATGACTTGCAGTGATCTCAAAGGGTCCAATGAACCTTAGTGCGAGCTTCCCCTTGACGTGGAAACGCTTGGTTCCCTTCAGAGGGGTTACCCGCAGGTACACGTGGTCCCTGACATGGAAACTCATGTTCTGACGGTGAGTGTCAGCATAGCTCTTTTGCCTTGACTTGGCTGCCTCCAAACGTTCTCCGACTAGTTGGACTTGCTCTTCCGCTGCGCGGAGAATATCCGGTCCAAGGACTAGTCCTACTCCAGCCTCTGACCAGTTGAGGGGTGTGCGACATCTCTGTCCGTACAACACCTCAAATGGTGCCATCTGAGGGCTCGACTGGTAACTGTTGTTATAGGAGGACTCGACAAAAATGGAGACAATCCTCCCACTTGGCTCCATATGCCAAGACACAGGCTCGGAGTCATGACTTCGAGAATCTGATTGACTCGTTCAGTCTGACCTCCAGTCTGTGGGTGGAAAGCCGTGCTGAAAGATACTTGGTTCCCAAGGCTTCTCGGAACTTCTTCCAGAACCTTGAGGTGAACTGGGTTCCTCGATCTGACACAATCTCCTTGGGAAATGCCGTGAAGACTTACGATTCGGTCGATGTAGAGAGCTGCCAGCCGGTTGCCATCATAAGGGGTCTTGACAGGAATGAAATGGACTACCTTGGTCAAATGATCGACTATGACCCAAACATAGTCATGTCCTCTATCCGACCTTGGTAAACCAGTGACGAAGTTCATTCCGTCTTTATCCCACTTCCACTCAGAAGCCTTGAGTGGTTGAAGCAATCCAGCGGGTCGCTGATATTCAGCTTGACCCTTTGGCACACATCACACTTTGCAACATAGGTTGCAAACCTCTCTTTTCATCTCGTGCCACCAGAATCGTGCCTTCAAGTCTTGATACAATCTTGGTGTGAGCGTTCCTTTGACACGGAAATGCTCGGCTCCTTTGAGAGGGGTGGTTTGCAGATACGCCCGGTCTTCAACGCGGAAGTTTCTTCTTGATGACAGTGGTCGATGTAGATCTTCCTTCTTGACAGGGCGGTCTTCAAATGTCTTCCATCCAGCTGTCCGTCTCTTCTTGTCGTCGGGCAGACAAGTAGGCCATCAAATGATGATGTTACCCAACTCGTCCAATTACTCCATGAGGTCTAAGGGGTACGCAAGGTAAGCCGGGGTATTGGCGGTGGTCTCGGTTGAGTATTGCAGAGGCCTTCCTGACTCTGAGTCAAGGCCCGTGGTCAGAATCTGACCAGGTTGTGGCTCGGTGGGGCTTAAGGGTTTCAAGGATTCTAGTGAGTAAATGAACTTATATCATCTTATCCTTAAGCATAGTTTCTGAGATGCCAATAGCTCTATCTAGTACTCCGAACGGAGAAGCATCTTCTCGCAGAGACCAACTTCAATCACCACTCATTGCCATACATATCCTCATGATCCTCAAGAGACGGCCTAACAAAATCATACTTGTCTAAGATCCCCAAATCCATATGTACGTCTACCTCTAAAGTCCAAAGGTAGATCATACATGCTGCTGAGCTTAAAATAAACTCCACAATCCAAGCACTCAACCTAGTCTTGCAAGGCTCACGATAATGCATCTCTATTCTAAGGAAACACGTCATATGCCACTCCAAGATTTTGTTTCCTTCCTATAGATCACCTCCAATAGCCCGGTAATTCCCATCAATCACCACATAATCCAACAACCCTACAAATCCGATGTCTACGGTGATCCACAAGATCTCAAATCTCTATAATACCCAAATACTTGGAAGGACTATGCATCACGATAGTAAATCCACCAAATTCTCATCATCCGGGTCAAGTAAACTCCAAGATCACGACTATATAGATCTCTAAATCAATTCCGACAAATAATCCAATCTCCTAGGTTATTGTCCACCGAGAAACATGGTATCATAATCAGGATCATATGTATAAATCCAATTTACTCCGAACCATGCAGACATATCCAGCATCTATACCAACCAGAATCACCTACATAAATCCAAGTCTCATGTCTAACGGGTACTCCTACCTGCTTCCCCAAAGTCATGACCCCATCAACATGAAAACCTCACAATCCACCAAGGTCTCAGATAATTCCTCGAAGTCACTGATACAAAGCCACCAAGTCATCTTTCCAATATCCTCGAACTGGTCTATCTATGGCATCGTCAGACCTCGTGCTATATTAGGATGAGAAGGTGCTTGTTCACCGTGTCCACTAGTTCCTTTACGAACCCAGTGTTGTGCAAGGTTACAAAGGCTTAGCAGGTTCTCTCGCTTTACCACGGGTTATGCACATGGTTAAGGATTCGTGCTGGAGTGTCTCGGGAAGTCTCAAAGGGTCTAGGAAAGGGGGTTATTGGTCTGGAGGGTTAAACATAACTCCACGGAGTTACAATAGATCGCGGAGGTTATAGCAGAAGTCTTCGGTGCCAGTTGGCTGTCGAGGTAGAATCCTTGGTGCATCTTGTCTTGCGGGTCTTCAATTGGGGAGAGAGGGAATAGAGGGAAGAAGCAGCGTAGAGGAGGGAAATGCCTAAAGGGGGTTCTATAGTGCAGGTGCAACAAACAGGTGCAAAAAGGCCGAAACAAAAGAAACAAGGCAAGGGAGGTGATATAGCCATGCACTTGTTGCCTGGGGCAAAAGTGCGACTTATATCAAAACACAAAGGAATAAAAGCAAACAACACACAATCATGGTTCTATTCGAACCATCATATGGACTCGACTGCGCATAGGGGGTACACGACTCATCCTACCCTAGGGGTTCTCGGACTCTGTGTCGTGACTTGTGCCTCGTGCAGTCTTCTGAGCTTCCTCGGATGTTGCTATGCCCCTTGTAGTTGCTTGATGAACGATCCGGGCTGAGCCTGAAGAATCTTTAACATCCTCTCGCCTGATGAGGTGATGGGGTGAAGGTGCCTCCTTGTAGCTAGCGTTGACTTGGTCTTCTCTTGTCTCTTTAATCATGACGATCCCTTGTGCCTTCCGGGGCGTCGAGGGTACCAGGTAGGCAATCCATATGTAATAACAATAACAAGGCATAATAGAGGTCCAACATGTCGGTTCCGTTGATGAAAACATCGACACCAAGAGCGGGGGATGAAGAGAACCGTTTTCCTGCTCACTATAGTGAGGCGGACCAAATGGCAAAGTTCTCGTCCACCGGTGGTTGTCGATACAACAACGGTAGTGACATGATTACTCTATTAGCGATGCATATCATGATTTTGCATAACCTATACCCTGGTCATCATAGGCTAGGGTTGCACCATCTTCTGGGTCTTCATGTCCTTATCCATCGAGGATGTAACTTCCATCGGTATCGTCTTGTCGTGGTGTCACCAATCTTCTGTGCAAAAGTTGTGGGTGACTGTTCGGCAAGGTGCACTCCACGAGGATTACAGAAAATCCAGTGGTCAGTCCATAAGGGTTCTAGCGACCAAGGTTTTGAAGGGGAAGAGATCAAGCATAGCCTAGTTTTCGAAAAACTGAGAAGGGAAGAGGAGTATAGATAGTTTTGAAAACTAGCAGTAGTTTTGAAAATAGTTTTTACCCTAACTAACGACCATGCTAACTAAGGCTTCCTACAGTCAGGATGGCTCTGATACCAGCTCTGTGGGGACCCCGACTCATAAGTCGTGATCACCGAATGCACGTGTACAGTGATCCCAGAGATCAATGCTCACTGAACACACAGAAGCTGAATAACAAGAGTCTTACATCCTTACATACCGTGTTACACAAATAGGACCATAAAGGTCAAGTCTTGGGTATATCATCGCAGCGGAAAATCTTCAAAGACAACTGGGAACCATGCCATCTGCCTTAACCCTACATGCATTCTGACTGGGAAGCGTCCTAGCTCGCATGCTTGTCACCAAGAAATCTTCATCATAACCTGTTCTCTCATGCCTGGCCAATAAAATAACCAGTGGCAAGCCAATGAGTACATTGAATGTACTCGCAAGCAACCCAAGTGTGATAACAGAATAATTTATGCAAGGCTCTACTGCTAAATTGGTAGTTTTGCGGAAAGCTAGTTTTTCATATGCAGGTATGATCAACATATAACATGGATATGCATGTGTCTGTAACAAGTATCAGGAGGTCACATACATCATTATCAAGAAAGAGTTGTAATCAACTCATGCTCAAGCTCATTGTGACTTTCGCACAATCATATCAACAATATCTCTGATCCGAGTTGTTTCCCCACACACACACCAGGTTTCACAAACATTGGACGTAGCCCAAGAGCGGTTACCCAACTGTCCATGACCGTGGACACGGCTATTCAAATAGTTTTACACTCTGCAGAGGTTGCACACTTTACCCACAAGATCCGGGGAACTTCCGTGTCATCCATGACCCGCGATACCTCAAGTACCCGGGGTATGCACCCGATCACTACCTTTCCCTAGACGACACTAACATAGAGTCCACTCGATTGGTAGCAGCCTCGTGCCAAACATTTCACATCTCAAGGTTTGTGGAGACTCGCTCCGAATTCAATCACATATCACAAGCACGGGGTACCAACGGTGTGTCCGATGCCCTGTAAAGACAGTCATGGCCGCCTATCCAAGTGCGACCCCGTCCCAAGAGTGACCTCATGTCACTCCCGTCACTAGTAATGCGGGCACCATACTAGTATCGACCTAGGTAATCAATAATGCCCTTTCCCATATAAGGGTAGAGTGGTTGCGCATGTAAGGTTGGAATAACGGTCGCAACTTAAACCAATCCGTTTTCAAAACAACACACACACTTGCCTCGGTACACCACTTTGTCATCAAGTGGTTACCCATCTCACCATCTCCCTCGGGCATAAATGGCACCCGACGGGGTTTTCAAAAAGTCTTTTGAAAGTATCCTGCTTCCGTCACCATGCATATACCCGACCCATTTGCGTAGCCACTAGTAAAGCAACCTAACTACTCCCACCCACATAACCCTCATAGGAAGGTAGGGTCATGTTTGATGCAAGTATCAACAGTAAAGTAACAAAGGTAGCAACCAAAGTGGTTTCCACCTCAACATGATTCCGATGCATTGAATACTAAGGTGCTACGAGACATGCATAAAAAGGTTTCTTGAACATGGTCAAAGGGCTTCTTGCCTTATTCTTCAGAGTCTTCAAATCTTTTGGTCCATCTCCGATTACTCCGTTTATTACGTCAACTAACGATGGAAACAATCATAATAAGCAACACAATCAAAAGCAAAAATAAAAGTGCTCTAAAAATAGGAGTTGGACTTTTCTAGGATACCTCTGGTCATATTAGAAATGACCAAGGTGGTTTCATAGGTGTTGGATCAATGGGTGGTTTGGAACATTTCAATATGATGGAACCCAAGGGCTTATGGATTTGGAAGAAGTATACAGAAATAATTCCTTGAATGATGAGCAAAGGTACCCATCATCAAGTCATGATTTTAGAAGCATTTAGGAATTGGTTTCACTGGATTTGGATTTGAAATGAATTTCCTAGGATTTTCCAAAGCTGATAAATATAAAGAAATGGCTCAATATTTGGTGGGGTACAGAAACTATTATTAAAAATGTTCCAAAACTTAGTTTGGACATGACAAGCATCTAGGAACTTGAATCACTGCATTTGGATCAAAAATGAGTCCTCTGTGATTTTCTAAAGTTAATCACAGAAAGTGGAAAATGGGCATTGGATAAATATTTGTGAAAGAAATGCCTCTGGAAAAATGTGCATGTAGCACCAACAGATAGAGCATGATTTATGGAGTCATAGGAAATTTGAATCATCAAGTTTGGAGCTCATTTGAATATTTGGGAGATATATGAATTTTACTGGAAACAGAAAATAAAAAGAAAAGGGGGTTATACCCTTGCGCACAGGGCGGAGAACAGCCGCACAGCAACTGGGCCGGCCCATCAGCTCGGCCGCACGTGTGCAGAGGGGCCACGTCGAAGACGCCCGCCTGGAAGGGCGCCACCGCGCGGGGGAGGCGGGCTGGCCGAAGCCGCCTCCATTTAAACGGGTGGGCCTGGCCCCCGGGGTCGCTGACCTGCGGGCCCCTCCCGCAGGGTCATCCCCTTCCTCCCACGCCCGCGTCGAAGGGGCTGGGTGCCGCTGCTGCTCGCCGGCCGGCGCTCGTTCCCGGCGGCAGGGGCCACCTCTGGCCAGGCCGAGGCCACCGGAGAGTTCCTCGGGGAGCGGCGCGTCGGGGAAGCCCCTTGGGGCGGCAGGGGAGGAGCCGGAGCACCACCTTCACCTGACCATGGCGGAGGCCTCGTTGGTTGACGGTGAAGCGGGCACCACAGGGCACGGGAAGGAGCGGCGAGGGGTCGGGGAGCTCCGCCGGCCTGCTGAGGTTCTCCTGGTGGTCAAGGAAGAGGAGGAGAGGCCCTGGTTCACCAGTGCCGGGCAGAGTCCGACGGCGACCACGGCGGCCACGGCAAGGGAAAGAGGCCACGGGAGGAGGAGTGGGGTGGTCCAAGAGGTTCAGGAGAGGGAGTGGAGTCCATTGGAGCCGCGACGGGGCCCGGGGGCGGCCTATTTATAGGCGAGCGCCGGTCCACCAAGGCGCCATGCGCCGGCGAGCTTGTTGTCGTTGCCACGGGCCACACGAGCCTGTCGCAGGGTGTCCGGGGCGTTCGTGGGGTTAGTCCACGCTTAGAGGGAGAGAGAGGAGGAGCTGGGAGGCGTCAGAGGGCCGCGCGTGTGAGCTTGCTCACTGGAGCGCTCGAGCGGCCGCGGCGCGCGTGCGTGCAGGAGTGAGGGAGGAGGAGAGAGGAGGGGGCCGACCGCCCGGCAGGTTGCGGACGTCGAGGCCTCCTCGGGGGACACGAGGGGGAGGCCCGATGTTGTCGGAAGCAGCCGATTGGGGGCGGCTACAGTGCGGGAGCGCACTGTAGCGCGCTCCAGAGCATGCGTTTGGCTGGCATGGCCACGTCCCCGTCGCTCTGGTCGTGTCCAACCTGCCCAAGGTTGTCTAGAAGGTCAGGGGGAGTAAAGAAGTGCTCTGTGGTCTTGGATGCTCTGGTGAGCCACTGGAAAGAGGAGGGAGGTGAAGAAGGAGAAGAAGGTGGCTGTCCACAAGGGTAAAAATGGGGTTTTTACCCTCCAATAATTGAGCTGAGGCCAAGGGAATGTTACTGGGGGTAGATGATGATCAGAATAGGCTGTGGTAAGAATTTGAGGTAAGGAGAAAAAGTAAAAGTGGTTCAAACACTGGTTTTAGTAAATGAACAGAAGGTGTTTGATCAGTGTTTGGTCAAGCAAACGACATCCACTTGACATGGGACTTAACAGGATCAAATGTCACATATAATTAGGCCCCTACACCAAATTTGAGCTCATTTGGGCAAAGTGGCCAATGTAACTTTGGTGAACCCTAGAAATGAACAGAAATGGTTTCACCTTGTTTGAGTCAAGCAATTCATCTCCCCTTGATACACCACTTGGTGTAGCATCATCATTTGGGGTTATGAACATGCCCACAAAGTTTGAGGCTCCAGATAAAAAGTTGACAATGTAAAGTTGTTCAAATTTGGATTTGAACAGAAGGGGTTTTGGGGTGATCTGATCAAGTTGCTCTATTCCAAATCTTGTGTCATTTGGTCTAGATGCCTTATTAGGCCATTCTAGCATGTGCACCAAATTTGAGAGCATTTGGACAAGTTTGGCAATGTAGAGTTGCTCAAACTTCAAATATGGACAGAATGGTTTTGAAGGGGTTTGAGGAGGTTTACTTGATCTTCAAGGCATGAGGCTTTGCAAGATCATCAAATATGTCATATATGACATGATAGAATTTCCCTGGAATTTTTGGAGAATATTTCCTTTGTAAATATTTCAAAATCTTGAAATATCCAGAAAGGGTTTTGGAAGTATTTGTCCAATATTTTGAACATGACCATGTGTTGAAACTCTTATATATGGACAATATATGTCCTATGAGTCTCCCTGAATTTTGGCAAATTTGTTTGAAATGATTAAATAATTTTTCCCTATTAAAGACCATTTCTGGCCTTAAGAAAAAGCTTTTAAATAAAATATAAAAATAACTTTTAAAATTATACTTTTGTGGTTTCTGGGAGTCCTATATCTAATAGGATTCAAATAAACTTTTTGAAAGATTTTTCACTCCCTAAATAAGGTACTTGCAGTGCAAACCTCAATTCAGGGGTTTTTGGAAAACTAATTTTAGAAAATACCATTTGGCCAAAATATTTTTATAAGAAAATTCTATACTGGTCTATACACATGGCATGATCATTGGAAAAAGGTTTTGGGTCAAGGAGATGAAGTATAAGAGTTGGAGGATTTATTTGATTTTTAGAGCACTAGCAAACAGCAGACAAGAGTCAAATCAAGCAAAGTCAACAACGCTCAAAAGTTTTTGCAAATCCACATTTTTAACATGAAAATTAGCTTAAGCAAAGTGACATGGAAATCAGGGTGTGACAATTTCACACCGTTGAGTCTTCTTCTGTACAGTTCGTTGCCGACAAACTGGTACATACTTGACTGTCAGGCTACTTTTTCAGCTTCTTCTTGCTCTTCGGGAAGTTCTCCCGTCTGAAGGAAACAGACAATCTGCTGCGCCCATGCTGGAGCTTGTGGCTCGACAACAAGGACTAAAGGCACATCTGCTGCTGCGGGAACGTCCGCTTCTACGACGAGAACTTGTGCCTCAGCCGGAGCGTGACGATCCCCGGCAAGCTTGCCGGAGCAAGACTTGTCGGGAGCTTCTGCTTCAACGGAACAAGTCCTGGGACTTGCCGGAGCGGATTGCTCCTCAGCACTCTTAGCGTTGATCTTGGGGACCTTCCTAGTGGCGGCTTCGGGAAGTTCTGCCGGAAAGTAGTCACCAGAGACCAACTTCCTCTTCTTGCTCTTTCCAGTTGACGGTGTTACGGATGGTTGAGTCAGCTTGAGCACGAAGATCCCTGGTTCCATAGGTAACTTAAGTGCGGCGCACTTTGACAGGCCATCTGCGATGTCGTTCTGAGCTCTTGGAACGTGCTCCATCTGTAAGCCGTCAAAGTGTTCTTCAAGCTTCCTCACTTCATCGACGTAAGCTTCCATCAACGGACACTGGTAGTTCTTGTTTACTTGGCGGACGACCAACTGCGAATCTCCCCTTACAATCAACTTCTTAATCCCAAGGTCTGCCGCGATCCTGAGACCGGCAAGCAAACCCTCATACTCTGCAGTATTGTTTGTCGCTTGCTCCTTGGGAAAGTGCATCTCGACTACGTACTTGAGGTGCTCTCCGGTTGGCGCGACAATCAGCATGTCAGCACCGGCGCCTTGCAGCGAGAAGGCACCATCAAAGTACATTATCCACTCTTTGCTTGCTTCTTTGACGGGGATGCTCGTCTCCGGAATCTCTTCATCTGGCGTTGGTGTCCACTCTGCTATAAACTCTGCCAATGCTCTGCTCTGGATAGTTGAAGTGCTTTCAAACTTGAGGCCAAAGCTTGACAATTATAGTGCCCACTCTACAATCCTGCCTGTCGCTTCCGGATTCTGCAGTATCCTCTGCAGCGGAAAGCGAGTGACCATTGTTATCTCATGTGCCTGGAAGTAGTGGCGCAGCTTTCTCGAGGCCATGAGGAGGGCGAAAAGCAACTTCTGCACCCCAGAGTACCTTGACCTAGCCCCCTGCAAGAGGGAACTGACAAAATAAACTGGGCGCTGCACCATCTTTTTCCGCATCTCTTCTTGCATCTGCGCAGACCGATCCTTGTCGGGACCAGAGCTTGTCGGGGAAGCCCTCTGCTTGTCGCTGGATGTGCTTGCCGCAACTGTTGGCTCATCATCTGCCTCCCTCTCCGCTACTAACGCAGCACTAACCACTTGATTGGTTGCCGCTAGGTATAGCAGCAACTTTTCTTGTGGCTTAGGTGCGACAAGTATTGGAGTGGAGGGCAGGTACCTCTTCAAGTCCTGCAGCGCTGCCTCCGCTTCTGGAGTCCATTTCATTGGACCTGCCTTTTTTCAAATTTTTGAAAAACGGCAGGGCGCGTTCTGCAGACTTAGAGATAAACCTGCTGAGAGCAGCCACGCAGCCGGCAAGTCTTCGTACATCCTTGACGCGCTTCGGTGCTTCGATTTGCTCAATGGCCTTGATCTTGTCGGGATTGGCTTCAATCCCCCTCTGAGACACAAAGAACCCGAGAATCTTGCCGGAGGGGACTCCAAACACGCACTTCTCGGGGTTGAGCTTGAGTTGAATCTTGCGCAGATTTGCAAAGGTCTCATCTAAATCTTGCACTAGGGTAGCCATGTCCTTGCTCTTAACCACTATGTCATCCATGTATGCTTCTACATTCTTGTGGATAGGTGGCTCAAAAGCTGTATGGACCACCCTTGCAAATGTTGATCCAGCATTCTTCAAACCAAAAGGCATGCGTATGAAACAGTAAGTGCCACATGGAGTAATGAATGCAATCTTCTCTTCATCTTCCCCAGCCATGAAAATCTGATGGTATCCTGAGTATGCATCAAGAAATGAAAGCAACTCACATCCAGCCGTGGAGACAACAATCTGGTCAATGCGCGGCAAGGGAAATGGATCTTTGGGAAAAGCTTTATTCACATCGGTGAAGTCAATACAAAGCCTCCACTTCCCGTTTGCCTTACGCACGACAACAGGATTGGCTAACCACGTGGGATGGAGCACACCTCTGACCAGGCCTGCTGCTTCCAACTTCTTGATTTCTTCTGCTATGAACTCTTGGCACTCCACTGCTTGCTTTCTAACCTTCTGCTTGACGGGCCGCGCGTGAGGACAAACGGCAAGCTTGTGCTCAATCACTTTCCTGGGAACACCGGGGATGTCAGATGGTTGCCATGCAAACACACCGACGTTCGCCCGCAGGAAAGCAATGAGCGCGCTTTCCTATTTGGGGTCGAGCGTGGCACTGATGGTGAAAGTACCACCAGTTCCGTCCTCCTTGGCGGACACCTTCTTGGTTGTTGGTGGAGCTGCCATCGTCTTCTTGCACTTGCCGGTGGAGCTCGATGGTGCGTCCTCGACGGCAGCGCAGTACTCCGAAGAGGTGCGTTTGCCGGAGTGGGCCCCAGAGCTCTTGCCGGACTTGGTCTTCTTCCCTCCGGGAGTTTCAGCGGCAAGTGTCGTGCTATCTGCTGCGGCTGCTGCTTCCCGATAGATCTTGTCGGCGCAGATAAGGGTGTCTTTCTTGTCGCCAGGGACAGAGATGACGCTTATCGGGCCGGTCATCTTGAGCATATTGTAGGCGTAATGAGAGGCTGCCATGAACTTGGCGAGTGCTGGACGGACAAGTATTCCATTGTAAGGCAATGGAAAATCAGCAACGTCAAAGGTGATTCTCTCAGTCCTGAAGTTCAGCTCTCCGCCAAATGTCACTGGCAGCGTGATCTTCCCCTTCGGCTTGCTCCTTCCCGGGCTGATCCCTTGGAAAGTGCCGGTCTCTTCGAGCTCGCTGTCGGGGATTTGGAGCTTCCGGATCACAGCGGAGGAGATCAAGTTCAGGCCGGCCCCGCCGTCGACTAGCATCTTGGTGACCTTGAGGTTGCGGATAGTTGGTGAAACCAACATCGGCAAGCACCCGACCGCAGTTGTGCGATCAGGGTGGTCCTCAATATCGAAGATGATAGGCGTGCTGGACCACTTCAGAAGTTTGCGCGACTCGACGGGCGGTTCTGCTGCATTAACTTCCCGCACCCATTGCTTGAGTTGGCAGTGGGAAGTATGTAGAGAAGCACCTCCGTCAACGCACATAACCTCTGTGGCCTTCTGGAACTCCTGCTCGCTGTTATCTCCATCATCCATGTCCTCGTCGTCGTCTTCGTCTTCGTCCTTGTCGCGGCCGCGGGGAGGTCTATCTCCTTGTCGATGCTTGGCCTTGCCGTGGCGTCCTCCCCGGCCATTGAACGGTTGCTTCTTGCCGGATCCACCATCGCCTCCCTGGGCCTTCTCCTTGTCGCGTCGCTCGTACTCAGCCTTTTGTTGCTCGACGAGGTATTCGACTTTCTTGCAGTTCTGAAGATCATGGCCCTTGGTGCGGTGGATCTTGCAGTACTGCTTGTCGGAGCCGTCCTGCTTGTCGGCGGCGCCACAGTCTGGCAGTTGGTGCACGCAGCAGTCTCCTTGCCGGAGCTACCAGCCTGGGCTTTCTTGGCGCCAGCCTCCTTGCCGGACTGCTCAACGACTAGGACTTCCTTGTTCTTCTTCTTTCTGTTGCCCCACCGCCGGCTTTTCTTTGCCGGGGCGGCGTCCTCGCTGTCGGATCCACCTGCTCCTGTATCCTCTCCGGGGAGTTTCCTCCCCTCCTCAGCACGTGCGCACTTATCGGCCAGGGCGTACAGCTCGCTGACGTCCCTGATCTTGCACATCGCCATCTCCTCTCTCATCCGGCGGTTACACACGTTCTGATGGAACGCGCTAATAACCGCTGCAGGGTGGACGTCTGGGATGTTGTGCTGGACACGGCTGAACCTCTAGATATATTTACGCAGGGACTCTCCTTCCTTCTGGGCAAGTATGTGAAGGTCACTCTCCTGGCCATGGGGCTTGTGGCCACCCGTGAAGGCGCCGACAAACTGATGGCACAGGTCAGCCCAAGAAGAAATGGAGTTCTCCGGCAAGTGCATGAGCCAAGATCTGACGTTAGGCTTGAGCACGAGCGGGAAGTAATTGGCGAGTATCTTCTCGTCTCGTCCCCCAGCAGCCTGCACCGCGATGGTGTAGATGCTGACGAACTCCGACGGATGAGTCTTGTCGTCGTACTTCTCAGGTACGTCGGGCTTGAAGTTCTTCATGCTGGGCCACTAGACTTGCCGCATCTCACGAGTGAACGCAGGGCAACCTGCCGCGTACGGCAGGTTGCCTGGTCCCCCTGGCGCTTGCATGTCAACAGTGTGCCCAGCGTGCTGGTCGGATTGTCGCCGCGCTTCTCTCCGACGCTCGATGCGGGTTCGAGCGTCTTCTTGTTGTCGGTCGTCGAGTACTTGGCGCTGATCGCGGCGAACTCGTGGATCCGATGACGCTGTAGAGTCGTCGTCGATGTTGATCCGGCGAGCCGGCGATCTTTGCCTTCGTGGTGGGGAGTGCACAGTAGTTGCACCCCCAGCAGTCTTGTCGCCATCAGCCCGCGCCTGGCTAACTTGCCGCTGCCGCGATGCGCTCGGGTGCTGCGGAGTGTCGCCGTTGGCGAAGGCGATGAGACTTTGGATGGTGGCCCTCCAGTCGTCGGCCTTGTCTGCCGCTGGAGGGAAGTCGAGGAGCAGTTGAGCTCGAGCTAGAGCTTCCGCTGGAGTGGCGGGTAACGGCGGCGAACGGTGCGAGGAGCGGGATATGCTCGGACTTCTAACTACGTTAGAAGGAGCAGTTTCCCGCCCCGGCGACCGTGCCTTGCTCGTGCCGGCGTGTTGATGTGCATGCTGGCCTTGAGCGTCCCGAGATCCGCCAGCTTGACCTTGGCCCAGCAAGTGTATGGTACCTTGAGTACCAAGACGCTGCCGGTCCCGCGCCTCCTGAGATGGACGCGGTGCGTGTACGGACGTCGAGGCTTTGGAGTGCACCCGGTCGTCCGTCTTGTCCTTGGACTTGGCGGCGCCGTGAGTTTCCTCGCCGACGTCCGTCCTTCCGCCGGCGTCTACTCCACCAGCCGTTGGCTCCGGCGGTGGCGGGATCGACGCGGACGGGCCTGCTGCCTCCGAAGCCTTCTTCTTCGGTGGCATGCTGGCAAAATCGATGAAGTTGATGAAGTTGGTGAAGATCTAGCTCGCGTGGTCGCCGGATCAGGTTCACACAACCTCGACGCACCCCCTACCTGGCGCGCCAAAGATGTCGGGGAAACTGATCGCCCACGAACTCCTATGGGACCGGAGCCCCTTTTCGGTACGGCAAGGGGGCGGAGGATGCACAAAGAGCGGATCGAGGCGAGCACGCGAGCAGTTTACCCAGGTTCGGGCCGCACGGATGCGTAAAACCCTACTCCTGCTTTGGTTTGTTATTGAGTTCTTGGCTCAGGAGCGAGAGGAGCAACAGTACACTCTAACCGCTAACCGAACCGAGCGTGGAGAATGATCGATGATCGGAACCCCCTCTACGTTGCGCATGGGCCTCCTTTTATAGGTCAAAGGGGTCACCGACAGGTGGCAACGCAGTCGAGGGTAAAAGTGTAAAAAGAGTGGTAGTTGGAACAGTGTTTGCATAGTGCTCTATACCTAACTCTGACGGCAGGGGACAAGGGCATTGAATGCCCGTCGCCGTCGCCCCAAACAGTGCAAAAAGTGACTGTCAGGGTGCCACCGTCCGCCACGACGGTGGCCATGTCATCGCCGCTTGCCACCGTGTTCCCCTGGCTGCACAGCCTTCCGCCACGTGCGCCTGGAAGGGTCCCAGGGCGACACGTGGGTGGATGCGCTGGAGCGTGGGTACTGAGTGGAAGCTTGCCGCGGCAAGCGCCTTGCCGCTGTGGCTATCTTTGTCGCTTCTGGGAGCTTGTCGCTCACCGGTCCTTGCAGGGACGCGTGGCGCGTCGCGGCAAGCTTCTTGATACGCCTCGGATAGCTTTCCCGGCAAGCTCCTCTTGCCGGGGTCTTGTGTCTTGAGTGGTTCTGTGCCTTGAGTGGCCTTCCCGGCAAGCTCCTCTTGCCGGGGCCTTGTCTTTTTGACTCAAATACTCTGTTCTTGAATGGCTCCAAGGGAACCACGGAGGATCTTGGCGGTCGCCTGGCTAGCCCTGCCACGGGACACTGCAACTGCCCGTGCACAAGTTCGGGATACTAAGGTACCCCTACTTTAGTACACCGACAGGGTTCTACATGAAAAAGTAGCGTCTCGACGATATCTTTCCAACGGTGTATCATTTGGATCATTTCGACCAACGTTTTGTAAAAATTTCACGAAAAATGGCCACTGCCCTCCGTAGTCAGCCGCACGATTTTCAAAAATAACTAAAAACCGTAAGGAATCTCAAAAATATTTCAACATATGAAAGTTGCGCCTCGTTCTTATCTTTCCAACGGTATATTACACGCCTTATTTCGACAAACGGTTAGAAAATTGGAGAGAAAACAGTACCGAAAATTTGAAAAAATTCGAAAAACACAATTCCGTGATTTAGTAAATTCAAAACTGCTCTTAAACCGTAGCGAATTAGAAAAAATAATAGATATGAAAAAGATGCGCGCCGACGATACCTTTCCAACGGTGTATCATATGTTTCATTCAGATGAGCGATTTAGAAAAAACGCAAAACAACGCTCACTGCCATTTGTTGTGAGCCGCACGATTTTCGAAACTGCTCTTAAACTATGATGAATTTTGAAAAGTATTCAACATGGCGAAGTTGCGTCTAATCCATAGCTTTTCAACGGTATATTACACGCATAATTCCGATAAACGGTTAAAAAACTAGAGCAAAAAAGGTACCGAAAAAACAACACGTACAATTTTTTCAAACATGAAGTTCTGTTGCACTATTTGTGGAGTGCGCATAGCTTTCCAATGCAGTAACACAAAGCAGTTCGGAAATGTTATGAGAATATTATTCTCATAATATTATGAGAATAGACCGGCTGTATATATATACATAAATATATATATAGTTATATATTGTCATATGATTCTTATGCTAATGTAACAATTCATCCACAATATCAAGCATGAATCAGAAACTTCATTGGAAACTAATAAACTTTGATCTCGGTCATTAAAGCAATTGCAATTTATCGTAACATCGGAAAGAGTCAATATAAGAGCTTTTCAGCAAGCCTAAATACTCAAATATCATATAGTCTTTCACAATTGCTCACACTCACGCAATACTTATGTTTATGGAGTTTTAATTGGGCACAGAGAAAGATAGGGGCTTATGGTGTTGCTTCCCAACCTTTTACCTCAAGGGTAATGTCAACAGTAATAGACCATGAAAACTTACGTCCAAGTGGGTATATATATGTGAGGATCTTTCTGTGGCACCCCGGCTCAGAGAAACCAGAACGCCCCGTATTCCAGCCCAGAGATCGAGGAGATGTCTTTTGGAATACAGCACAAGTTAGCATAGAACAAACCAGCCTTCCATTATTACACGAATATGGATACAAGGTCTCCAATATTACAAGGGAATTACATCGGCACGGCGACACTACGCCTGCCACGGTTGCTCTATGCAAGCAGCAGAACAACTCGAACAATGGAAAGACTACTGGATGCGGAACAACGAACGGTGATGATGGACTCCAATCCGCAGGGACTCTGGCTAGAACATTTATCCTAGCTCGCAAACATCGGAACCACACCAAAACAAGCAAGCAGTCCTGGAACGACCTGCAAACTGGCATGACACGCCAGGTCAGCCAGGTCAGTACATTGAATGTACTTGCAAGCTTACAATAAACCAAAAGCAATCAAGACAAACAACAGCATAGCATTTTTTTTGAGGAAAAATAGCATATCATTAGCAGGTTAAATCATTCATGAATATGGTACTAGCAGAACAACATGGCATGCACAACTGAACATGATACAACTTAGCACGGGCATGATAATATTACATGCAACATGATGACACTAACATGCACCAACTTACTCTGCTCGGGTTACCTCGTAACCATCACAAATATCCAACAAGTCAGTATCCTCAATACCACAGTGATCATCCCGATGATCACAACCAACTTATCTCATCATCGAACCAGGGTTGTTATAAATCAGGTTATTATTATTATTACTATTGACTCACGGTGTGACCGACACGAACTAGGCCCTTCTCTGCGGGCGCAGCTATCGATAGGTAGACACACACTCTGCAGAGGTAGCACACTGTACCCACACCACAGAACACATGGCCTCTTTCTCCCATTCGGGTGGACCAACAACGTTTTGACAAAACCAATCTACTGTCATGACACTCTCCCGGCCACTCCGACTCACTCCCCACCGGGTTAGTCCTGGGTGGCCCCGTGTCTACCAAAGACACAACGACCACCGTCGTGGCCAAACGGTCCCAAATGGGGACCCAAGCTCAAAACAAAAACAACAACGGGCACACAAGGTTATGTCCGCCTACCCGATCAGGGTAACGCGTGCTCATAACCTTCCCTAGTTGGAGGCACCGGTGAGAGGCATGACAATAGACCCAGTTAGGACCTTCCCATAAAGGTAAGTGTGGCTGCACTGGTCAGCTCGATATGGTGGCACCATGACTTAGCCAATAGTTGTTCAAGTTCATTATTATCCGGTTAAACTTGAATGCAAAAAGCTGAGTCATAATAAAAAAATAGCATGATGCAACTATAATGCATGAGCATGATATCAACATAAGCATGAAGGTGCACATAATCATCGAGCATAACCACAATGAAATATTCAACCAAATGGACATGGCATACTGACGAGCATGAATATCACAAGCATAACGCTACTCATGGCATACATGGCTACTAGCATCATAAGTAAACACCATGCAAGAGCATACTAGCATCAACAATAAATACCATGCAAGAACCTAGCAAGGACAATACCAAGTAAGCAGGTAACTAGCTAGTTGCAACGGAACATGCATATCACGGTATAACAAGCATGCATCAAGACTACTGCTAGCAAATACTTATACTACCAAGCATAACATGTGAATATGATAATATAAAGTAGTACAAGGTAACAAGAAGCATCAGATCATAGCATGAAACCGCGAGAATAACTGAAACAACGACAACAGTAGCAACCAAGCAGACATATAACAACTATCTTTTATTAAATATTCAAGTTGAAAACCATGGCTACTTCATGACTATCATGCAAGTGGTTATTGTGGCTTGCGTGGTGTCAGGGATATTACTACCAGGTATAAACTGTCTAGGAGGGTCCGGATTACGTTGTTAAGGTTATATTATCAGAAGCCCAGTGTAGTATGTAGTAGAAAGTTATAGCCAACGGAGGCTCAGGGCCCATGTATAAGGCCCATGGTTTGTAAACCGTCATACCGTGTAACTTGGAATGTAAGAAAGAAAGAGCAGAGACTGAGGCGGACACGTTTATGAGCTGGCCTCGGGACTCTGTAAACCGGACCGGGCGTCGCCTCCTATATAAAGGGACGACCCGGCGACGGTTCAAGACAGACAACAATAGCTCGAGACATAGGTAAAGCGAATTCGCTCCCTGGTCATCGAAGCCCAAGCAATACCACACCAAACTAGACGTAGGCTTTTACCTTCATCGAAGGGACCGAACTAGTATAAAATCCTTGCATCCTTCGTCCGCTTTAACCCCTTTAAGCTAACCCGTAGCGATGGCCTCACGACTAAGTCCTTTCGCTAGGACATCTGCCGTGCTAAATCCACGACAGTTGGCGCCCATCGTGGGGCTATCACACGATGGTTTCGAGTTCTTGAAGGGCAGCTTTGCAGGGCTCAAGGGATACGCAGTGGGCCGGATGACTAAGAGTCGTCGCGGCCGGATCTACATCGACGATGCAGGCTGGGGCCCCGAGGCCGATTCAATCGAATACGGGTACCGGGTCCCCTTCGGCGGCATCCATGTCTTCATCGGCAAGATCTACGAACCGGGCCCTGAGCCGGACATCTTCCCCAACATCGTCGAGTCGGCTCAGCGTGCAAGACCTGCCTGGATTTAGCCCGCCGTGAAGCATGTCTTCGTTGGAGCAGTGCATGGAGTACAAGCCGAGGACGGATCGAACTCTGGCGGCGAGACCATTGTTTATTCTGGCGATGAATCTTCTTCCGGAGAGACCGAATCTTTGTACCTGCTGCAGGATGGCCGGTCTGAGGGTTGTTCCGATGGCGATAGTATTCCGGACCCCCTTGATCCGCCAAACAGGGTTGCTGTCTTCATGGTCGGATCACAACCCGTGCAGCAGACCTCAACAACAGGGGCGTTGATATCAGAGGCAATGGGAGCTAGGGCTGGAGATCCTCCCCCGTCGCTCAGGGTGTGCATTCGGTTTTTTCGGTTTGATCCGGTTCGGTTTATACGGTTTTTGGTTTATAGGGTTTTTATACTTCGGTTTATACGGTTTTATACATATATATGGTTCGGTTTCGGTAATAACCATTTAATTTCGGTTTGGTTTCGGTAATAACTAAAATAACCAAAGTTGACGCGAATTTTTGAACAACAAATAATTTTGTGGTGACGTGATTCACTCTGTATATGTAGGTTAGATTTTTCTTGTGAGGACAGTGTGCGTACATTAGATCATTATTAGATAAACAAGTATAATTTGTTCCTAGGGATTAGATGGCAGTAGATATGAGGGATTAGGCAGGTATGGTGGTCCATGTGATTTGTTAGTAGCCTAGTAGGTATTAGAATTTACGTAGATGGCAGCAGAAAATAAGGAAAGTCAATCATGTGCATCTCTCATGGGCCATGGCCATGACCCACGAGCCCATGAAGCTACTACCCACCTGGTGAGGCCCTCTCCAAGCGATCGTCCTGAGTCACAACAAAAGAGATCGACGGGATGCGCTCTCTGTGTGGATTCGCTCGACAAAAGTGGCCGTATGGGCCTGATAATTTGAGGCCCAAACAGCATCGCGTGCGCCAAGTGCGCTGGTGCGTTCGAGCTACAGCGGTTTAGTACCACATCGCCTAGCGAGCGACAGCGCGGTGTGGTGAAGGGCTATAAAAGAAGGGGGTGGGTGAAGGGTTTAACATATATTTTCTCTCGGTAGAGATATTTTTGGTTATTTTGGTTTAACCGAAAACCGATTGGTTCCTAACCAAAAAATCGAACGTCAAATGGTTTCAATATTTGGAAACTGAAACTGAAACCGTAAACTGAAAAAACTGAAATTTTCTTTCGGTTTGGTTTTTTCGGTTCAGTTTTTTGGTTTCCGGATCGGTTTTGCACACTCTGACCCGTCGCCATCTAATACTTTATCTACCTTGGTCGATACTTTGAAAACACTAGTAACATCAGAGGTGGAACAGGCCAACAAGGAGCAGCACGACGCAGAGATCGCTCAGATAAAGATCCGGATTGAACAAGCCAAGTTGGACCTGGCAGCTGAGAAAGCTAGGATGGCTGCAAAGCAGGCGGAGCTGGAGGCTCAGGCCTATCGGCTTATGTTAGATCAGACCGCCTCACAAGGTGTAATGATGAGAAGACAACGATCTCGCCTACCGCCGGTTTATGAGGCAAGGAATCTCTTCAGAACACCAGGCGCAGGAACTAGTAACCAGCCGGAGGTAAACTGGGGAGGAGCACCAGGAACAGGCGCATCGGTTCAGCCACCAGCCGCAGAGCTAAATCGCCAAGTTGTGCCAACCCAACATGTGCCCACCCCTCCTGGTCATTATTTTAATCCGTTGGATAACATAGTTGCTGCCGCTTCATGATTGGCCGCCCTTCCTATTGAAGGAACGTCCCCCATAGCAGTGGAGGCGCGACGGGCCAAGGAGTTGTTGGACACGGCGCTAACTCAACAACAAGCTTGTTCCTATAGCCGGGAGAGGATCCATTCGACCCCCCGTTCGAGCCGGAGTTATACGAGGCGTCTGGATGAACCGGCCGTATCAAGCAGCGCACGGAGGCGTCATCAACAGAAGCGGGATAATACGGCAGCAGATGAGGTGCACGCCAAAGAGGTGGTGGATCAGGCCAGACAACGCCGGGAGGCCGAGCTAACAGCGCAATACGACGCTCGTCAGGCGACGCCGGTTCGTCCCACCACCATAGTTGAACCGGGGGTCATGTCCAGTTCCATGGGCGTACCGTGTCTCATCCCCGCTTTACGGAACGTGAAACTACCCAAAGATTTTAAAGGTCCGCGCAAGGTGCCCAACTACACGACGGATCTTGCTCCAGAGGCATGGGTTGAGAGTTATGAGATGGCAATGGAGATTCTCGATGTGGACGAGGCGGCATGTGCTAAGTATTTCACAACGATGCTCGAGGGCACGACCCGAACATGGCTAAAGGGTTTGCCACCTAACTCCATCGGATCATGGGCTGAGCCGCGGAGCCGGTTTATCAAAAATTTCAAAGACACATGCAAGCAGCCAATGTCTGTTGTTGACTTAGCTGCCTGCGTTCAAGGAGAGTAGGAGTCCACAAGCAGTTGGGTGCGTCGAGTGTCTGAAATCTTGCACTCTTCTAATAGAATCAACCCAAGCACAGCGGTGGTAACCTTGGAAAACAATTGCCGGTTTGAGCCTTTGAGACAGAAGTTGGGACGGCTTAAACGTGATTGCAATGACATGGGAACGCTCATGGGCGCTTTAGTGAAGTATGGAGACTCGGACAACACCAAGCATCCAGATGCAGATGGAGACAAGTCAGGGAAAGTAAGCAAGAATGGTAAACCACCGCAGGCCAATCCGGTGAACCAAGGATACAATGGTAAGCGTAAAGCGGAAGGCAGCTCAGATTTTGTGGCTAACACCAACGCTCAGGAGGATGGGCAACGCCGCAAGGGTAGGCCGCCCCCACGCAACGGGAGGCCGCCTATCAATCTGGAGCGTTAGTTGAACGTGCCTTGCCCAAAGCACGGTACGACGGAAAAACCAGCTACGCATCTCTGGAAGGATTGTTTCATCATGCAGGAGTTCATGAGCTGGAACAGGTATGATCACGCCCCCCCCC